>JAWNZC010000354.1:7612500-8062500 GCA_035771165.1 Paragorgia papillata
AGTCTTCTTCAGAAAAGTTTAACGGTGTATTAGAATGTTCGCGCTGTTCCTCACGTAATATACATACATGTACAATAAATTAGTTCATGGATTTCTTTACATTGTATGGTTATATATATACATGTAGTTAGAAGTTCTAAAAAAATAGGATAAACATGTGGTATTTAATAATACTTTGCCCTGAATTTCTTGCCCTCTAGAATGTATTGTAAATAAGTTTTATGGAAACACCACATAAAATATTTCTTTGCTTAGAAATATTTTATGTGGTGTTTCCATAAAACTTATTTATATTATTACATTCTTGCCATTAAAACTTTCAAAGAATTAAAGAATGTATTCAAGAACAAATCACAAGGTTTAGTTTAACATTTTATTTCACAGTTTCAGTCACACCACAGTCACTGATCTCAGACAAAAAAAGTATCTCACAGTTCTGACAATAACAACTTTCACTTTCACTACTTCCGGTGGTGCAATACTTGCCCCAGTCCTCAACAACTTTTGGGTTTATGAAATACAATTAACTCACAATGGGTCATCCAAGAAATATTCACACCTATCCTCACATAACAAATCTACATGCTGTCTGAAAGGGGAAGTGTTCAAATTAACTTCAGATTTACTTCAATTGTTCTATGATGTCCTAAAAGAAAGGATTAGCCAAATTATTGGAAATACCCAATTATAGTATTCATTTGGTGTATAACCATTATTGACTGTCTTATTGTTAATAGATGGTGCTGAGTTAAATAATCAAACCCCAGAGGATTCTGTTGATGAACTACTAACACCAATGGAAAACTTAGAAATGCAGCCTGAAGAAGGTAATTGCATGTGTATAACTATGGTAGATTTCCACCTCCATGTTGTTTTTTGTACATATTTGTAATTGTGTTTGATGGTTTTATTAAGAGCATGATCATATACAGTGCATAGTTCTTATAATGGTTTTTAATTGTTTGTACTAGGTTATTTGCCTGAAATATCACCAATATTGTCACCTGGGCAACTATATAAAGACTGGTGCAAAACTCATGATTTGGTGACTAAACTTTCTGATGAAGTTGCATCTATGAAGTCTGAACAAGAAGAACTTAAGAATGTGATTAAACAACTAGAGCAGACTGTAAAAGAACATGAACAGTTATCTCAGGACATTGTTAACAAACAAGATGAAGTAATTGCATTGTATGAAGAAATAACAGACAGTGGTAACCTACTTGGTGGTCTTTTGTCATTGTCAGAAAGAGATGCAATAAAATGTGAAGTGAGAAAAGCAAAAGAAATGATGAATATTGGATTGAGGGATAATGATAGGGATCTTATTGAACTATTTGATCCTCTCCTATTCAGCAAGCTAATTGTTGAAAATATTAAAAAGGAATGTCCTACAATTTCTAACATTCTTGAACAATTGGTACTTTCTTCAAATGCCAGTAGAAATACCAAAAAAACAATTCCTATGAAAATGAAAGCTGCTGTTCATCTTCTTGGTTCAATACTAGATGTACGTGATCAACATAGTGGAAATGACATCCCTGTACTTTTTGGACTGTTATGTCTTTGTTATGGGGCTGGCTCATCAATGATCAAGTTACTTCAACACCTAGGGATGTCTGAATCCTATCCAACATTGTAAGTTGAATATACAATGTGATGAATACTGTACTTAAAGTGCCTATAGGGGAGTTTACATATTTATAATAGTTAGACCCTTCCCATCAAAATGGTAATATGAAAATGTCAAAATCACCAACTTCAAGTGCAAAAAAGTCCATGAAGATGAAATTTCTGCAAAAGAAGATATATTACAGTTTTGATAGGAAGAATCTAAATATTATAAATATGTAAACTCCTCCAGGTCCATATAGGCACTTTAACTAATACTCATACTATACTAATACTCAAGATCCTGCTGCTGCTACGGCTACTACTATTCTAATTGTAATAATAATGGTAGTAATAATAGTAATGATGATAATAATAATAATAATTTGTCTGTGAAGGAGACTATACTTATTACAAAGTCTACAATATTTTGGTTTTATTTCTTTTTGTTTATGCATTATTATATTGTATTCTAATTCCAGAACTGGTATACTCAAGAGACAATTGGAGCAATACAAACAGCTGATTTGTAAGAGAGTCAAGGATAATGTTCCTGTAGTCACATACCAAGACAACATGCAACTTATGCGAACGTCATTAAGACATCTACGACTCTCAAAGTTACAGAAGGAGAAGTTAAAACAGGGAAAAATGTGGGATTTTACCGTGAGAGGGTGGAGAGTGGCAGATATAAGTGGAATTGAGGATCTTTTTGAAAAAGAAGAAACAGCTGTACATCCACAGAAAGATGTTAGTAGTTTGAAGTACTCTGACATAAAAATTGGTAAGTACTGTCAGTAATACATATAAATTGTTGTTTACCAAACTGGATTGATTACTGGGAAAATTTTTGACTGCACAAAGTGAAGCTGTCAGAGGTCTGTCCAGTAAAGACATACATTGGTAGCGCAAACTTTTCTCAGGTGGAACAGCCATGTTACTTACATGTCACCTTTTTATATATTCTTTTGTTTTTGTTTTTATATTCTTCCTAATCATTCTACCATGTATGTATACTGTATATACAGGACCTTATAATTGTTTTTGTTCTCATTAAGTACATCATTCTCTTGTTGAAAGCTTAAAGCTTGAAAAAAATAATTTTTTGGTCAGATAACATCTATTCATTTTTTATTTATTATAGCTTGAGTTTGTACAGACATGGCTGTTACCACACCTTTCCAAAAAAAAATGATGGTCATGGTAGTTCCCCCCTCTTGTTTGTTTGTATTTTTATTTTAGGCATTTGAAATAAGGTACAGCTGTACAAGGGATGGGGCTTAAATTTTTTAAGGGGGGAAATGGGAAATTCCCCTCTATACCCACACTCTAAATTAAGTAACCGTGAATTACTAGTGGTAACACATACACAAAAATAACTTTTATTTTGCATCTATTTTAGAGAACAATCCAGAACACTATGAAAGATAGAATGCTTTTAAGGAGAGGGATATCTTGAAGAAGATGGATTTTGCATTGAATCATATTGCAATGGACTGTGATAAATTAGCATCTGCAACAAATGCACAACTCCAGGAAGTGGCAAATGCAGCAGTAAACAATAAAGGAACAGTCAAGATATATGTCCCAGAGATTAAAGAAGATTTCCCAAATCTAGGGACGAATAAGACAAAGATCTACCCCCTTCCTATTTCTCATGAAAACCAATGTACAATATTAGGAGTTGCAAGTAACTTGGATCTATTCTCTGAAGAATTTGGTTTTCCAAGCAAAGAGAATAAGAATTACTTACCTATTAAAAAATCTGGGAAAGAATTTGATTTGGAAAAGGCATATGAAAGGTATGCTTTTTTGAAATCTTACGAAAAGCACAAAAAGAATATGAAAAGGTGTTAAGGATGCAGGACATCAACAGCGAGGATATGATTTCTGATGAAGGAGACCTGGATCAACTTGTTGTACTTGATAGTGACAGTGATAGCGAAGATGAAGTACTTTGTAATTAAGACTAAAAATATAATTAGTTTTATTACCATAAACTTCCAGTAATAAGTCCCACAAGCCCGAAAACAAGCCATCCCATGTTGCGGGCAGGCAGACAGACAGATAGACAGACAAACAGACAGACAGACACACTCTCTGCTAACAGCATTCTACACGCGTTACTGTCTGTTATGCCATACCGGAAGTAAACCACGGCACATGCGACTGTTTAGCAGAAAGCGTGAGGTGCGACATTCGGTTCTTATTAAAAATTATAAGATAGGTTTCAGAATTATAGCGTAGTTACAATTATAATTCACCGATAATGAAACTCAAGATTTTATTTTCTAAATATATGCTTAACCAAGTAGACAGGTCGGGCCGGAAAGGTTTAAATATGCCGTAGTCTAAAAGGCAAGGTGAAATTGATAGAAATACATGTACACATGCAAAATTACTAAATTAACAGGGGTCATCAAGGCTTCCTAAGAGGGATGCAAGTTATTTAATATGCCTTCCTGGATCTACTGGGCACTCCACAGAAACGCAAACTACTTTACTAATACCAAAACAAAACAATCTGGTTATCTGGTATGGCGTAACAGACAGCAACGCTTGCAGAATGCTGTTAGCAAAGCAATATTCCCTAAAGTTTCAATGCCCTTTAGATGAAGAGTCATTATTCAAAATCAGAACTGAACTGTAACACTTTAACAAACGTAAGCCTTTGAAGAACCTAGCAGAAACGATATAGTCAGGCTGCTAGGGTTTAGCGCAAATAATTAAAAAATTAGCACGCATTTGTACGGAAGTTGAGCAATGTAAGCATTTCCTCCATTTGCGCGCAGAAAAACAGATACTTCCGTCATAGGCCAGGTTACCAAGGCTCTAAGTTTTCTGCACGCGGTTTTTATGTTAAATGTCAAAATGTCAGATGCTTCAACACGGAATTCAAGTTGGGAAATTCTTATTGAAGAAACTGGTTTAATAGAAGCAAATAAAGAATTGGACAAGAGATCAGAAGAAGTTCTAAACTCTTTAAGAGATTTGACTTCTGTTTATTATAACGACGTGTCTCTGTTAGAGCAGATTAAATCTCTCAAACCGATATGGCTTCCCGCTAGAGACCAGTATGGACTTCATCTAGCTGCAATGTCAGGAAATACTAGATTAGTTCGAGGTTTAGTTTATGCAGGAGCTAAAATAAACGAAGAAGATGGTATAGGCCAGACACCACTTACTTTGGCTTTGCATAAAGGCCATATTTTTACCGCTAAGTTCTTAGTGGATGTGGGTTCGTGTTTAGATAATTGCTTTTTCAAGAATACCGTTGCGCCTTTAGAAATTGCCAAAGTCAAAGAACACACGATTATGGTCGATGCGATTAAAAATAAAATTGCCGACCAAGATAAAGTATTTCAACATGTTTATAATTTTTTTCCGAAAGAAGATGCGGATTCAAAGGAAATGGATTGCGCTGAAGGTCATAATTTTTCTAGAGTATTAAACATTAACGTTGGTGATCAAAACAACACAGTGACAATCCACGGGTGTGCAAACAGGTGTCCAGACAAGTATTCAGCCAATATACCTGGAGGAGGAGGTGATTTTCACAATCGTGGTTATGTCAATGAATCGATAGCAAGGATTGCTGGTCATGGGGGGTTCTGGAGTGTTACAGAAAAAATAATGAAAAGACCAACAGTTAACCCAGCTTCTTTCAAAAACAAATTCAAAGAAAATAACTATAATAACAATGAAGAAGCCCTCCTCGATTACAATGATGGTCTTTCAATTGCTATGATAAAAAATTTTGAAGGTTCTAAGTTTTTTCCAACTGAAGAAGAAAGGAAACGTTGCCTTGTGAACAATGCATCCCACAACAAGCTGCTATTAAAACGATTTTATGAATGGATTTCCAATCAATCCACTGATGCTGTATTTTCTTATCATTCCTCTTTTATCAACGACCTTATGCCTATCACCATGTGGTGCAAGGAATCAACTAGGTATGGCAATGGCCTTTCCATGGAAGGTGTTTGGATGCTTTGCCCCCCCTTGTATGCACAAGTCGGAAACCAAATTACCGGGATGAAGCATTCACACAACGTATAAATTCTGTGGCACATTTACCTCTTGCATATAGAAAAATGTACCAACAAAACAGGACAGTAAATCTAGATGGAAAGCAAGGACGACAACTGGCTGGGGATGAGTGGGTCGAGGATTTTCTTGTGCGTCCTGTTAAACAGTTTGCTCATGTACAGAGTTCATTTGCTATTGTTGAACTAATGTCATGTAGTGTCAACATATTAGAAATGAACAGAGACATGTACAAGGGTAAGGAGGCATTTGACATCCATCACAACAAAAGACATTCTGTGCCCTGCTCAGTGTATGATAAACTCAAAGTGGCACAGTTTGCAATTAGAGAAGGATGGTTTACATCAAGTGGCCGAACGAAAGTGCTAAAATACCCTTGGGGTGACACTTCATGCAAAGATGGAGAATCAATTCCTTCGATCTATGTCGATGCTCTGAAAAAGGGTGACAAAAAAGCAGAAAAATAATTTATATCTTTTCTGCACAGAAAATTCCCAAATCAATTACTTTAAATAATACAATTTAAGCAAAGGCAAAGTACTTCTATTTGGTTTTTCATTACAAGTACACTGTATATACAATTATCAAATTCATTAATAATTCATGAAGAAAATTAAAAAGAAATGAATGTTTAATCAATATCTGTAAATCGCATACAGATTCGTCCTGATTTACATAAACTTTTTCCTCAATTTACTTAGCTAAAATCACTCCAACTTGAAAAATAGTTTGAAAAGATGGCTATTTAGATGCATCCATACAGATCAGCTGCTCATGCTTTATCTATTATATTTAAGTAATTGCATACATATTCTAGATATAGGGTCCTACTAGTTAACCCTGTCACTCCCAACTTTCCAGGAGATCTTTCATTGATGAGTAAAATCATCTGACGTTAGAGTAAAATAATAAAGTATGAAAAATTCCGTATTTGGGAGTGAAAGGGTTAAAGAGATACTGTAGGTTAACCCTGTCACTCCCAACTTTCTGGGAGCTCTCTCATTGATGAGTAAAATCATCTGGCGTTAGAGTAAAATAATAAAAGTATGG
Organism: Paragorgia papillata; assembly: GCA_035771165.1. NCBI lineage: Eukaryota > Metazoa > Cnidaria > Anthozoa > Scleralcyonacea > Coralliidae > Paragorgia > Paragorgia papillata. Next base: position 7,619,209 of record JAWNZC010000354.1, read on the forward strand.
AAAATTCTGTATTTGGGAGTGGAAAGGGTTAATAGACATCCGGTTTGTTTGATTTTAAAATGCTATTTTACCTTTTCATATTTAATAACATTGACATTCATAGCAAGTAAGTCGTGAGCTCTTGGTCCTAGAGTTATGTTAAAATATAGGCTCTTACCTTTCTTCTGAACCTTTTCAGCTAATATGTCATTGACAATTAAAAGATGCAAAAACTTATCTACCAGAATTGGAGGAACAAATTTTTTCTCAAGTACACCATAATTGACAAAACTGTCCAACCCTTTTTCTCGTATTACTTTTTGGCTACTCTTTACCAAAAACAACTTCAAAGTGTTGCATGAAATTTCCTTGTCTGTAAGCTCAACAACGGACTGCACAACTTTAAAGGCATCTGTTGACCCATCGGTAATATGAAACATACCACGATTTTTACAATTGTCACAACCTGAAAGGCAAACAAAGTTATCTCTTTTTTCACCATAGTAAGCCATAATGGCTTTGTGTCTACACTGGACAGGATCTTCCAGGAAAACAATTAGGTCATTGAGAGCTAAACACTGGGACTGTTCACACTGACCAAAAAGTTTGTATAGAACTGTTTTGTCAGAATAGCTGTAATATAGAACACAAAATGCTGGCAGACCATCTCGGCCTGCTCGTCCACACTGCTGGTAGTATTCATCCAAACTTGTGGGAACCCTTGCATGAATTACATAGCGTACATCCGGTCTGTCTATACCTAATCCAAAAGATGAGTTAGCAATCATTAATTGAACTTGACCATTCATCCACTTAGTTAAATTTACAGTTTTCATTTCTTCACTCAGCTGTCCGTGGTACTTTACTGCACCAATTCCTCGTTTAATAAGCTCTGAATGAATCTTTGATACATCACGAGGAAGAACAGCATAAACAATACCACACTGTCCTTTTTTGTCCTTGACATATGTTGCTAGTGCATCATACAGCTTGCTACCACGTTCTAGTACTTCTAAGAACAAGTTTTCCCGGAATACAGAGTTTCTGTAGACAGTCAAGTCTCCAAACATTGTCATCAACTGACATTGTACCTTATTGTGCACTGTTGCACTTAAAAGCAGTTTCACACAAGGCACTTGTGCTAGCTCCTCACACACAGTCTTGTAAACAGGGCGAAAGGTATCACCCCAACTTGAAATTGTATGGGCTTCGTCAAACACAACCCTTTCGATACAATCATTTGACATCAAAACCTGAATTTTGTCATGAAATGCTCCTCGTTCAAGTACTTCTGGAGTAGAAAATATTAATTTGAAGTGTTGTAGTTCTTCTAATTGAGTTATCTGTATGTTCTCTGGCACATCTCCTGTAAACTGACATGCTGAAATTCCCAGTTCGTTGCAACGAGATAACTGATCAACAATTAAAGATTTAGTTGGAGAAATAACCAAGGTTGGTTTCGAAGCCAAAACATCAGGAAGCATGTACGTCAGAGATTTTCCACCGCCCGTACTCAGAACAGTGAGAACACTTTCACCTCTCATGGTTGAAATTATCGTCTCTTTTTGCAATGCTCGGAATTCATTATGCCCAAAGTAACGTTTCAAAGTGTCTGTGATTAGGACACCTGTACTATTGACCGATTCAATACCCGACTGTATAAAACCAACTTCGTTGTCATTTTCATTTGCATCAAACGTTTGACTAACGCTAACGGCGTCCATAATTTCAATTTTTTCTAAAATAACTAGAGGAATGATGTTGTTGTTGTCATTCTTCTCCCGAATATTGTAAACATAGAGATTCCCCGTAGTTGATTCACAAACCTTCACTTCTTGCAACAATCGATCTTTCAATAGCTTTAGTTCCAACAATACGAATCCAATCTTTAGAGCTGCTTCGAAGCTTGAACTTGCGTAAACAGTTGTATCTGTTTTACAAACAGAGACGACGAACTTTGAACACTCGTTTTCGTCGTAAGGAGGAATAGTGGCGATTCGATTTAAGATAGATACTTGCTTATGACTGTCAACTGACTCCATTTTTAAAACGTAGAAGATTCTTACCCTAACCCCATTGAATAAAAAAAACGACGTTTAGCTTCACCTGTCTCCCCTGCTCAGGCAAATTTTGCATGCACAAACGACCTGCGTGAAGACACAAACCATTGTCGAATTTTGGCAGGCAACTCCAACCCGTTCCCCTTCTCCCCCTCCCCCTACCCCACAGTATATTTTGTAGCTTCTCCCCAGTCTTGTGCTCGGCCTAATTTGCATCAGCGTTGCAATCTCGTATACAAATCTCGTATAGCTGATAGCTCTGAATCGAAAGCTCTTTTTGACTGGAAAAAAGTGCAAGTGCCCACATAATAAACTAAAAAGATACATCAGTTGCCCACATAACTAAGAAGACACGCCAGTTGCCTGCGGAGGAGGCTAGCAAATACTGTATATTTTCTCCTGTTCTTGGTAATTTGTTCATAAAATTTTGTACGCGATCTTTGATCCTAAAAATTATTAATAAGTGTGTTGTAGCGTGTATATTGGAATGAAATCCTCTTTCATGGACTAAACACGGCGTTCATAATGGGTATTGTACAACTAATTTGCTTTAGGTAGCTTATTTGACCAGCAATATAGTAAATCTGAATTTAGTTTTAACTTTTAAGTTCCTTAATTGATACGTCGTCCATGTTGTTTTTACCTTGTCATTTGAACGCCATCTCCATGGTGATACTGATTTTATGTGCTCTTCCGCTGAACTGGGATAACGAAAGCAGAGGCTCAGCATTATCATGGCGCTTGACAAAACATTTATCGCGCAAAGAACACGTTCGGCTTGCGGGAAGGGAAATTTTCTTTATTTGTTCATTCTACCCCGTAAATTTTGTTCAACACACGTTGAATTTTGGCTCTCCGTCTAGAACATTGAACATATTACCCGAGAAATACACGTTTATCTTGCAAAACTTCACCGCCACTGCAGCTGCCGTAATATTGCTTGCTTTATCTTCTTTTCTAATTGCAATGGTTTCGATTCTAGACAGAGTTAAGTAGTATCACGTCCAGAGTTACCGTAGCGGCATTTTTGCAATAATCCATAAACGTTTTACGCTCCCGCGATGAGCGAATATTAATTTGCATTATTTTTAGCGATTTAAATATAAATATGATCAGGTGACCGGTTGCCGTAGCAACCAAAAGTATACACAAAGTTTCGTCAACTATTACGGGACACATAAATGCATCAATGAAATTTGTAATTTATTTTCTTAATTTTTTAATGAATTTATTGGATTAATGTAGAAGATTCTGGCATTCATCCAGAAGATTCTGGCATTCTGTTCAACTCGGACCCAGGCATTAATGCACCTGAGATGGGTTTTTTACCAATCATAAGCATTGACAGCCTTGGAATATTAGAGGGGCTTATCGAAGAATATCTCTGGACGTTTACAAATATTTACCCTGGAAGATCTGTGATACCGAAAATGCACTATTTGGTTCACTATCCAGCACATATACACAGGTAGATGAAATATACATATATACTTAGTATATAGATTCTTCTTGAGTATTACTGTATTTGTCAGCATACACTGTACATATTATTACTAAATAATATAATTTTTTGTATTGTTATTGTTATTAATAATAATATTATTTGTTATTGAAAGGTTTGTCCAATGACTCGCACATGGTGCATGTGGTATGAAGCAAAGCACAGCTATTTTAAACGACTTGGTGGATATATGGGCAATTTCACAAATGTGGTTTTCTCACTGGCAGATCGGCATCAAACCCACAATTGTTACACTACTAATAGTAAAATGAAACAAGATGCATTTCTATCAAAGAATACCATTGTTGGCAAATACTAAAATTATATAGTTATGTATTAATTTCGTGGGGCAGATTGGGCTTGAAATGACTACTGGAAAATGTTGTCAGAGAGGCCCAGCATAATGGGAACCTCAGATTTGACTGCGGCCCTGCTTATTTATTATTTTCTTAAATCTAAACCTGCACAGTGGTCTTCAGATTGACTGGCTCAATGGCAGTTTCCCTAGTGGTCTTGATGGCCAGCCTGCTTCTAGATCTTAATTTCTATTTAAAACTTGCACTTAATTAGTCTAATACTGTTTGGTTGGAATTCACTTATAGGGTGTAGAAAACAAGTAGCTGCTGGTGATACCATGTACTTTGATGATCTAAAACATCGGGAGGAGAATCTTTCAACAACAGAGATCATTTATGAGTATGTTTTTGTATTTATAAAATTATTTAATTATTATAATTATATACTATATTAGCACAAAAAATCCCTTCTGAATTCTGTTAGTTTTAAGTTTTGTATTGATCGCTTTCCTGTCCCCTTTTTTTGGGGGGTGGGGGTGGGGGGGGGGGGTGTGGAGTTGGGCAGGTTTATTTGACAACTGGAAAGTTAACATTAACTCTTCAATTATTTCATTAATTTATAGGTCCAAAAAAGTTTGTATTAATGGTACTGAATACAGAATTGGAGCAGTAGTACATGTTGGGTGGAAAAATGAACTGCCTGATTTTGCTTCAATTTTCAACATTGTTGTACTCTCATCAAATAAGATTTATTTTGTTTTGAAGAAGCATATAACCATTGCATTTTCCCATCATTTCCATGCATTTGAGGTTCGTAGACCAACTAATGAGACCACTCTGCTATTGCTACAAGATGAGTTTAAAGTGTATATGCCTACACATTTATGTAAGCTACCAAATGCAGTTAATGGTTCACTTTATATTGCACCCAGATGTAATTATTAGCTGATCTGTTTTTATCAGTTTAAATAAAGATGTTAATTGTCCGGAAAGTTGAGACTTTATAAATATAGTCAACCCACCTCATACCGTAGGCGAAAATGGCATTGGCTGGTGACATGGCATCCAGATAATTTTGACAAGATAATTTATGCAGTTTTTGTTCTTTTCTTTGTTGAATTTTTTGAGGAGAATAACAATGAGAAAACTTCATTGTTAATTTAACCAGTCTATATTGGTCACAACCAATTCAGATTGGTTATAAGAATTACAACTTCAGTGCTGACCAATAATTATTGATTAGTGTTACCAATTTATGTTGGTTGCAACCAATTCACTTGGTTATTTTAACCTCTTGGACTTGGTTGCAACCAATTAAAAAGGTTGTTTTAACCAATCACTTTTTACAGTGTATATATATGTATGTATATAGAGATATTACTCGGCGAGATTTTGCGCAGATCATCGATTTCCATTAAACGCAGATTCCTGGAGTTCTAAACACCATTGTCATTGAACATGCAATAATAACACTGTTAATATTGACCTCCTGAATGTATCCCGAAAACGGCCAAACGAACGTCAAGCACAAGAATCTTTTTAATAAACAGAATAAGCCACATGTACATTTCACCTTCCCTATTCTTCCTCCACTCACGCGCATGTGAACACTTCGTTCCACAGGGAACCCAACTCTCAGTTCTATCACTCCAATCTATCACTCCTCCCCTCCAAATACATCCAAGGTTCTCTGATTTAAACACTAACTATTGTTTCAGTTTTATGCTATTCAAGCGCTATCTTCAGAGAGATCGCGAGTCTCTGTTTGTTCCCCGTCCAATCCATAGGATAGCGGAAGAGGTGGATTTCTAGTCCTGAGTGGTCGTAGATCACCGGGAGCTGCTGCTTGCTCCTCGTCTTCCGTGGTCTCCTTCTCTGTTGAGATATCCACTAGGTCCTCCGCTTCACTGTCCTCACTGGATGCGCTAGAGGAATCCATGTCGCTGTCTATGTTACTATTGGCTACGAGATGGTCGGGGCGCTCGTGGTGTCCCTTCAGTCTTCGGTGGTTTACTGTCTTGGAGTGGCGTTTTCCTTTCTGGGAGCGTGCTTTATAAAGAGGCTCACCTAATCTTTTGGTAACTATGTATGGCCCCTTCCACCGTTCTGCAACTAATTTCTTCAACAATCCTTTGCGCTTGGATGGTGGCCCAAACACCCACACTTTCTCCCCCTCTTTAAAAGGTGTAGATCTAATGTCCGTTTCTTGTCGCTTGCGGCGTTGTCTTTGCTCGTTCAGGCTCGCGTTTTCACTTTCTGATGTACGTTTTGTAAGCGGGTCATCTTTGTGCGAAATTCTGTTGCATCCAGGGTTTGCCGACCTCCTTGCGTGTCGTTGGAAGGACCAACATCTGCAATCGTTCATGCTTCGGAGCCAAAGAAGATAAAATATGGTGTCTCCCTAGTTGTACTGTTTGGTGCTGTACGAATGGCAGCCAACGCTGATGGAAGCTTCTTATCCCAATCGGATTGATCCATTGCTTCCAGGTCCATTGCCAGATGTTCGGCCAAGGTTCAGTTTGTCTGCTCAGCTTGACCATCCCCTTGAGGATTAAACGGGGAACTTCGAGTGCGTTTGATACCAAGTCTTTGACACAGTTCTTTCATTAACTGTGCCTCAGTTTCTTCCCTGATCCGCATGTAAACCTTCGGGTACCCCGTACCTGCAAACAATCTCCAGATATATTTTATCAGATGTTGTTTTAGCCGTCTGATTGGGGATGGCAAAAGCTTCAGACCATTTGCTGAATGGGTCAGTCAGCACCAGGAGGAATCGATTACCACTGGTAGTCTTAACCAATGAGCCAACGACGTCAATATGCCACCACTGACATGGACCATCTGGAATTGGCAAGGCACCCACTGGCTGGAACTGTTCGGTTCTTCCATTTTAGACAAACTGCACATGAATTACACCATGCCTGAACATCCTTTGCCAGGCCGAACCAGAAAAATCTTGATTTTACTTTCGTTAATGTTTTTAAGTAACCAAAATGTCCAGATCGATTGTGAAGGGCTTCTAACACCATCTCGGCTGCGCTTACAGGAATTACAATCCTGGTGGCAAAATTCTCAATCTCCTGCGTCTGTAAAACCAAAATTCCATCTTGGATCACAAATTTCTTTCCATGTTCCTGGGTAGTTCTGTGGACAGCACGTTGGTTGATGTTACCCAGCTTGTAACAATGTAACCAGATTTTACCCACTTGTATAGGACACCGACATCATCGTCCGCTTGTTGCAAACACATGAGTTCGTAGGGTGACCACAAACCCGATAAATTCACAGCTCCGATTAAAGGAGCACGCGATAACGCGTCTGCAATAGTCATAAGTTTCCCAGGGCGATGTTGAATCTCAAAATCGAAGTTGCGAAGTTGTCTAGTTCAACTCGCCAGCGCGAAAGCTTACCTCGTGGTTCCTTCAAGGACAGTAGATACGCGAGTGGTTTATGATCTGTTATTACTTTGAAATGTGACCCTTTATGCGAGAATAATATGTGAGATACATAGCAAATTTCTGGAGTGCCCACACAACGGCTAAGCATTCTTTCTCGGTAGCCGAGAAGTTTCTTTCGGATTTGTTCAAAGCTCGCGATGCGTACTCGATAACATGGTCTTGGCCTTGGGTTAAAACGGCACCCAAACCAGCGTCACTTGCGTCCGTTTCGACCACGAATTGTTGTTGGAAGTCGGGATAAACAAAGACGGGTGTAGACGAAAGGCACTGAAGCAGCCCTTGAAACGCCTCCTCGCATGTTTTAGACCAGTAAAAAGGAGTGTCCTTTTCCGCGAGCGTGTGGAGCGCTTGTGCAATATCAGCAAACCCTGGAATAAAACGACGGTAATAGGAGCCCATTCCTAGAAAACGGCGCAATTCCGAGACTGAAGAAGGCCTGGGGAATTCCTTAATTGCTCTAACTTTTTCTGGATCTGGTTCCACACCACGGCTTGAGACTGTGTGACCAAGATAGCTAACTTGCTTTCGTGCAAAGGAACATTTGGTCGGTTGCAGTTTCAGTCCCGCGTCTCGTATCTTTGCAAAAAGCCGAGTAAGACGCTCAAAATGCTCTTCTAAGCTGCGCGAGTAGATGATGACGTCGTCCAAGTAAATCAACAGAATCTTCCAGTTAAATTCACCCAAAACACTAGTCATGAGTCTTTGAAATGTGGCTGGGGCCCCTTTTAAGCCAAAAGGCATGGTGTTATATTCGAAGAGACCCTTGTGACAATTAAATGCTGTTTTCTCCCGATCTGATTCTCTTACTGGTACTTGCCAATATCCTTTCGTCAAGTCCAGGGTACTAAAAATTTGTGCTCCATGTAGAGCTCGCAATTCTAGGTATGGGAAACAAATGTCCGACTTTTACTTCATTTAATTTGCGGAAATCAACACAGAATCTGGTGCTTCCATCAGTCTTTTTAACCAGTACCAGGGGACTTGCCGTACGGACTCCTACTGGGTCGAATAATGAAAGACTATCCTGGACAAACTGATCAACTTCTGGCAACTTCTGGAATGCAACTCGCCGGGCTGGCTGTGACTGAGGGGGCTGATACACCTGTAGGAATAGCATGTTCAATTACGTTGGTTTCCCCGAGCTCTCCATCCACTGAAAACACATCAGCATTCGTCTTGATCAATTTATACAAGCGGTGTTTTGGTCCTTCTGCAATCTCCGCTGTATTGGACAGTTCGCGGGCCATGTTATCAATTCGTGCTGCTTTGCCTTCTTGTGACTGGTGTGCACTTGACTGTTGGTCCATTGGTGTTGATATCTGTCCTATAACTGCACTGTCCTCTACTTCAGTGGAGAAAGTTCCAATGCAAGTTCCTTTTGTAATCTGACTAGCTTGGCTCCGTGGGTTAGTAACATGTATTAACAACTTGCCATTTGTGCGAACAGTGTCAAGGACCCTACCACAGCCAATACCAAAACGCTCTGATCCCTGATAAGTTATCGATTCCACTATTCCAAGTTGTCCAACCGTTACTTTTGCCCTAATAACACCTTCTACAATGTGCATACTGTTGGCAGGAACTGTAATTTTGGTTGATGGATAGATTCTACAAATAGTGGGTGTGCGATCAGTCTGGTGGTTTTGTGGAGTAGTTTTCTTGGGAGCCTGGTAACACGCTCCACCATCCAGCGAGATGGTAATATTTAGGGCTGGAAACAAGTCCATTCCTATAATAGCTTCATATGTAGAATGTTGAACCACTGTAAAACAATGTTCACTGATAACTGTCTTTCCAACACGACATGTAGTCACCAGATCACAAACAGTTCCCAAATCTGAACCATCAACCATGTGTGGAGTGTAGCGTGGTGGTATTCCACGTCCTCTGGCCATCAAAGCAAGGTTTTGAGATATAACACTGATTTCAGGTTGTCCACCGACTTCACCCTCTATTTCAATGCGAGAGGGAATGCCCTGACCTTGGCAGCATGTGGTTGTTGCTGATACTAGTGGTGATGACCTTATGTCACATTGTTGGTTAATCTGCTTCAACAGTGACTTTTGGCGCATGATATCATGTACTTTTGCTTTGTCCTTCTTGAATTCCATTTGTTTCTTGATATTTTCTCTTTTAACTCGCTCACTTCGTCGTTGGTTTCTGGTCTTACGACCCTGTACCTGCTGCCAGGTAAAAGCAGAATCACTACCAGTCCCATTACAGTCTTCTGCAAATTCATCTACTTCCAAAACATCATATTTATTAAACCAAGCAGTTAAATTGTCAGTAATTGTTTCTCTTGGGACAGAAGGCCTGTTCATCGGTATTTGGGCTGAGAGGCATTGGTTTTCCCCCCAGCCCATTCGTTTCCCGGATTCCTGTCTTTAAGAAATGGACAGACATCAGACTTGTGACCCCACTGGTTGCATTGGAAGCAGGTTCCCTTAAACTGGTTAGGTGGACCACGATTTTGTAGCCGAGGGTTGTAATTTTGGCGACAGTCATGAGCAAAGTGACCAGGTGCCCCACAAGTATAGCAACTTCCAGTTCGTTGTCGAGATCCTCTCTGTGGTGTTCTCGGCTCAGCTTGCATGACAGCTATGGTTTGGGCAAGCTGCTGTTGTCCAAGTGTTAAATCTTTCAAGGCTTTCCACATGCGATCTTGGGAGGTTTCACTAGTGGTAGTTCTCTCCTGTGGTTGGGATTCAGTATTATGTGAGGAAATAGCATTTATACTGTTACCACTTGCCTCTCGTTCCATTTGTGCAGCACGGGACACAACATCTTCTAGGGGCGAAGAGCCTTCCTGAAATGGGCAACCACCAGAGCGTTTTGGGCGACAGATTCTGTCACTTCCGGATATGCTTTGAACACAAGATCTATGACAGCGAATTTCAATTCAATTACTGTTTCGCCTTGTCGCTGGCGGCGTTCAGCCAGTTCTTCTTGGTGTTGAGCCTTGGTTTTAAATGGTTTAAAACGTTCCTCGAGGGCGGCTTTTGCATGAGCAAATGTATCCGTTTGGGTAGACGACAATTTCGTGAAAAACGTGTTCGGTTCTCCTTTAAGCGATAGGTGAAGAACCGCCACTTTCTTCTCTTCATTGGTGATTTCTTTTACAACAAAATAGGACTCAACTTGTCGAATATGGCTTGTTATCTCGGTTTTGTCACTGCATCCCACTGTGCGAGCCCGCCTGAAGCCATCTTTTAACTAATACGGTCAATGATATAACGCACTAAAATGGCGCACAAATCTAGTTTACTTTTAACGGGAAATAGTTCGAAGTCAAACCGTTTAAAAAAAACTCACGGTTTCGCTTCGATCTGGTAGTCAACCTTCACCGCTGCCACCAATGTTAATATTGACCTCCTGAATGTATCCCCAAAACGGCCAAACGAACGTCAAACACAAGAATCTTTTTAATAAACAGAATAAGCCACATGTACATTTCACCTTCCCTATTCTTCCTCGACTCACGCGCATGTCAACACTTCGTTCCACAGGGAACCCAACTCTCAGTTATTAATACTCTAATCTATCGACACTATACAAGGATAATAGAAAATAGATCAAAGAAAAGAAAAGAAAAAATAGTTACAATACACTGTCAAATTGAATGTAATTGTGTGCTGATGCATAACAATACAATACAATACATAGGTTTACACGTATGTGTTTCGTTAAAATCACCTATTCTTCATCTTTGTCTCTTTGAATAGAAATAAAGAGCATCAGAAAGAATATCTTCCTGATGACTTGCGGTCATTTCTTTCGTCATCTTGCGAAACAGTCGCAGGTATGACCACAGTCTCTCAAAAACCTCACCATCAACCATCCACCTATCCAGACGTCTTGGGCTGTATAATAACTACAAGCGTATAAATAAACCAGAAAGATAGCTATCACATGCAATAGTTATAAAACATCAAACAAAACGTCAAACAAAACGTCAAACAAAACAAAACAAAACAAAACAAAACATCAAACAAAACATCAAACAAAACAAAACCAAACCAAACCAAAACAAAACACAATTATCGTTTTATTACCTGACATTTTGCACTATGCCCATACACATGAAACTGGGCAAGCTAGTTTTATGGCGTCAAGCAAGCTAGTGTTATTTTGTTTCTAAAAAAGATTACACAAGGGTAGGGTAGGGTAGGGTAGGGTAGGGTAGGGTAGGGTAGGGTAGGATGGGGTAGGGTAGGGTAGGGTAGGGTAGGGTAGGGTACACAGTAAAAACTGATTGGTTGAAATGACAAAAAAAAATTGGTTACCTGGATGCATCTGAGAGAACGAATTTCAAATGGTTGTTTCAACCAAAAAAGGTATTTGGTTAAATTAACCAGTGATTAATTGGTCAAAACAACCAAATATTTTGACCAAATACTTTGACCAATTAATTTAACCAAATATTTTTGTTGAAACAACCATTTTAAACTGGTACTCTCAGATGCATCCAGGTAACCAATTTGTTTTGGTCATTTCAACCAATCAATTTAACCAATGTAAAATTGGTTAAACATAAAAAAACAAACCTGAAAAAGGCAGAAATCATTATGGAGGTTGACAAAAATTTGTTATTCAAAAAATATAAATAGGCCTATAAATACATTATAAATAAACAATATGATACAGAATAAGAGGCATTAAAATATATACATAAATATACAACTAAAAATACAAGTATATTGTCAAGAACCCTCCAGGCTCATGGACAGTGAGATATTTACACATTCTTCTCAAACTCACTAATAATTCATGAGCCATAAACAAAGGAAATCAGTACCGAGATGGTGGTTTGGATATCGGAGGAAGAAATTACATAAATTAAGCCAACTTTCACCTCAATTTTCTCTTTAAGTACTGATTCGTTTGAGAAGCTATATCATACACTCGGAAGCGTGTTTCATTAGGATATCCAAACACCGTGAAGTTTGTTCAAAAACCTTGGCTTCACCTCGGTTTTCAACAAATGTCTTGGTGTTTGGATATCCTGATGAAACAATCCTCCTAACACTCCTGCATAAAATTAATAAAATAATTGCACATGCATGTAATTAATGATTCCTCAAAACAAAGAAATGTACATAATAAATACGCAATCATATGATTTTGCTTGTGCTATTAAGGATTTACACTATATTTTGTGATATTTGAAAAGTGTGCAAAATTGCACTTGCCTAACGGCTTGTGGTGCAATTTTCAAATACATGTATCATTCGTAACGGCTTGTGGTGCAATTTTCAAATATCATTCGTAGTGTCCTTAATCCTTAAAACTAACCTTTTTCATCTACTGCAGCACAATCTTCAATGGTCGACAGAATATCGTGGACATCCTTGTTCTTGGGCTTTCTTAGGGCAGAAAGAATCTTTGGCTTCTTCAGCTCCCAAGTTCCTCGAATGTCTCTAACTATTTCCTCCATTTCCAAGATTCTTCCCAATTCTGCTTTCAACTATATGACAGGTGCCAAAAATAGAACATTAAAATGTTTTCAGGAAGACAATTAGTTTGTCGTGGTTGTGGACGGTATTACCATGATACCTTAGGAAAGTTCACAACTATAAATTGACAGGATGGCTTACCTCAACTCCTTTGCCATTCTTCAAGTAAGAATAATTATTGAGAAGTTTCCAAACTCTCATGTTGCTAAGGAGTACATCCCTTCTTCGCTTGGCAAAAGTGTTGTCCATTAAAACTTTAATTTTTGTTAGATCCTGTAAACCTTGTTTAAACATTTCCACCAACTCTTTTCTCTGGTTCTCGAGGGTCTCCTCGGTCTCACCATCAGGGATCGACGGAACTGCCATTGGTTGTCCAGTCTTGGGTCTTTTTCGGCCTGGTTTGCCTTTTGGAATGACAATGCCTTCTTCCAAAAATTTCCTTTTCTCATTCCTCACTGATCTTCGTCTCGAGTTTAGTACTCTTTCTTGGATCTTTTTAGCCCACACTTGCTACAAAGCAAGAGCATTTGCATGAGTGAGCATCAGAGTAACTGTTCACTAAGTAAAAACCATGTTGACATCCGTTGACATCCTGACATAATAAAATCTAGTGTAACACAAAAGTAAAACTGTACAAAGGGACCGTTTTGACATGTCCATTTGCAAATGGTGGCATTTGTGTTAATTCCATGCCTGCATAACATCAACAACCTTTAAGGAAAACCTGTAAATAATAGTTTAATTTGATTCTACATGTATACTCATGTACGCATTACTGCTGCTTAGGAGTCCCCCATTAAAACAACTGCCTTTGAGCAAAAGTAGCTTAATCAAGTGTCACTCATCAAAAAATAGTCAAGAAACACACACACTTACACCAACAATGAACATAACAACACAAACAAGTAAACAATGATAATTTAATTTTCTTGAACCTTTGTTGCCTGTAGACCATATTTTGTTCCAACGCCAACTATTAATTATTCAGAAAACCATAAAGTACTTAACTCCTGGCATGGCCACTTTATCATTTTACTCTGGCTAACGCCAGACCATTTTACTCGTCAAAGGGGAACCCTTGGGTACTGAAGTACAACAACACTTTAGTGGTGGTGAACTACAGAATTGCGATTGATAGTGCAATTTACTTGGTTACTAGTATAGACAAAGATAAACAGCTGTATAATTATAGACTAATACAAAACACTTTGCCGATATACTTACGCGCCCTGCACCAAAGCTTCCTTTCAAAAATGGGTACTTCTGTACTAATTGCAGTGAAATATGGTTTCTAGCATGACTGCTTGGTGAACCAGTGTGCGCCATTATTGATGAGGTAAGCTGTTGTACCAAGGCATTCTTCTCAGATGGATTGAGGTCTCCTTTTCTTAATCCTTGTTCCACTGCAGGCTCCCACTATAAATACATGAAAAAGAAGGCCAACACTTAACATCAATTTCAATGTCTACATTGGAGCTGTTATTTGATGCAATTAAGTCGCAAGGAGCTAATCATCACCCACACTTGCAGCCAAGTTTTGCTGAATTACAATGGAGACAGATCAACATTGCTGAGCCAAATGTATATTAAGAGTGCCACAGGCAACCACCATACAATCAGATAAAAAAACTCAGAGTCCAGGAGAGACCAACGTTTGGAGATAAATAGGGGGAAAAACCCACAGTATTAAGGTAATTCACTTACCCTTGTTGGCAAGCCAAACTTGCTTGGCCAATCATGTGTAGATTCCAGATAATTTGGAGACATTTACATGATATGGACACAAAATCAGGGAAATTAGTACAATACTACACTGAGGCCATCAGATCAATAGATAAAATTATTTATAATGCAAGCATTTTACTGTTGGCACAGTAAAGTGTTGCTAAAATATTGTTGCAATTAATTTATCCAATGAAGTTTATGGAATGGATTTAAAGCAGGAAGTTGTTTATGTACTTCACTGGCTTAATTGAACTATGCGAACAAATTGATTTAATAACAATATTTTACAAATACTTCTATGCCCAAAAAAATTAATGTTTTTATAAAATGTATAAATTGCTGTTTTTCCTGTGATAGATTTAGTGGCATTAGTTCTGGTTGAAAAACAAAAAATATATATAACATTACATGTATGTAGATACTGCAATACAGGTGAAAAGTTTGTGAAACATCCCATTCCTGCTAAGCTTTAATCCTGTTGACTCGGGATTTTATATAATGAGAGTCGGCACAAAGTTGTCAAATTTCTTTGATCAAGTCCCGAGTCAAAAGGATGAAAGCTTATTGTTAAAAAATTCACACAGCGTTTCACAAAGTGACAAACTCTTACTCAATATTATCATTTCACCATGCTAACATTCAATGAATTAAACAGTGATTGCAATGTTAAAAGCAATTTTTTTACCTTTTCTGACTTAGTTGCAGTATTTGTATCCACCTGAATTTTACTAGAAACAACTGAAGATGGATCCATCTGTTTTGTTGGAGTTCAAATGTCTACCTGAATTGGAGTCATAGTGTTCCTTTTAGCAACACTTTTTGAGCTTTTTCTTGGTGATGAGGAGACAATCCCATCTTCAACCAATTCCAATGATTCTGGGCTGCTAGACTGCAAACTCCTTCCTAGGCTGGTACCAGTATCCCCTGATCTGAGTGGTTTACTGAAAACGTTAACTGTATTGGTTCTTGTGGACACTTGCCATTGACATAAAAACTCTAACAATCATTTAAAAAAATAATAAGCCAGCACCTTATTGTATGAGTGAAACCTTTTAAACTTGGGTTACATTTCACCAGCTCAGGAAGAGTTCTTATTTCACCAAATAATCACAAATTAATTGACAATGGCAATCATGAGTGATTTAGCTATTTATGGTTGGGCTTTTGAAATGTCCAGTGTTTTTAAAGTTCAAATTTATGTTTCAGATCGGGTCAGTGCGATTTATAACTCTTGGAAAACTTAAAATTAAAACACGCTGCACTTCTGTTTCAAGCTTTTTAGACAGTGTGGTTCAATCAACTATAATAATTACTGTTTAAGATAGCAAAATAATTTGTATACGTTACTCAGTCAGGTGCACAGAGATTCAAACAGCAGGGAAAAAACATGATTTTCTAAGGCAGGGTCTGCATTCAGAAATGAAGCAGTGTTTCACTTTGTTTTTTATCCGAAGTCAAAACATGGCCTACATAGGACTCTAGCATTTAATTTGTAATAAGGGACCAAAAGGTCACGGATGAAACAGCAAGAGGAAACAATGACCAGATACCATGCAAATGCTATGAATGAGTCATAAACTTATTTAATGGTTTAACCAACTAAACTTCTAAGCCAACTAAACTTATATTATATTGGTACTGACTTTCCTTCTAAGTTCTGACTGAGTTTTATTGAACAAGCAAAACCAAACGGCTGAAGCAATTTGCCGGATTTGTTAAACCAATACCATTGCTACAGTATAAGAGAAATGGTTCACGGTTTAGCATCCTCTATAGCGCGAGTATCAGGCCCTTCTTTTTCTTCTGGGGACTGGGGAGGAGAACGGAGAGAAAAAGAAGGGCCTGACACAAATCTATTCATAGACCCGTGTTCTTCGTCCAGAATCTGGATGAAACCCTGATTGGTTGAGAGACAAAAGCCGGAAATACATCAACTGCAATTAAGTAATTAACTGATTCGAAAATCGAAATTTCTTCGTGGGAAGTGCCGAGAAGCCGCCCAGACTCCAACTAGAAAGTTTGTGTTTTCTCAAATTTACCGTTAGCGTTTTTGCCATTTTCATGGCCAAGAGCGATTAAAGAAGCTGAAGAAGGAACCTCCGCGTTTTGCCCGTAATACTATGCGTGAAGGAAGAGCAAGAACTGTGCAATGTGTATTGAATGCCAGTCTTGTCGTCTGACTACGAGAAGAAACAATTGCGCTTGAAAGTTCATTCTGATCGGAAAAGCGAACGCAGTGTCCGTAATTTATAGTCTACTGGAACTTATACGCAAGTACTGTACGTATAAAGTCTGAATACAAACCATATCAAGGCCGCTTTGCAGCCTTTGCTTGACTGATGTCTGAATCTGAACTGAAACGCGTGAGACAAATTATTATCTCGTCGCCAAGCTAAAGCAGTTGTTGAAATGGGGTGAAACATCAAAACTTTTGGTGAAAACATTTAATGTTGTGGCTATTCGGAAAATCGGAATTGCCGTTGTGCACTTAATTAAAATATCTGGGAATATATTTGAGAATTGTTGTAATCAAATATTAAAATGTTTTGTGGTTCCCGAACCCTATCGTATAAATAATTTCCCTAATTGCAAATTGCTGGTTCATTGCAGTATACAGAACTAGATTTTACTTCGGCATTGCCACTTCGAAAGATTACTTGAAAACTGAATAAACGTGTGTTTGAAGATGTTTATGCACAAGCAATGAATTTTTTGAGGTTCGATTTCGTTAATTTGTTCGGTGAAGCTTTTTATAGACACACGCAATACAAAACAGGAAGTGATTTTTATTGGCTATGGCGCGTCACATGAATAGGGGGCGGAGGGGAAGAATCAATGATTTGTGTCAGGCTCTCTTTCAAGAGAGACTGATACTCAGGTTACATCCTCTATTGAGTTGGATGCATTTGAGAAATTGGGAGAGCAATTAAAAAATCTAGAGTGGCTCTCAGCATTATCACCTTGAGCAACTCTTATGCATTTTTGTGAATGGGAGCTAAACCATGAACCATTTCTGAATTTGCAGATGGCACCTGCACTATAAAAAAATTATCTACATTTAAATAATTACATAAATTGCAACTACTTTACTTAGGACTGTAAATTAAAAGTGGTGATAAGACAACTTTACTCCGAGTGATAAACCATCCAGACAAGTAGACAAGACTCTACAGTAGTATATTATTTTTTTTATGTGTTGGAGTCTGGCACAAGCTCTAAGCCAGTCACATCAATTCATTTTAATTGGTTACCCAATCACAGAACTTTATTTTTTTTTCATTTCGGGGGGGGGGGGGGTGAGCAAAAACCAGTTGGGTTTCCGTTTATGGAAAAAATAGTTTTGTTGATGTCATTACCAACAGGAAATAAACGTAAGTGACGGTATCAGTATCTCTTAGTGTATCCGTTTTGGATATATAAGAGTGATATTACATATCGTTCCACCTTCTGTTGTTGACAACGTGAAAAATGGTCCATAATAATATATATTTTTTCATAATAAAAATAAAATTATTTCTTTGCGCAATGTTTTGTTTGTGTTGCGCGGAGGTCCTTCTAGCGTGACGCCATGACATTGAATGAGTGTTTTTGTCTGACGTCATGAATTATATGATGATGTGACAAACAAAAAAAATATACTCCGTGTAGTTTTTTTGACGGATTATTATATATCGGAATTGTATAATTATTTTTTTGGGGGTAAAGTGTTGAAGGATGTATATAAGACACGGTTTCTTTCCACTCATATAACACATTTGCACGTTGTATTGAGTGATCATAGTGTATAAGTAATTTGTAAACATGAATAGAGACCAACCAAAGTTTATTGTATACGCACAAATACCGTCTATGTTGGATACATGGCCTGGTACGCGTTTTAAAGTGCTAGACGTAAAAAAAGTTGATGGGAACCATATGTTTGACATAAGAGATGATCAAAAGATTATTTTTGAAGCAGTGAATACTGAAGGAATTTACCCAAGCCCTGTGGATAAATATTTTTATACGTTACATCAGGGCAAGTATGACTATACTTTGGAAATAGGAAAATATTGTTTGTTCTAGCACACCATTACCATGTTGATGAGTGTGTTTTTACGTGTGAATTATATGATGTTATTGGGAGAAAATTAGTAATCCGTGTGTTTTTGTTTGCGTGCGGATTATTATTGACAAAAAATTTTTTTGGTAAAGTGTGGAAAGATAAGGAAGTATATATAAATAAGACACTTCATGTGTAGTTGCATTGAGTAACATAGTCTAAAAACAACTGTAAATATGAAGAGATCAAGCTAGGTTTATTGCATACGAGGCAATTCAGACTCTGTTGAATAAAAACAACTGTAAATATGAATAGAGATCAAGCTAGGTTTATTGCATACGAGGCAATTCAGACTCTGTTGAATAGATGTCCTGGTACACGCTTTAAGGTGATAGATGTGGTGAAATCTGCTGGTCTGCCTAACTCAACACCCATTCAAAGGATTTATTATCAAGCTGATAATACGGTTGGTGTTTACCCAAGTCTTGAGGCTAAATATTTTTATACGTTATACATGGGTGGTTATGATTACGCTAATGCAATAGGTCATTATGTGTGTTGAAGAGAGAGAGAGACGAATCAGAAAAAATACCATATGTACCAAGTATTTGAGACAGATAATTATTTATTGGAGACAGACTCTGACAAATGGATAATGAACACAGCATATGTATCATTAAATCATAATATATAGATGGTATATGTATAATAATATACGTTGCGTATATATCATTAAATCATCTTTTTTTAAACGATGTGGTGTGTGTTAATATATTTATAGTATAGTGTGTGTAATATCAAACAGTTTTTTGAATACGCGTATTTGTAATTGGATTGGTGTTCGCAGCGGGTAATAGTCTGGTGTATAGTTTTTTATGCGTATGTTTTATACGAAACGATTAAAAAAGATGAGGAGAAACGAGCGTTTGTGAGAATGAAATGCATGCGCAATAGTTATATCGCGGGGTTATTTACGAAAATGATAATCTGCACGCAACAGTGTAATCGATGACAGATCATTTTTTCGTGTTAGTTTACGAAAAAATTTAAAAAATTGTAAAAACACAATTTATCGGTGCGCAAACACTTAACACTGCAACCGATCTTAATTAATTTACACAGCGTGTATAGTGTCAACACTCAGTGATTGCGTGTGCTGTGTGTATAAGGATTTTTGAAGAAAATAAAATTTGTGTTCGAGTTCCTTTCAATGGAGTGCGTGGTCGGTTGAAATTTGATTTTTGCGGTTATAAATAAGACGCAAGAAGCGTATATTCAAATGGGACACAACGACGACAGTTTTTGCATTGAATAGAATGGGGGAAACAGTTGAAAAAGCTAATTATCTTTCACCGGTTATACGAGAATTTGGTAGTTGGTATCCCGACATATCTCTTATACTGCGTAAAAGTGAAGCGTTTACTTTATTTGATGGTGAGACAGAACAGCGTCTTATATTTGAACTGGTGAGTGATAAAGAGGATTATTATGGACCTGTCCATGGGTATTACTATACATTTGATAAAAAGTTTAATACCGATCACCTTATGAACAAGAGAGTGATTTATGAAGAAAATTTTAATTTAAAGTTAAAGACATGAGCAGAGATGAACCACGAGACTAACGGATGGGAAGAGAACGGTGTATATGTAACATTAAATCATCTTTTTAAACGATGTAAATGCAAATATATTTTACATGATTTTGTTACTAAATCAAATAATGGAACTCAGTATATTAAATTAAAATTTGTAGGAAAGAAGAAAATATGTTGTGTGCAAATAAAACATGAAATTATATATATCCAACGTATGTTTTGTACCGTGTGATAAGGGGAAATATGTTAAATTAGAGGAAGGTTTTGATTTTAAGTATTACGTATTTTGCGAACATGAGTTACGAGGAGAATTTGAAATTGTATAAAAGATTGTATTTTTTAGTATGAATCACTTCTCAATCAAGGATGGGGGTGCGTTTTATCACTTGTAGTGATAAAACAGTTTTTTATATATTAAATCATGTAAAGAAAAAAAATTGTACAGTTGCAGTATAAAAAAACTATGAACTTTATCGTCAGGTTTGTGCCAATATATATTTAATAATATTATTTTTGGATAATATTATCTTGGAGGGTTTTTTTAATTAAGAAAAACTGTGATTAGATCATATTTTCAAACATTTTTGTTCCTTTTACAACCTCCGAGAGGATTTTATTTGTGACGTTTGCTGTTAGTTTTCCACCTTTTTGTTTTCTTTTTTTCTTTCCTTGTTGTCTTGGTATACCCTGGAAATAACCACCGCATTGTTTTATATATATATATACATATATGTATTGTTAACCCTATTCTTATTTTAATTGTGGTGTGATAGGAAGAATGGTTTATCCTCTTATGAATCGAAAATTTACAAATGAATTAAAACGTTAAAAAAACACGTTTTCGAAGAGTAAGACATAAAAGGATGAAATATAAACGACAGAGAGGAGGTTTTTCATTTAGTATTTTACCTAGTTTGCTTGCAAGTGTTCTAGGATAAAAAAAAATGCTGAAATTTTATCTTTTGTTATTCTTGTACCGATTGAAAGGATGAATTTTTTGAAACTGAAAACATTTGCTCACGATGTTGTAAGAATGGAAGAAGATGAGGATGAAGATGAATTGTTTTGGTTTAAATGTGCAAAGTTTGCTAATTCTTTAAAACAACTTATAGAACAAGATATAGATCATATGAAGATAAGCGATATAGTTAGATTTATACACAAACGTTGTATGTTGACTGATGACCGTGGATATTTTGCAGAACGAGATAGATATGTGGGTAACCATTGTGGAATTTTACCACAGTTTATTAATATTTATATGGAAAAATTAGATAGATTTTACGATGAGAATAAAAAAAACCAAAATATTTTGGAGTTAATATATTTTATATTTTAATATATTCACCCGTTTTCGGATGGTAATGGAAGAATTGGAAAGGGATTGGTAGCCATACTTAAAAATGATTTTGTGTGTAAAATAAAGACTAAAAATCAACACAAATTATTATGTAAAAATTTAGATTATATGCAGAAACATGTATTTTATATTTTTGATGTAAATATTAATACAACAAATACAACACGCTTGACTCAATTTTTTCAAAAATAAATTTTATTAAATAAAAAAAAATATTATAACCAATATTCGTTTCCATAATTTGTGAATATTTCTTGGTGTAGTTCTATCCTTTGTTTTGATTTGAGTGAAAATTTTCGCACCCCCTGTTTTTTAACAGGTGTGTGTTGTTATTAAAAAGCGCGAGTTTCGAGCATCGTTTGCATATCGTGCTGCGCCATCAGTAGACTTGTTAGCATCGATACATCGACCCTTGTTGTCGCATACTGCATACGTAGCACGTGCGTTACCATAGTCACGATCAATCCTTCTCTTTGTGGTTTTACGTCCTGAGAATCGGGCGATTATCTTTTTTCTGGGGAATGGTATTTTCCACGCAAATAATCCTTTACCAGCATTAGGTATGTTTGACGGTTTAATACGAAGATTATCTTCTTTTGCTAAATGAATCCAACATTTTTTTGCATGCGCTGTTCTTTTTTTACATTGTATATGTTTTACTGTATCACTTTTACAACGAACCACGTTTCTGATATTTTGAATTAACTGATATGAACGAATTTAGTTCTTGCCATCTTCTTGATTAAATAGCATGTATTGCTCTTATTCCAAAGTAATTGTTTTTATGTTTTTCTATGAAGTCTATTAAACATTCTATTTTGTACGTAATATCACTTGGAAGTTGTAATATTTTTTGTTTCATTTTAAAAAATCGAAGTCTTAAGGTATAGGGTTCGATTTTTCTTACAACATCGTCGTCTTTGTAGAAATCTCTCAAACATTCTTTAAAAAGAAACGGGGAAAACATAACACAATCGTCGTTGTCATCGATTTCGTAAGCAACGTAAGGAATATTATTTTTTTCTAAATATACTTCAATATTGACATAGTTGTGCTTAGACATTTTCTCTTTTTTTTATAAATAAAAGTGTGTGAATGTTGTGTCGTTTATTAGTTTATATACTTTAGAGTTATGGGTAACATCTTAGGACCAAAGAGTACACCATGGGTTACTTTTACATGTATTCATGTAAATAATTCTGATGTTACTGTTGATAGGGTTGACGGTGAGGAACAAGAAATAAATCAAGGAAAAAATACAAAAAAGAAAAGATTTACATTAAATTGTTTAAGGAAAAATAATAATGAATAAAGATCAAAGAAAATTTCATTATTCAGACGCTGATATTGAAAGAATAGTAAGTCTTTTTGAAAAAGAAAGGGGGAAAAATGAATTAAACATACCCTCGAATATATTTGAAGTCGAACAGATAAGTGCACGATATATAGAAAAATTTAAAGTAAACGAAAATATTTTTTCTTTATTTGTACCTCGAGAAAAAAACGCAAATTTCATTGAATTTGTGCAAAGTTTAACGAATGTATTTCAATATTTTATCAACGTTGCTTAGATCGTCGGTTAATTCGGACGACGATTATGTTCAGTTTGTGTTTAGTAAAGCACCTGTGAGATATTTCTCTACTGCTGCTCTTAAGGTGAAAGAATTTACACCAACATTATTTTTAAATAGTTTAAAATAGTTTAAAAACACAGACCTACATAAATCCTTCCACGCTTCATTCTTCTCCCAAACATACATCAAACCGCAGGCATATTTTACGACCTACCGACTGAAACTAGACACTTCACGTGAAACTTAACTGGTGTGGTCAAACGTAAAGTATTAGGCTCAAAAATGAGCGAAGTAAACTGGCAAATTTATGAAACATACCACTAATAACAGTGCGTTGTAGCTGCTGTGGTGGAACACTAAGTATTATGCTCCAAATTAGTCCTCACACAACGCCAGTGAAGGTCTCACTACCCACCATATTATATAAAAAATAGGAAGTTATCGCTAATGGGTGGAAAACAAATGTAACTATATATTAATTTCCAAATGGTGAATCAAAAAGAAAGACAAATCGTAATAATAGTAATAATAGTAAAAAAAAGAGTAGCGTTTATAACTATTTAGGAAAGAGTGACAAAAAGGATGGGGGAAGCGTGAATAAGAAAAACAGTGATTTAAAAAAAATCGGTAGATCAATGAGATTAGGAGTGTTTCAAGTGATCTGTAACAAGTTAAATAGTTTAATTAGAAATTGTTGTTTTGTAGTAGCGTTGTTGGTAGGATTATCGTTTTTAAGAAAGGCACGAGAAAATGAAATTGAATATGAATAAAGCTGTAGATGATTTATTTTCGGAACAAGAAATTCGTGAGGTTTATTTGAAATCCGGTGTTCGTGAAGGAACTGTTGCGGTGAAGGATTTTTTTTTTTTACGAAGGGTATTTGAAGTTAATGGGTGTTGATCTGGTTGTATTTTCCGATCAATGTTATAATTCGATAATTTACGATTCTAGAAAGAACGAACATGGCGAACTTGTATGTTTAACGAACGATTTGGTTTGTTTATGGTTAAACAAAAATCATTATGATCTTATTTTAGATTTGCGACAATTTACAAAATTTAAACAATTTTGTTTTAGATGTACGAGTTATTTTAGGAGTCACGAGTTTGTCGATTCACACATATGTAAACTTAATACTACATGTCAAAAATGTTTTAGTTCAAATACTTGTCATGAGAGTCCAGATATGAAAATGGAGTGCTCATCGTGTGGAATTTTATTCAAAAATCCAATTTGTTTTCAAAATCATTTATTTCAAAAAAAATTTAAGCCTATACAAGCGAATTATTCAAAACAGACACCGTGTCCATACATGTTTTTTTGTAAAACCTGTTATAAAACGGCACCTCGATTTATTTTTACAAAAAAAAAGTTGCTGTTAAACATAATTGTACGAAGTTATTTTGTTTTCATTGTTCAAAGTATAAAAATAAAGATCATTTGTGTTATATGAAACCTATAGATACAGTCTGTACAGGTAATACAACGAATTTTTTTATTTTATTTTGAAACTAAAGTTGATGTTAATGGTTTGATGGTACCTTTTTATTGTGTCGTTCAAAAAGTTTCTAGTTTGTGTGATGGTATACCGTTTAAGGTGGCTCCCTACGGTAATTTCAATTGGGACTGGTGACTAGAAATAGTATCGCTACGCATGCGTAAATAGCGATCTTGTCGATTCGAAATTCTATGACCGCGTCGACATAGATGTTAGACTTGTAGACGTTTTCTTCGGTGAATTTTGCTAAAATTTTGTAAATAAGTAGTTTATAAAAAGTTCTAAAGTATACATAATTTTAAAAAATTTTCATAAGACAGAACGTTTTTAAATCGATAATTTTTATAGCGAAAAATCTGTCCATCCAACTCTCTCTGATTTTGTGCATGGATATTCTCTACAACAGTATCTATCATCTCAGCAATTTTTTAAAAATTTCACCGAAGCAAACTGAAGACATGCCGCTTTAATTATGCAATATTTGAAAATATACCAAACTTCCAACGTCATTATTACCATGGTAACAGCAAATAATTTTACTTTTTGATCGATATTATATATCTGCCGTAGTTCTGCTATAGTAAGGTCTACTTAGTATTTATCTAAGAAATTTTTAAACTTGTGAATAACATTAGATAATGAGCGTATGAAATAGCGCGTATTTATTGAAACTATAGGGAGCCACCTTAAGAGATTAAACGATAATGTTTGTTATACAGAGGACGAAGAATTTGCCGATGTTGGCATTGAATGTGTAGAGTGTTGTGGGTATCGACAATACGTATTTGAAAATAATCGTGACAAAGTGGCAGAGTTGTGTGAATTTATATTAAAACAAAACGATTCTGTTTGGGTTGCACACAATGGATCTCGATTTGATACTGTTTTTATTTTAAAATATTTGTTAGAACAAACAAAAATTGTACCGGAGACTGTTATGAATGGGAATAAAATTATGTCACTAAACATAGGTACTGTTAATGTAAAAATATTAGACAGTTTTCTATTTTTAGCAATGAAATTATCAAAAATTCCAAGTGCTATGGGTATCGACGATTTAACGAAAGGGTACCACCGTTATCACTTTACAGATTTAAATTGTCGGTGAAATTGTCGAGCGTAATTTTTTTGATCTTTCAAACATGAACAAAAAAGAAAGAGCCGAATTTGAAACATGGTATGAAAATCAACAAAATAAATTTTTCGCGATGCAATTTATTATTATTGTTGTAGTGATGTTGATATTTTAAGAAAAGGCGCCATTAAATTTTCGCGTATGGTATATGAAGTTGGAGGTGTCTTGCCATTTTATGACAAATCGTGTATTACGATTGCAGGATTAGCTTTAAAGATTTTTCGCGTTAATTTTTTAACTAAGAATTGTATTGGAATAATTCCTGCAACTGGATATAGAGGTAAAGTCAATCAGAGTTTATTAGCGTTGTGTTGGTTAAGCGATATTGATACAATGCTGGCGGGTGGTCTTGAGTATAAAATGTCACGAGGTGGTGAAAGAAAGGTTTTAGATCGATATGTTGACGGAGTTTGTGCAAATAATAATACGGTATTTCAATTCTATGGCTGTTTCTATCATGGTTGCAAATTGTATTTTACCACCACAAGATTTATATTTTGCAGTATTACCTGTTCGTGTGAACGGTAAATTATTTCCGTTGTATTTTGCGTGTGCAAAAGGGAAATGTGTGCAATGTAATCACAGTAGGGATCAACGTATGCTTATTGGTACGTGGACGAGTGTAGAGATCAATGTAGTGATAGAGAAGGGTTATCAGGTGGTTGAAGTAATCGAAATATACGATTATAAGCGTAAGGAGAAAATATTTGGTGGTTATGTTGATAATTTTTTAAAAATAAAAGAAGAAAGTAGTGGTATTCCCTCTTCGTGTTTAGATGAAAATGGTAAGGTTGACGACACAAAGTTGAACGATTATATTAAGGAATATGAGGAACATGAAGGAATTTTGCTGGATAAACAAAATATAAAAAAAAATCCAGGTCTTCGTACTGTGTCAAAAACGTCACTCAATGCTCTATGGGGTAAACTAGCTCAAAATGAAAATAATACTGTAGTTGAATTCATAAACGATTATGATGAGTTGTTGAGTTTAGCAAATGACGAGAATAAGGAAGTTACAGGTTTAGATTTTCTTTCCGAGGATGTTGTTAGGTGTACGTACAAAAAAACAAGCTGCGACGACCCCATTAAACAATCGAAATGTAATTATTGCAAGTTTTGTGACAGCGTATGCACGTCTTAAACTTTTTGAGTTAATCGATAAACTCGGTAAACGCGTTTATATTTTGATACGGATTCCGTGATATACGAGTGTGACGAGTCGAATTACAACGAAGTAAAAACAGGTAATTTTTTAGGAGATTTAACCAAAGAATTGGACGAACGTGATTGGATTACTTTGTTTTGTTCGACAGATCCAAAATGCTATGCATATCAAACCCACTTAGGTAAAGAACTTGTACATGTTAAAGGGTTTTCTCTAAAAGGAGATGTTTGTAATCAGTTAAATTTTACTTCCTTATCTTCTTGTGTTACCGATCGAAATCAAATTATTAACGTTAAGTATGAAAATAGGATAACACGTAACAACCGACAACAGCTTTTAGTGTGTGACAAAGAAAAATCTTTTTCGTTTACTTTCGATAAACGACTCGTGCAACAGGATTTTACAAGTTCCATACGGTTATTTGGGTTAAGTTTTTTTTCTTTTAACAATTTCAGACTGACGAAATGAGATTGGTTGTACTACCTTTTCAACACCCGTTTATGTTAACGCTTTGTGGACCGACACAATGTGGAAAAACACATTGGATTTTTCAATTGATAAAACACATTGATTCTATGATTTCACCAGTACCGACAAAACTTGTGTATTTGTATACAACTTACCAACCTATTTATGATCGGATAAAGAAAACCGTCCATGAAAATCAAATTCGTTCAACATTAAAACATATTGAATTTATTAACTGTTCCAAAGGAATACCGTCGATTTCAGATTTGAAACCTCATTTAGGCGATAGCAGTTTGATTATATTAGACGACTTAATGGTTGTAGCCACGTCGTCCAAACAAAATATAAAGAATTTAGACAATATTGTCTCGAGAGATAGTCATCATCATAATATGAGTGTAATTTTTGTTTTCCAAAATCTAATGTATGGAAATGGTAAATTACGAAACGCTAGGGTGAACAGCCAATATCATGTTATGTTTAGGAACTTGACAGATCATAGAAACACACAATTGGTTGCTAGTAACCGTAAAATAAATTCAAAGGTATTTAGTAAGGTGATGCGTGAAATAAACGAAAATGAATATGGGTATTTAGTATTTGATGGTTCTCCATTTGGAAAAAGTAATACTAGACTTAGAACACATATCTTTCCTGATGAATGTACAATAGTGTATGATGTATAAAAAAAAGCATATATATTGTAATATATATATTTTATTAAAAAAAAATAACTGTAAATTTTTTACAAAAATGCAGAAATAAAATGACAACAAATTTGACTGTTTGTTTTGGGTTCTTTACATTTTTTCTTATATATATTTTTAATGAAATTACCGTGTTTGTTTTGGGTTCTTTACATTTTTTCTTATATATATTTTTAATGAAATTACCGTATTGTTTAAAGGACGCTATTTTTAAAAATATTTCGTTTAAAAATAATTTTTTTACACTATGTTGTTTGACTTTTGGTAAATAACGTGTGTCTGTATTTAATATTTTATTTTTACATTTTTCATATAAAAATTGTACACTCCAAACACCACATGTAGTCGAGACCATACTTTGATATGGTGATTTTACAACATTTATAAACTTAAGGTTATTGTCTGATGCAAATTTTTCCCAGTATGTACGATTATAAAATACTGTTTGTTTTGCAAAACTATCAAAAAAATTAAAATTTTGATTGTCGACCCAAACAGCAACCCAATGTCTACCGCTTTTGTTATCTTCGTCCGTCGTATTCCATACCCAACATGTGGAAAATAATTTTTTGGATTAATATTGGCAGGAAATGTGCCAAGGAAAAAATGTTTTAAATACTTGTTAAATCCAATTTTATTAACATCATCTGTATTTAAAAATTTATTGAGAAAACAATAAAACGAAACCATTTTTTTTCTTTTTAGTCTGTGTATTCAGAATACATTCTTCGTAAAACTCTAGTATCTCTTATAGGAATTCTGCTTGATGAAGGTGGTGACGGTAAACGTAGAGGTGTAGTACCAGTTGTACCTCTTGGTGGGGAGGGTAGTAAGCTTCTTAAGTTTTGACCAGGTGTTATTCTTGTATTACCCAATCGCACATACATACTTTTTAATTTTGTGTTTCGAATGTAGCTGGCAGGAAGATTGTTTTTTTTAAATTATTTTAAAGCTCGTAAATGTTGTGAGGAGGTTAAATTATATGATTGGGGTTTACTCGCGTTGTGTGTCAAATCGTAGATTAAATCCTCGAGATTTACTCTGACCATAGTACCTTTAATTTTAAAACCTCCTTCTTCTCTCTTTATTTTTTGTTCTCTTATAAACTTCTGTAAATTATTATGACTTTTTTGTATTAACGTTTCTCTTACATGACGAATCTCTCTTTGTGCTTCTTGCTCCTCTTCGTTTTCATCATCCGATTCCTCTTCATTAATTTGTGTATAATATTGTGGGGTTTTTTTAAAAATCAATCATTGTATTAGTTTTTTGTTGTTGCGATTTATTACTTCCAACGTTTTTTTCCATTAATTTTTTACTTTCTAAAAGTTTAAATTGGTCGGGATTTAAAATGGCTTCGAGTAGTTTTTTCCCCTCTCTTTCGGTTTTAATAATTTCCAACAATTCATTGATTTTAACAGGGTCGACAAGTTGAAGTTTATTAATGTTTTCCACCATTTTTAACTATTAATTTGTAAGCTCTTTCAAAACACTGAGCTAATCGTAAATCTTCGGTTAACAACAATTTTAGATTGTATGGTTTTATTTTGTTACTTGCAATATTTTTAAGTAAACGGTTATCGTCTTGAGACACACGAATGAGAATATTTGAGTTTATAATATTTTTTGCTAAAAGTTGTGTTTGATTATATCAGGTTTTAGCAATTTTATTTTTTCTTGCACGTCTGCTTTTAGAAATATTTTAATCTGCGGTAAAGCTCTTTTTTTCTTTTCTTCTTTTTTTTTTTATTTTATTTTATAATAATAATAAACTTTCTATAATTCGTCGCGTTTCGTTTTCGTCTTCATCGCTGGAATCGTTTTCTTCACTATCTGTGTCATCATCGTTATCAGACTCTAATTCTATATCGGAATTTTCATCATCTTCCTCTTCTTCTTCATTATCTTCATCATCATCTTCTTCATGTTTTCTCTTTTTATTATTATTTTCGCTTTCATGCTCTTCTTGTTCTATTTTTATATTCTCATTATTTAATAAATTTTGTTCATTTTTGCACTGATTTTCCATTTTATTACTATTATGCGTATTTTGAGATTGCTGGGTAGATTCTAACGAGTTCACGGTGTAATGGTAAATGCGGATCGATTGCTAGAGACTTTATGTTTTTACAGTGATATGTTGTTCCTTTTTTAATTTTTTTTTACATCGTGTATTTTTTGGCATTTGTTAATTACTGAATAATCTTCTTGCGGGTCACTGAATAATCTTCTTGCGAAGCACTCCCTTGTTCTTCTCGTTGAATGGGTACAGTGGTTAACAACTCAGCGCTCGTATCCCCAGTTAACGTTCTTTCCACTTCATCACAATAAATGAATATTTTATTTAAACCATTTGAAGGATCCGGTAAAAAAGTCGAATGAAGAGTAGTTACAGAAGAACTCGTAGGCTGATTATCTATTTTTTGTTCAAATATATTAACACTATTTTTAATTCCCAGCATAAAAGCAAGTCTTGAGAAAGAGTTAATGTTATATTTATTTTTTTACCACTGTTTTCTTTCGATTTTAACGACAGACAGGATTTATTTAATTCTCCACCATCATGCGCTGCACCATTTTCAGTCATATAAGTCGGTGTATACTGACACAACCAATATTCTGTAGAAAGATTGATATTTGCTTCGACTTTCCCATTTGCGTTTAATAAAAATAATATATCGTATTCGTGTAACCCGTTATTCATAACACGAAGTAATTGCTCAATATCGTAAATTCCGTCAGGAATAATTTGTTTCCCTGTCTCAAATAATATTTTTCCAGCTAAAACTTTTTCATCTTTATCTCTTTCTAAATTACTATACTCAATTTCAAGCGAGTACCAACAAGAGTCACGAGTAATATTTTTAGTCGTTAAAGGGTAACATACTTGCAAAATTTCAATAAATTTATCTTGGTTTATAGCATCGATGGGTTGTATGAGAGGCATCTCAAATTCCTTCGCATAATTTTCTTTTCCGTTTTTCGAAATTGCGTTACTAACAATATGAATATTCATGTTATCGCTTGTAATTCCTCACGATAGAATATTCCTTGTATTATTTCGTCGTCGTCGTCTTTTATCTGATAAGTAACAGGATCCGTGATGTATACTTTTTCAACAGTAAAAATTTCGTTTGTCCAACGTCTTAAACTTGATTTTTAAAATACATTTATTTTTGCTCGTGCAATTCGTACCCGCGTACCTTTTTTTTAAATACTTTTAGTGGGTACAGGATAATTAACCAAACGTTGAAGAATTTTATATTTTTTGATTTTTACTTTTCTTTTGTAAACATTATGCGGTGTCAATCCAAATAAACTTTTATGAGGAGAATTATTATAGCCTTCAAGGATAGTCGGTAAAAACTGTTCGTAATTGAAATCATCAACCAAAGTCAATACTCTTCTTACCATTGTTTTTAGGGTTTGAATGACTCGTTCGATGTGTGACGTGTGACGCTTTTATTTCACGATTATATATGTGAAAAACAGTAAATCCATACTTTTTACTAATGGATTTACGGAAACGTATCGGATTCGTCTAAGATCATTTGGAACTTTTCTCCAACATTTAAAGCAGATTTTTTCCCCAATAATTTAATCCAACAAAAACGAGAATACACATCAATACATACAAGCCAATATCTATACTGATTATTATAACGTGACAAATCCTTCATTTCAGCTAAATCAATTTCCCATTGTTCATTTACATCGTCCACTTCTATCTTTATTCATCTATATTATTTTCTATTTTGTTCGTGTTGTTTATAAGAACGAAGTTCATCAGGCAATAAAGTCTCTCCTTTTAATAATCTTGCTGCTTTCTTTATAAATTCTTCAGAAAACTTGTTTTTTCATTTACGAGGCATTCTAGCGAAGTAAAAAATGTTACGAATTAATTCTATTTACAAAAGCTTCGTAAACTTTTTCCAATTCATTTAACATTCCTTCACACACCACACGAATAAAATCATATTGTTGATCAGGCCACAACTGATCATTTATCCATTTGTTATACTTTTTTACAATTTGAAAAAATTGTAATAATGCACGATCGTTAATTACGTCCAATTTTATCGTCTTTGCAACACTCGCCTCCATGATTTCATTGCCCTCGTCAAAAGGGCATTTTACACCTTTTTTTGATGGTTTTGTTTTTGTCGTGTTGTCAACGGCTGCGTGATAACTTCGAAGCCCTGTCAACATGAAGTTGATGTCGTCATCTCTTTTAATAAAGAATTGTGCGAATTCATCCACCCAATCGTTCTCGCTCTTTTTCATTTCGTTGTCAAGTAGGTTGTTGTTGTTAGAGGATGTAGACATATCTTCGGTACACTCATCATCAAACACCATGTCTGTCTCGGGGATTTCTTTGATCGTTTTTGAAGGGTCCAACCATTCCACTCGGCTTAAATTCTTTGTTTCTTAAAGTGTAAAACAAAATTTATTTTTTTTCATGAACATCGCACCATTGTGTTATCAATTCGTAATTTTCTTCATGTATTTTTTGTACAATTTCTAACACGTAAAATAATTTTTCTGTATCAAGAGACGTTTGATTGCAAGACCAGTTTGAAATATAACATTGCTCAACCATGTTGTAAAACACAATAGAAAAAAAATCGAGACATGGTGTATTTATATTTAAAAACAATTTAATTTTGATTTTAAAAAATAAAAACTTCTTACAAGACAATCTTTCATTTTATGGCACGTACAGCAATCTAACATAATTCCATTACATACGCATTTTTTTGTTATTATATCTATAAAGGTATCGTAGTCGTGTATCATACACACTAATAAAGACAATAATTCGTTCGTAAAAATAATGTTCTTCTCCCCACTGTTCTCAATTAACATTTTCTCGAGATCATCCGTAGTGGGTGGTAGCGATGAAAAACAAGTTCGTCGACATTTCAATAACAAATTTGTAAATATATTATGCGTACTTGGAAGAAGGGTGTTGTATTTCTGATCCGCATAACCTGAACATTTAATCCTCGGATATCTCATAAAATTCCCACAGTCTCTTGGTTGAAGATAAAAATGAAATTCAATATAGAATTGTTCCTTGATGTTGTATTTAACATCGTTTAAAGTGTTGTTGTTTGCTAGCATGATCACACATTAATACTTTTTTAAATTTCTTGGCGAGAATATATTCATGTTTGATGTCACGTGACTTAAAAGTATCCGTGCGAATAAATCATCTTAATTTGATAATTAGCGTAAGGTTTTGTGCCAGGTTTTGTGCCAAAACCTGCTTTTTTTGTTTTTCCCTGTTGTCCAAACGTGGCATATTCACCCGAAAATTTAATTTGTTGAATCAAAACAAGATCCTCATCAAAATTTAAATCGTAATTTAAATCTGTAAACGTAATAGATTGGTTTATCATATTTGACTCAGGTTAATTTATAAGCTGTAAATCCTGGTGCGCCCAATATTTTTTATTACGTATGATCGATGCCGGATGAGAAAACATATCTTGTTTAACACGAACGATACCAAACGATAATGCGTCAGAATGTTCGTCTTTTATATTTTTTACCAAATTAATATCAATCTCGTGTATTATTTTTCGTTTTTCCCAATCCACAGAGTTTTTTGTAAGAGACAACAACTGAAATGATTTATCAGAATTTCTCGTTATTGCTCGCGACATTTCATCTACAGTTAAAATTACACCTTTTTCCCACCTAGTTTCTCGAAAAATATAAATATTACTATGAGTACCATAATTGACTTTATCAGGGAAAAAAACCCAGCTTTATATACATCGTGAAAATACAATTTTTCATTTTTTATAATTATTTTTTTACTCCTCGACATGGTTAAACAACATCACACTACAGCTGAATAAATTGATTCATCAAACTACCGTGTATTTTATTTTATTTTTTTACAATAATATTTTTTTTATTTTTCTATTCGATAAGATGAGCTCATTATTTTTTATAGTGACATGTACACTGATTAGATTCAATTAGACCACACATGCAGCCTCGGTCCCAGGCTCTTCAGTAATAAAAGGCGAGCATAGCGCTCAAGCGCGCGGGGGTGCTTGGGGAGGTTGCGGCGTGCGAAGAGCCTGGCAGATTATGAATTCAAGATGGCTGACAATGCAAATGACTTTGATAATTTTGATGTAAATATGGATGTAAATGACTTGAATATGGATGAAATCAGTGATGTGTTAAACGAGATTGAAAGGCCTGTCCAGGACATGGTTCGCTTGGGGAAGATTCTATGCACAAAAGATGATTGCATTGCCCAAAGGGCTTTTTTTCACGAGAACGGCATTGTTCATCATTTTCGGATAAAGCACAAGGAAGACTTTTCAATGTCCGACAGAAAAGAATCACTGCGAATATCCAAGCAACTGCACGCGCAAGAAACACGTGAATGTTTGGAAAAGATATTCGAATATCGTAGGACTAATGTGGGTCACATTTTTGTAAGAGTTTATATATTTTTTATAGTTTATATTTTATAGTTTAATATTACCTAAATGGTGTTTAAAAATATCAATACACCCCGTGCCTTGTTTTATATGTGGCAGCACTGGCAGGAGAAAGTTCTTTATATTAAAGAGCTCTCAAGAGAGTTTTATTGTTATATATGGGTATGGGTATATAATTGTTGGATCATATTAATAAACAATGCTGAACATAAATCTGTTGCACAAACTGTGCATCCCAAGGCAAAAGGTTTAATCTTAATATAAACTTTAAATTTTAAAACTAGAATGAAGTCAGATACCAAGATATTACTGTAACTTCACATGGCCAAAGTTTGACTTGTGTTGTACAATCTGAGCGTGAGGCAGTGCAGTTCATGTGCTTGCTATTGTATTATGGTGGCACATTAAATCCATACAGCAAGGGAAATAAACCGTGTGATGTTGATGTTGTCAGAGAAGGTTTGCAAGCAAAGTTCCATTGTTGGTACGTTGATAAAAAAGACCAGTCTATTGTGTCTTTTCAGACCGAATGCTTCTTTGTTAAACGGGTAAGTGTTTTTCCTCAATTTGCTATTGTAAGACTTTAGTTTGGCTGACTTTTTGCTTCTGATCATGGTGGTATTAATCTATTAGCTGGCAAATTATGCACCCTACTTCAGTATTCTGCTCTAAACACCAGACAAATTTACTTGTTGGTGGTAGGGTACTGTCAGTAAATGGGTTACCAAAACTATCAGCTACAGTAGTGTCTCTCATTAGCTGGCAATATGCATGCTACCAGATGTACCCTTCTTTAGTATTTTACTGTCTAATTTCAGATACAGAATATTTTACTCTGTCAAATGCCATTATGCCAGACGATTTTACTTGTCAGTGGTTGGGTATTGCCAGTTAAATACATTTTATTGACATTTAATTTTTCTACTGTATACACTGTCAGTAGTATTTGATGTACTATAAAAAAGCACAGTACCATGTATAACTATAAGGCCAACCTCACAAACCTCTAACTAGTGCCAAAGATTGGCTTTGCCAATACATAGATTAACCTAAATATACTACCACATCAGATACAGAAATTTATAATTTAGTAATTCACAAACTTTGCTTAATTAAATTATTTATTAAGGGCTTTTGCCTCAAACATTGAAGTTTTTTGTATATTTTACAGGCAGTTTGACTCTAACAATCAATTCTTATATTTATAAAGTTCTGTGTAAACTACACTGACAATAATATCAATATTATGTAGATATCATATAATATATAGCCTAGATAGTGCATGGGGCAACATGGGGCTTGGTGGGCAGAAAGTTGGTAACAGCCATATTGGAGCATTCCAAGAGAGAGCAAATTTGAATGTTTTATATAAATAAAAGAAATGCTAACTCACCACATTGGTATTCTTAGGTAAAACTGATTGATAAAAACTGAAAAATTTCAGTCTTAGCAATAAAAATTTGTATCAAACACGAAGAGTGGGAATTTCTATGGCTACTGGCCTGTTCTTATGGAGAAACTGCTGGAAATTTTTGCTTCAATTTTGTAGTATATTATATCCATGGTAGATATACTCAGGGCTGTAGCAAGGGTATTGGGGTGGTGGCTCACCCCGTTAACTTATATATTCAGAAAATTGATATACTGTATTCAGAAATTTGGTTGTATCCATTAATCCATTTTGAAAATAATGGCAATGTAGAGCAAACAAAATTTCATTGAATAAATAGCGGAAAATTGTTAAATTGTATAGAAGTTCAAAATACTAAATCACATAATCTTTATAATGCTGTTATATTTCTATATTGATTTGTCAACTATCAAAACTAAAAATTTCTTGTGATCAAATTGTCATCAATCGCAATTTCTAGATCAGAAATATGGTATAATTTCCAAGGTTTTTGCTTTTTTGAGGAGAAACTGAAGCTCTAAAATTTTCCCGGTGGAGCATTCCCCGGACTCCCCTAGGTCGCTTGTGCCTTCGGCGTTGGCGAGCTGATAGCATGACAAATAATCAGTGAGCAGGAGTAGCGACTGATTTAGTTGGAAAAAAACGTTGTCATTCGGAAATTTTCTTTACGCACACTCCAACTATAACAAGCTAGCTACGGCCCTGGATATACTATTTCTACAAAACCTAAACCACATTTCTGTTGTTTAAAGGATCACAGATCAAACGTGACCACACCAATTGGTGACCTTGGGACAATTCAAGAGCCAGAAGCTGAGAGTGAATTCCATCGACTTTCAGGAGACCCATTGATAGACATCCTGCAAAATGTCTTTCACCATGAAAGTTTCAGAGGATTGCAAAGGAAAGTGGTGGATCAAATAATGAACAATAGTGATACTGTGACAATTATGCCAACAGGAGCTGGAAAATCCATATGCTATTGGATTCCGTACGCTTTCTAGGGGTGTTCGGGGGCATGCCCCCCCGAAAAATTTTGAAATCTAGTCTCTGAAATGCCATTTCCTGCATTCTGGGGAAAGATTTTACAGAATTCCCATGGTTAGAAAACGACATTTTCTGTATCAAGATTTACAATTTGTTTAGAAATTAATAGGGTTTTACAAGAACGAAGAGACTGAAAAACATAATAGTTCCCACATCTAAAGTCTAAACACTACTTAAATACAAATACAAAATTGATCGTTTAGTGCAAAATACATGTACAACTTTAACAAAAGATCAAATCTGTAGGTTTAAAGTATACACAATTGAAATTGAATTAATGAATTATGGTGTTACCACTAGTCTTCTAGGTTTGCTGTTCCATTTGACTAAAAACTGTTCAAAAGAAATTGATCGTGTTAGAGCGTTCTCAAAATGCAGCAAAGTTAAACTTGCTTGACGGTAAGGCGTCATTCTTCTTCTGTGGCATGTGTCAATTCTGTTGAGGGCGGAAAAGCCGCATTCCACAACCGAGCTGGAATACCCAGCAGTGGACTGCAACCAGATAAATTTGCTTTAAAATTTCAGCACCCACTAACGTTAACACGAATTGCGTCATCTGTGTCATCTTGTCTTCCTTCTTCACTTCTTCCACCTTTCTACCCATTGCTTCGTCTTTCATCTTCTTCTGGAGTGCCATCTCAAATAACTGGTCTTGCTTGTCGCTGAATGCCTTTAACACACTACGGAAAACATTACAC
This sequence comes from Paragorgia papillata, assembly GCA_035771165.1. NCBI lineage: Eukaryota > Metazoa > Cnidaria > Anthozoa > Scleralcyonacea > Coralliidae > Paragorgia > Paragorgia papillata. The sequence continues at coordinate 7,656,853 of JAWNZC010000354.1, forward strand.
TCGCACTCGAGCTGTTGGAAAGAGAGCTCCTCGATTTTCTGACGGACAAGTGGAATGGTCTTAATGTAGTCGAGCAAAGGAATTAGCTTTTCTGCTTCGAGAAAATGATGGTTAGAAGGTTTCAGGATTTCAAATGATTTCCACAACGTGGAATTGAATTCACTAAAGCGATGATCAAACTCAACATTCAGCTTATTTAGCACTTCCACTGCTAATGCGCGTAACTGTTCCACGTTGTTGCTCTCATCGCGATAACATGGAAGCTTTTCCATCACAACGGAGTCATGCAACGTCGCAGGGATTGTTCTTTTCCTTTTACCAAGAAGGCGCAATTCATCATCTGGCGCAGAAGCTTCTTGTGGAAAAACGAGCTGCGTGATATGCGCTACGGTGTATTTTACACTCAGGTTGTCTAGCTCCCTTCTTACAGATTGGAGTGTGGTAAGTGCTGTTATCAGGTTGCTTTCTTGCTTTTGGAACATTAGATTAAGGAGGTTCAACAACTTCATCACATCCATCATGAAAATGATCAGAAACGTGGTGACTGGCACTTCAAGGGATGCTGAGTAACCTTTTGCTTTACTGCGATACTCTGGATCAACCGATCGTGTGGTTTTGCATTTTTTCAACGTTAAATGTATCTCTTTAATGGATTTGGAAAGAACTTTAAGGCTAGAAAAATGTCCATCCCACCTAGTAGTAATTAGCTTCTTTAACGTAAGACCCTGGTGGAGCTGATCAATCTGGGGAATCTTGAAAAATGTATACAAGTCCTGAATTAACTGGAAGAAGTCACCCAGCTCTAAAATAGTCGACAACGTATCTTTGACAACTAAGGCAAGTCGGTGATTTAGGCAGTGAATGTATGGAATGTCACGACCACAATATTCCTTGACCAGCTGCTGTAACCCACCTGAAAAAATTTAAATTTCAATTTATTTGTACTAATAGATTAAAAGAACTGGAGAACCACAAAAATCACACGTTTTCTGCTTGATTACTTGATATGGTTGACTATTCACATCCATATCATGTGATAGATAAAAATGTAACCATATATAAAAGACATTTGACTGTAAATTTAGTTTCAGTAAGACAAACTTACCTTTTTGACCAGACATAACACTTGCCCCATCAAATGTGTTAGATACTATCCCATCTTTCAAGGATATATCATGCTCATCAACAAGAGTTAATAGAGCTAAACTTAAAAGACCTTTGGCACTCCTATCTTCTGCCATTTTGTAGTCTATTATGTGCTCCACAACTCCTCCACAGCTATCATTCCAGTATCTAAGTGCAATACCTTCCATTTCCCTAAATTTATGCATAAAAAATATATTGTTATTGTTATGTAGATTAAATTAACTAAAATATACTTATAGTATTTGGATATGTTAAAGTACTGTACCTGTTATTGTGGTCAGTAGTTCCATCCATCATCAAAGTAAATAGTCCAGCTTTCTTACATTCATTAGCCACCGTTTCACTGACAATCTCCGACAAGGTCTCTATAACTTCATTTTGCATCTGCGGTGAGGTGTACTTCGCGTTTTTCGGCAATCGCTTTGCTATCTCTTCCAAATTGGGATTTTTGGTGAAGTGAAGGTCAGTAAAGGTATTTAGATATAGCCCGCCAGAAACTTGCTCGTTGAAATCTGTCTTCTCCTCATCTCCACGGAATGGCATTCCGTTAGCGACCAGATATTTTGTCGTGTTAAAAACAGTTTTTAACCATATTTTATGTTCTGGGTTTAGTTGGATAAGATTTCGCACTGTCTGACCCCGACTTTCTCGATATTCCCTCTCCTTCCAACTAGCCATCGCTCGAATATGTACGTCCGACTTCTGATGTTTGTTAAATCCTCTATCAGTTTCCATCGCAGTTTTCCAATTTGAGAATCCGGCTTTAATGAAGGTTTTCTCTTTAACCGCGTCTTTGGCGAAAATTCTGCATGGATAGCAAAGACATGCGTCAACATTCTCAAAATATTCCAGCCATGAAAACGAGTCATACCAAGTGGGTTGAAAACATCTTTCTCGACTCCCTTGCCTCTTTTTTGGGTAACTGTTAAGCAAAGGTCTTGATAATGCTTGAGACTGAGATGCTGACGATGATCCAGCGGCCTGGAATGCGTTTAACATGTCGGATCGAAATGCAAATAGAAGTATTGAGCAAATTTACAAATCGTCCGCCATATTTGATATTTACATTTTGCACGTGTTGCACTTCGGTCACTCTTCGGAAATCAACGGAAGAATTCGTAATATTGTAGCCACTGATCTATCTATATAACTGATCAATACATATAAGCCTCAAATCGAAGCCATTGTCATTGAAGCAATGCTGAAATACGCCCAAATCTCAAAACATCATGTAATAAAAGTAAAATATAATATTTGCATGACGTATAGCGTGAGAAAATAATAAAAATATTTTGTTAGTCAGAATTTTACCAGGGGCCCCCGAGAATTTCGCCAGGGCCCCCCCCCCCTCTAGCTACGTCTCTGGGGGTTGGTGGAACCAGTCATCCTTCAATCTACCTGCAATCGGCCTAACTTATTTTACAAGGTCATACCAAAAAGTGGGCCACATTCAAAAGAAGATTTGGTTCGTTATGTACAAGAAAACTTTTGTAACTTGTTTGGTATTGTGTACTGCTTCAGTACAAAAGACACTGTTGAATTGGCCTACATCTTCAGGTCAAAGGGACTGTCTGCAGTCTATTACCATGGCCAACTTGACTTATTTGAGAAAAGTGAAAATGCTCGAGCTTGGCTGTCAGGTAAAGCACTGATCATGTGCGCTACTAGTGCATTTGGTATGGGTATCGACAAAGCAAATGTCCGTTTTGTGATCCATCTTAGCCTACCAAAAGCACTTGAGGACTATTATCAAGAAGCAGGAAGAGCTGGTCGGGATGGCCAAGACTCCCAGTGTGTTCTGATGTTTCGGTTCGAGGATAGGAGTAAGTTGCTTCAGCTAATTGCTTCCTCAGAATCAGATGAACACAGGGAGTACTTGCAACAGTCATTGGATGATATTGTCTTGTATTGTATGTCTTCAACATGCAGAAGAAAGTTAATTTTGGAGTACTTTGGTGAAAAACGCAGCAGTTAACTGTGAAAGACGTTGTGACAACTGTTTAAAACCACCGTCAGTGCCTAAAGAGTACACCGCTGAAGCCACTAACGTATGCATTTGTGTTGAAGAAATGTGCCAAATCAATGCAAAGATTAATGTGAGGCAGCTGGCACTCACATTCAAAGGTTCCAAATCGAAACGCGATGTTGAAAGCAAAGGTTTTCATAACATTCCCCATTATGGCATAGGACAAAATATATTCAAGAATGACGGAGATGCCATAAAGTTTGTGCAGCATTTGATACTCAATGGCGTTTTAGCTGAGAATATTCGAGGTGGAGTTGACAGGTTTACAACACCATTCATTACTCTCGGAACAAAGGCTGCCTTATTAAAAAAAGGGGAAATTAATATTTTCCTAAGACTGTAGCCGAACTATGTTATACTGTAATAATTCAGTTAATTTAGAGGCAGCCTCGGTCCCAGGCTCTTCAGTAATAAAAGGCGAGCATAGCGCTCAAGCGCGCGGGGGTGCTTGGCACCCCCCGCGCGCTTGAGCGCTATGCTCGCCTTTTATTACTGAAGAGCCTGGGACCGAGGCTGGTATAGGGTCAAACGATGTGGCTTTTTCGTACAGATCCGATATGGCGATATCCGATTTTTTTTATCTGATGTCCGTTTAACACGTGCATTTAACGTTTACTGCTATTTCCAATCAAATGTGCCAATCAAACAATTTTTCTTTGTTTGCGATATTGCTCAATCACGTTGACATCGTGGAACGATACGTTTACCCAAGTCAACATAACGTTTACTTATTATCAACGCATCGTTTTGTAAATTTACACTTGTAATTGCGCAGAACGACGAAATTGTGATCAAGAACTTCAGTTAAAGTGCATATGACGCGAACATTTTTATTCCCTTAAACGAAAGAACTTTAAAAGTTGTAAAGTAACTTCTTTTGAAGATTTTTGTTTCCATGATTTGTTATTGAGATATTTTGACTTATATGGTATGTAAATGAATAACTTACAGCATGTCTCGCTTTTTTTTATTAACATATACACGACTTTCGAATATGTTAATGGGGAAAAGCGAGACATAAATTTTCTCATTTGCATGCTACATAAGTCAAAATATCTCAACAACGAAGCATGGAAACCAAAATCTTCAAAAGAAGTTACTTTACAACTTTTAAAGTTCTTTCGTTTAAGGGAATAAAGATTTTCGCGTGATTTGCACTTTAAGTATTTCGCTGAAAAAATAACTGCACTTTGAATTCGACAGCAAAATTTTAAATGGTTGAAAAACATTTGTCAAATGTTACCGATCCGATATTGCTGCGAACATCGGCACAAAACGATTCCCCGATCCGATTATCGTTTGACCTCTACAGTTAAGGTTGTCCTTAGTGACTCTGTCTAAACTCAAAGCCTAGTCATTAAACCTCTAACCTTTGATAAAGACGTCAATAATATAAACATGAGAAGAAATGTTCTTCTTGTCTCGTGTTTAATGATATTTGATTGTCCAAAATACATATATTGGCAGTTGTTGACTCAAATCATATTTAAATAATTAGACAAACAAAATTTAGCATGGCTGTAGAGAACTAAATAAAATACGTCATTCGCATTGGACTTTTCTCTTTTGGAGGTAGAGGTATTGTGGTCTTGAGTTTCGACCTTCAGATGGCAAAAGTTAATAAATTAGCTGTATACTGTACATATACTACATTGACGTTTGATAATTTTACACTGTCCGATTTATGGAAGGCATGTACCTTGAGAGCGGTAGTTAAAGTTGAAGTTGCTGAAGCAAATGAACTGAAAACATTTTTTAGAACACTTCTATTGGCACAACTGTAATTTTATAGCCAGTAAGGGCAGTGTTTTGAACTTTTGAATTGAAATTTAACCACCCCACAGATTGTAAATAGTAGTTTTTTTTATACAACCAGGCTACAGATTAAAACGACCAGATGCATGTCTTCAGTCAAAAAAGCGTAAAGGCTTGCGGTCACTGCGCATGGCTTACAGCGCATAGCTCAGCAAGTGACGAGAGGTATTCACCCCCCCGACATTAAATTTCACAATTAAATGGCGGCAACAATTATGTCGGGGGGGGGTGAATGCCTCTCGTCACTTGCTGAGCTATGCGCAGTAAGCCATGCGCAGTGACCAAGCCCTTACGCTTTTTTAACTGAAGACAGACATGTGGTCGTCTTAATCTGTGACCAGGCATTTCTTATTTAAAATTAAATGGTTCTTGAATAGTGGTGAGTTTGCAAACCATTCCACTGACTGTATGATTCGGACGTTGTACTTGTACTTTAGAAATCGAACTGAACAATATCCTCGTCTTCTTCTAGTACACTTTCCAGAGAGGTCATTCGAAACAACGGAAAACTTTCGTGCAGCTTTTCCTTTAATTTCTCCTTCACTTTTGTTTCACCTTTTGAAACAACTGCGACGAAACACTTTCGCACTTTTTTGACTTCAGCAGTACTTCGTAAAGGGAACTCGAGAGCAAGACCACCACACTTGGAAAAATTTGTTACGAAGACAAAACCACATCCCTTTTATCACATCTGGTAAGGCGCTCTGTGTCTTGTGTTTTGTCGTCTGGTGGTAATTAAACGAGCTGGGTTGAGAATAGACACCTCTAACAGATCGTAGCAAATTGAGGTTGCCCATCAGTCGTTTACACATTTGGACTGATGTGTGACCTATATGATTGTATATAAAAAAAGACAAAACACACATTAATTTTCAATAAACCTCTCAGAAATTCACCGAGTCTGAGTTCTATGGTACGCTTCCATTTAAATTATCACAAAAATTAAGAGATTTAATATTCTATTTAAATTCTAATAGGAAGATTCTAACCTTTTCACCCCTAAACAAAGCAATTAGCATACATACTTTTATTTTTATATTGGTCTGAATTTAAAGAGTGATTGTCAACCGTCATGATTTGCACACTCAAACATGTCTATTATTGTTTACAGCTTACCTTGGAAGTGATGCAATAGCAACAAATGACGATGATAAATTTTCGGTTCATTTTCAGTGTAAATAACTTAAAATGAGCAAAACACATAGGAGGGTTGAACTATATTATGGATTGAAAACAAAAACTTTTATTAGACGGCCCATAAAATGACCGCGAAGCAGGTTTGAGCAGAGTTAATAGAGGGGAATGGTTAGGAAACACGGCCAACTTCAAAGCGGCTAACGATTGAATGCGATTTATGTTGAACGGTACCTGACCGTGCACTAATCCTTTGTTTTATATTTATTAATATTCAAACAACACGGCTGGGATATTGAACCCAAACGCTTATATTGGCTGATTGCTCATTATACCAAAAGTACAATGCATTCACTAGCCGCGACCGTGCACAAATGCGTACAAAAAGATATAACAAAGACTTTTGCTTAGTTTCCTAACCACCTCTGTATTAACTCTGGTTTGAGCGTGCAAACATGACGGTTGACAATCACTCTTTAAACGCAATTCAGACGACTATACAAAGTTTAGAAGTCCAAACCCCTGAGCGATAATATATAGTTGTATTATTACTGAGTTATATTATAGCTCCGTGGTCCAAACCTAACATAACAGAGCTTTCGGTAATTACGTCACCTCTTTATGGCAGCGAGACTGAAGGGCCAAACAACAGTAAATAGCTTAATATTTGTATTAATTATACATTACTTTGAAATTGGTTGAATAGTTCAATTATGTAAACACCTAATCACTTGTTTATGTGTAACAAAACAATTTGTAATTCACGTACCTGTTGAATATGTTTTCAAAGGTCTAACAACATATGTTTTCCACATATTCATCCATATCTAGATTGTGTCCTCGCTTCCCACTAATGTTTACCGACGAATTCTTCTTTATCATGCATCTAAACGCCAGTGGCCATAGGGAGGTGAAGTTAACTACGTGGACAAATGCTTCAGTCCAGTAATTCCGAAAGTCTAGTTGTGCAAAAAACCGGTAGTAGAAGCACCCACGAAGTTTCACGGAGAAGTCCATCGCCCTCCCTTCCTGCGGTCACGAACAGATCCAACAAGGGACCAAACAAACAAAACAGTTGTTGATGGTACTTATGACTTTCGTCACATTCGCTACACTGTTTTAAACCACAGCTTAAACCTTTCCAGTAAAATCTTGTTATGATTTCCATATCTTCGTAAATTGGTCGTCAAATCGCCATCTGATGGAAATTCATTTGAGGATCTGAAATCGTGAACAGCTGCGAATCCATAAGCAACAACTTCCATCCCTAACTGCTTCTTGAATGTGTTGGAGGTTTTGCTCCTGGAATTTTCTCTTCTTGAAAGCTTCCTCAGTTAGCTTGGGCCGTTTCATCACATCGTGGACTATTTTATGAAAACCACCCTTACCATGTGTTTTAAATGTAGCTTCACACAAATGACCTTTAGCATGCATGTCGCCGGGTATCTCGGTGGACCAACCGTATGCTGTGCTGTTCCTGTTTTTCACACTTCTGTTTACTTTGCACGTTCCAACGTCACCCACAATTCCTGTTGGAAAGCCTTCATAAACTGATCTTTTATACACAAAATCAGTTTCAGTTTGTGAAGTCTCTTCAGAATCAAAACTGTCAGCAGGGTCTTGGGTTGATTGAGTAGATGTGGAATAGCAGTTGTCACTCTGAAGAACAGATATCAACAGGTTTTCATTCACTTTGCTATATTCATAGAACAAGGTAACAATACTTGTTAATCCCATCGCAGCAGCCATTTCCATCGGGGTTGGGAATTCACCAAAAATTGGACCGCTATACTCAGCAAAATTGTCCAACAAAAGTTTGCACATATCAATGTCTGCATTCATCACTGCTAGAGACATGGGAGTAGCTCCACAACCTTCCTTAGAATTTGGATTTACTCCAACAGACAGTAATATCTTTACTAACCCATAGTTTTTTTCCTCAACAGCATACTGAAAAATACTTCTTTCATATCTATCCCTTGTGGAATTAATGACTTTCATTACATTTGTCAGCTGTTGTACAAGGTTATCAATTGAAAAATCAGAGTGAGCAAATTCTCGAACTTGTTTGGTGATCCTACCACAGAGTCCCACAAACTTTTCATCCTTCTGCTGTTGAGGAGTTTTCTTAATGACGGATTCTGGCGCACGAGTCTTTTCGTCTTCACTCTTATCCGATTCACTGTCCGAGCTAGGTATATTATCAGCAGTAAATCCATCCAACTCGTTTTCATGGCTTGTTATCTGCTTTTCCATATCTTGCATTTGTTTGTGATGCATGTCAACTGACCTCATAAAGTCAAAACGCGTTCGTGCAGCTTTGAGGTCGAATTTTTTTGCAGATTTGTTGAAAGGAATCTCGTTATTTCTAGAACATGGAAAGGAAAATTCTCTGGCAAACTCTTGAAATATTGAAGCTGTACCATTTAACGTAGAATTATCCTCCAACGACAAGGAAAGGTTAATGATATCTGTCTTTGCTGTTTGACTATTTTTGCAGAGTCCTTGCTTCGTAGGAACTGTTACCTTAAACTTCCTTTCATGATCATCTTCAAGTTTTTTGAAGTCTATTTTAGAGAATAAAAGGCTTTGGTGGTATAGGTATATCATTTAGGCTCTTGTCAATCAGTTCCAAGTAATATCTGTCACACCAATCATCCCACAGGTTCTTATGTTCTGGCATGGATTCTTTTAGAGGAAAAAATAAAAGGTACTTTATATACTGTAAACAATAGTTACTACAGCGTGTCTACTGTACCTGGGACCACTTGAGCAACACTAACAATTGTCATTACAGAAAGAAATTAGAAAACTCAACAAACATAACAGTTCATAACAGTTCAGAACTTCAGGATCTTTAACAAACATTACAGGGTCAGCTTATATAGTTGCACACAAAATTTATTGGCCAATGTGTCGTCCAATGAATTTGTAGTTTCGTTCTGTAATGTGATTGCTTAGTGTTGCCAGGCGCACTGTAACATTTTATTTAAAAAAAGCATGCACAATAACTTAATAATTATGTAATATCTATGGTAATATTATACTGTTAATAGTGTACAGTATATTACATAAGAATGTATGGCATTCTTAACTGGTAGCATTAATTAATTTTCCACTTTTCTTACACAAGATAGCGAAATACCAAAAAGCTCCTGTTATGTTGTACTGTATGCCACGGTACGTTTATAGCACAAAGATCACTAAACACAAACTGGACAAATTAATAAACAAATCACTATTATTCACTTACCCAAAAACAGATCATCAGCTGTAATTGAAGCTATATCTCTTTGTGGCATCATTGCAGTTTCTCGACAGCTCATCAAATCCTCAATGTCCTTTACATCTGGAATTATCACAGCTCGGCCAGTAAAGTTCCACATGTTAGGACCTTGCGATTTGAAAAGTCGAAGATGACGCTTTCTACCCCGGTAAATGTTGATGTTGTCCATGAGCAATAGGACTGGTGTTGTATCTGGACACTTTTCTGATAAAGCATGTGGAATTTCTTTCAATTGCTCATCAAGATAATTATTTCTAAAAATACAGACAACGATGTCACTCTAATTAAAAATAATTTCTTACTACACTGCATACATAGCTAGCTAGCTTATTAAAATAAATTACAGACATTCTAACTGTATATACAGTAACTAGTGTATATTCTTGGCTTGGAATTGACATCATGGTGGACATGTTGGAGGAATTAAACTAGCAGGTATTGAATTTGGAGCTTGTTTTCCTCTAACATGGCCGCTGTCGCTATAAATTTCAAGGGATTAATGGACAATTTGCATGTTAGACTAATTTTTTATCTTGACAAAGATATATTCCCGGAAAGAGCACTACTAAAATTAGTAAAATTGCAAAGTTTGGTTGCGAAATGTTGTAAAATGCGGAAAATATAGCCTTGCAAAGTTTGCAAATTTTGTATACTTTTGTATTGCGTGCGGAAATTTTTACCATTTTCGGCCCAAATGTGGTAACAATTTTCGCGCTATATTTACGAAAAAGGCTATATTTTCCGCATTTTACAACATTTCGCAACCAAACTTTGCAACCTTACTAATTTTAGTATGCTCTTTCTAGCTGTAGTGATTTATTTGCATCTCCTTGCCTAGAGCAAAATTTAGTCTAACATGCAAATTGTCCATTGCAAACTACAGTAGTAATACTGTACTATAAATACATACAATGTATCCCAATGTGGAGTCAATCCAACAGCATTTAAGAGGTTGATGAACTGTTTACCAGCACCATAAGTAATGCAGACTAAACCGAGCAGAAGACGCACATCATTTTTAAATTTCTGATTCCTTACACTCAGTAATAAAGCCAAGGCATTGACACCACATGTAAGTTTGTATTCTGCTGTTTTATGAACTCTTCTTCTAGAATCAGTGACTAAAAGTGTTTCTAGAACACTATGCAAAAGTGGACATTTCTCCTCAAAATTAAGCACCAAATCAGAAAAAATATTCCTATCCAGGACACTTTCAACATGACCAACTGCTTTTAGCCCAACACAGCAAATATCCTCCATCAGTTTTGTTTCTTTTGCAATTTGCTCATTTTGAGACATACGTATTGGGCCTTCTCCCTGACCATCTTGAAGCTTTTGTATCTTATGTTGATACAAAGTTACCAATGCTTCATGGAACTTGTAATAATGTTGTAAGTTTAAACCATGTTTAGCTGAAAGTGTTTTAGCTAGATCCATATCATTAGCGTCCAATGCTGAAACAATGTTTTCTTCATCTGTAATTAAACATTGTTTCATCTCCTTAATCTGATCTTGTATCACTAAGATGTCTTTGTTATCTTCTTTAAATAATTCTTTGGATACCTTAGGATTTCTGCCATATAACTTTATTAAAAGATTGGTATAAACAACTCTGTAGTGAATGTCAAGAACAACATTATTCAATTTGTAGTTTGTAAATATATAAAATATGAAAAATCATATAAATGTAACAAAATATACAGAAATCAAATAGCACTAAAAACTAGTTAGTTGATTATACAATAGGATACATTGATTCACGGTCAACCATGATGGTCTTTTTGGTACTATTTGGGAAAGTTGCTTTAATAGTTCTGGTGAGCAAGCTCTTTTCTTCAGGTTCCAGGTTGAGCATATCCATCAACCATGATTGGTTTATATGTGTATTTGGATCTTCCTTGTACTGCATGAGGTCTTCCAGTTCTTTAGACAATAACTGCCTCCTTTCACCACACTGGTGACTGGACAGGTTATATGCTGTAAAATACAAAAGACTGATTTATAATACGGTTTCAGATATTTAATGACAGGGTTAACATGTAGAAAATTTAACAAGGGAGCAAGAACACCTATAATTAAAATGGCGTAAAAATTTCAGTACCATGACATTCAGGAGCACCAAAGAGATCAACTTGTTTGGGCATACCTCCCATATAATTAATATATAGGATTTATTAGAATATAATTAATATTCTATAAAATAATGAATACATGAGTGTATCCATTACTTTAACATATATAAGTGTATACTTATATGGTTGTCAACTAAACTAAATACATAACCATACAAACATACATTGGACATAAAAATGGTAAAGGTACAAGAATTCCCCTTTGTATAAAAAATTATCTGGTGTTAGACGGAGTAAAATAACAAAGCAGCCCTCGTAATTGGTGTATTTTTGCCTTTGGAAAATTTGCAATTTTTTTTGATGAGGCAAGTATTAAGAATATTCCGAACATGCCTCGGCATTTGCTTTTGCCAATTGCTGAGTGCCAATGCCAATTTACGAGTGCTGCAAAATAGTGCACATTGTGGCTTAATTGCCAGTTAATTGGTTAATAAGAGACATTGGCAGATAGGTTTGTTAACCCATTTACTGGCGTAAATGGGTTAATTATTAGAGTAAATACTAAAGTAGGGTGCATTTGGGCACATTGCCAGTTAATCGGTTAATAATACTGTCACGCCGGGTCAGCAGCGGCTAAAAAGTGGCCAAACTGCGACGGCAGTATGCATGGAATGCGCAGCGGATGTCATACAAAAAACAAAATGGCCTTGCGGCGAAGGCGAGACAAATTGTCCGTAGAGCAGGTTATTGAGGAAGTTTGTTTGGAAGAGCACAGCCCGGTTGCTACGAAAGAACAAAGCTTGTCCTTTCGCGATGTTTTACGGCGTTCTTTGGACGAGTTCAACAACCTAAAGGATGAAGTTAATCTTAATGGATTTCACAGGGAAGCCGCCTCATCTCTGGAGGACATATACAAGACCATTTGGAGAGCCTTCTTACATCTACTGTTAAAGTAGGTCCAATAATAGAAGCAGAAATTAAGATCTGGCTCAAAGGTATACGTCGGCTTTCATAACCCTTGGTGTATCGTGCTGAAACGAGATATGCCAAGGCAGGTATTTGAAACATTTCAAGTTGGCATTGCAAGAGGAACTTCGTCGTTTGGTATTGTGGCTGAGGGCAATAAAGTAACATTCACGGAGTCAAAAAGGATAGTACGTGACTTTTCAAAACTGTGCGGGCTTTCACGGAGCGAAATAGAAGAAACATTTAAGAAAGAGTTTAAGGGAAAGCGAGTTGGATGGAGGGCTGAACTTATTGTGACGAAGGAGAAACCATTTGTGGTGTCTTATGACGAAAAGAAAATGCAAGTAAACGTATCCTGTAGTTTTGGATGTTGGAACCAGTTTGGGTATGGTTTCCACAGTTAGATGTACAACAGGTTACTATTACTAGTATGCATGAATCAATGTTTGTTGCTGGGCTACTCCACCTTTCAATTTTAAAATTAAATGATTTTATGTATCAACTCTAGGAGATTTAGACATAGCAACAAACATTGATCATGTGTTAAGGTTGATTTTCACTACTCCCAAGAACTGTTAAAATGAGTTTGAATTTGATGAAAGTGCTCGCTGCGAGTCTGTTCTTGTCTGTTCTTGTGAGTAGTGGAGGTCAACGTTTGCTCAATCATACACCTTATTCATACATTATTAATTGCCAGTTCCAATATTCTTTTATGTCTCATATATAAATCAGTTTGTGTTACAAGCCTTTTAAATATTTTTTTTCCAAATTTTAATACTGTTTGCTGATTAATTTGCAGTACATTAAACATATTAAATCAATACTTGTGATTCCAATTTATTACATGTTTATATATACACATTTAAAAGAGTTAAGAATATTCAACTGGTAACCATTTACTGTATGAATAAAGTATATGCTATTATCTGGTTCTCATATTACTTACATTCAGCCACACACCTAACTCATTTTATGTTAAACTCTTTCTTAAATCTTTCTTTTGCCTGGTGTTTTGAATGCCCTGTAGTTTTGAAAAGTAATTGCATTTACTATCAGCATTATTCAATTTGACTGTATATATATTGTCCACAATAATTAATACCCAATGAAGAAATTCCTCTTAATTTTGCCAACTTGAAAAAATTGAAATATGTGCCTTGCTAAATCAAAGGGAGAAAATCATGAAATTTAAGAAATACAAATGAGCCATCAACATGTACAGTACCTTTGAGCCATACTTCAATTTCTTTTTCTATAATTGGACCTACTTTAAGAGTAGATGTATGGAGAATCTTCAAATGGTCTTCACTCTTAAGTTAACTTCATCCTTTAGGCAGTTGAGAAATTTGACTTTTCAAACCGATGTAAAATTTTGTTGAACCTAATGTGTATTTGACATACAGTATGACAAATGTGACATTTGAAATACACATGCTGTAAGTTTTACAGTGAAGTTAATGTGCTTTATTTGTACATGCAGCCTACAATGCTGTGATATTCAAAGATAACACAATTTGAAGGAAATGTTAAACTAGTAGATCTATGGCAAATTTTAGTTATTAGCTTATCTGCTTAAAAACATATACAAATTGTAAAAAAGTATCTTACACTGTAGGCATTGAACTATTTATATAACAGTATTGCAAGACAGTTGAAAAAAAACATTTTATTCTTTGAATTTTGTAGTGTAACAATACATAATAATTTGAAAGGGCCAGTCATAATTATGTACATGAAATATTTTAGCAAATGTTTTGAAATTTTAAAGTTCAAAATTCATAATTTTCTCTTGTGTAGAATGTGTCACATTCTGTGGTTTTTAATGTACATGTATGTCATGACTGGTCCCTAAATATATTTTATACTTCATTGTAGTTGTACTTATACTGTACATTGAACAGTTTGGTAGGTGTATCACAATACCTACTGCTATTACAAAATCCCCTTGATTGTATATTATAGTACTTTATTACAAGATTTCAATTTTAATATATATCTTGTATTACTAAATAAAATACTGAATACTAAAAATATTGGTAGTCTCTAAAATAATATTCTCTAATAATACTCTTTAGTTAGTCCTTATATTATTGCTATCATAATACTATATTGGTAAAAATATCAAATTATCTTTTCATTCTCTTGAAATTACTCAGGCCCAGGCGCAAACAAATTGAGAAAAGCAAGTCGAGTCAGTCACTCTTGTCTGGCTGACATGGCTCGCCTGTTTTGCATCTGGGTATAAGTAGCACTTACAGTATGATATGGATTGTCAAAATCTATTTGAGAATATTCATATTACCCATATTAATATTTTGTAAATTTCCATATATATTATTTTTACCTTGCTATAGATATTTTTAATCTTTTCCTTTGCACAGAAATATTATTCTTTTTCTTCACACACATGAATATAATTTTTGTCTCATGCAAAACATAATACCTGACACTGTGCTTTTAATCTTGTAACTACTGGAGTATGTACATTTGTATAGGTAATAGCATGGTTTTGGGTGCAATTTGGAAAAAACCATGCACGAGTGAGGTTTTCAAAGACTATCAAAATGGCACAAGTCCGAAGGATGATATTTGAAAAACTCACGAGTGCATGTTTTTTCCCAATATTTACATGAGAAATCATGCTATTACTTATTAATAATATACATGAAAAAATTAACATGAAGATAACATTTCTAATCAAAATGCTTTTTCAAATAACATACATAAAAATCAGAATCGAGAATTTTTTCATGTATATTATAGGTTTGTAATATGACATTGCAACCTCATACCCAACGTCTTATTTCCAGTGTAAGACCTGGGTATGAGGTTGGCATGATTGCTGGCATTGCTGCTTGTGGTACTCAATACATGTTTGTGATGATGTATCAATAGGCAATCAATGTTTCAACTTAAATAAACAGAAAGTCAGAAACAAGTTTGTTACACAATGTTTTTTGAAAGGTATTCCCCAACATCGTACCAAGGTCATTTTCTCCGTGTAAAAATGTCCTTGACATGAGGTTGAGTATTGGCAGGTATTCACTTGTTACCCCAAAATAGCTGATACTTTGTCTTCAAAGCTCTAATACGCACAAGCGACTCGTGCCCCCCCCCCCTCACTGTGCTCCCCTTCCCTAAACTAATAGCACAGGGGACTCCTGTTGTTCCAGTTAGAATTAATTATAAATTTTCAATTTGTGCAATAGAAATGTCCCTATGTAAAGAAAAATCACAAGTGATAAACCAGCTTAAAGGACGTTTTAAACAAACAACTTGTCACAAGTTTGTTGAGGGCCTTCCTTTGAGATTTTAGAAAACTAAACGAGAAATTTTCTTTCCTTGATGCACACTATCATCAATTAGGGTTGTTAGCTTGTCCCCACAAAAAGAACACTTCAGATCACTTTCATTAGTTTTTTCTAACCCACAGTAGCAATAATTGGTGTCATTGAAAACTCTTGGTGGGATGTAAACATTTTTACTTGGAGTATTAGAGCATGGCTCATGGCCATGCTCTGGAAGCCACACTAGCATTATATAGTCGTGCCTAAAAATTTCCTCCCACCGCCTCTGATATGTTGTATTTCGACTTAATCTTTGAAGAGCGATATGTTTTGCCTCTCGCCCCTCCATTGTTACAGTCAGTAGCCCTTGTCCATAAACATCAAACATATACTTAGTATGCACAGGGACCACATGACCGATGGTCCAAATAGTTGGATTAACCGAAGTTGGCATAAATAAAGCATTGGCACGGTAGTATTCACGTGCCGTAGAAGAAAGGGTTGCAAGATTGCCTTCATCAATCTTAAATCTATTGAAAATAGAGCAGCAATCACGCAACTTGAGACCAATGTAAGCTAATGCCAAAACAAATTGCCTTTGCTTCTGGTTATCTCCAGTCTGGCTAATTGACTTAATGAGCCGCATGAAGTTATGACAAAACAGTCTAGAGTCCTTGCCAGTGAAGCGATATGTCATGTCGCCTTTGCACCCTTGAGTTTCATCATACCACCTTTTTACTTTTCCAGCCAACCGTGTTGCCTTAACTTCATACTGGAGACCAAAAACAACTTTTGCAAAGCAACTCTCAATTGGCACATTTGAAAATAGTTTGCAAGATGATGGTTGCAGCTTTGATTTGGCAATAGCTTCCTTCAACAAGCTCTTAAAAAAGTATTGCCATGCATTATTCTTCAAATGTAGAGGTTCAACATGTGCCTTGTCAATTAATTCACAAACTAGAGGAACAAATTCCTGTCGACTCTTCCTCTTGGAAATGTATTCAGTCACCTTACCTCTTTTAGTCTTATCTGACCCAGACCTGCCCTTTAATGTTGCTTTAAATTTTTCAACATCAGCAGCTACCTTAACTCTGTCAGAATAAGCCCAAGGCTTCCATTTACATGAAACATCAGCACCATATTTCCCTTGTAAATCACTCATGTCAGACTGACATACATTCCCGAATGTTGAGAAATATGATGCTGCATTGTTTAACTCCCCACCAAGCATTGCCAGCATTTTCATGTCATTGGGTAATTCCTCAATTGAAAATGTGACTGACAGACCATTGATTTCAAATAACTTGCCCTTTAGGTCTGCCATTTGCTTGCACACTGCCAACACATACTTCTTAACTACCAATGATGTTTCCTCACAATTACCTCCAAAAGTAAGAAAGTTGTCACTACTTGAAGCTATTCATTTACCGGCATTAATAAAACTCAGAAGAAAAGAACAGGCAGTTTCATTTTTGCCAAATGGGCAACCGTCACCACCAAAAGCAACAAGAAATGTTCCCTCTGCTTTTCCAAACCAGTTTAATACTTCGGCACGACACGGAACACTTAAATAAAATTTAGCTAGCCGAGGTAAATATTCTCTTAAATCCCTAAAACAACCATGCATGTTCTCATCCTCAGCAATATAGTCTTTAAACTCTTCCTTAATGTCATAGATAGTCCCAATATCTATGGATTTAATTTCCTTGGCAAGTGTATTATAGGTAACTAACTTTGGAATTGGACATTTTGGCAAAAATGTAATAGCTGTTCTTTTCTCATTATTATACTTCATGGAAGAAGACAGTCTAACTGCTTGATACTTTCTCTTCCCCATAACCCCAGCAGTATAATATGTTGAAATACTTCTCAACACATTATCCTTTGATTTTTCAAAAGCTAACCTATCTATCTTTTGCTTCTGCTCAATAACATAGGAAGTAAGTTTGTCATTAGACAAAACATAATTCCCCAGATCCTGAATTTTACATTTTTTATTTAATGTATCAAACAAACCATCAAATGCTGGTCTTTTGTTGGTCAGTGACCCTCCATGGATTGTGAATGCTGAATGTAATGTCTCTCTCCTTCTCCATACCAAAGTTCTTTTAGCACTGTAGTTTCCTTCATGTAGAGATGTGGGTGGCCGTGCTTGTTTGGTTATCTATATAACAGTATGCAAAAATAATATTAGAACAAAATAAAATCTTCAAAATTGAAATAGCAAACTTGGGGGAAGAAGGGAAAATTATAATGCAATAATTAATTACAACTAAGGCGGCTCAGATATGATATACAATATACAAATTTGTACACGGTTATATTAAACCTGTAAAATAGAACTAATATACTTTAGGCTAAAACTCAACGTACATTGCTTATATTTGGAGCTGCTTGAATATTTTGCTGTAATGCATCATATTTATCTTTGCCATTACTAATCTGCAAACAAATTAAAATAGTTTTAATAAAAAAAGGGTTAAGAAAAAGTCTCAAAATACCCAGTACATGTATAAGGAGTGGCATCCATACCCACATTGCCACGAGAAACGTCAATTTGACGTTTGTGGGTGGGGGGTGGGGGTTTATTGACGTTTTCACGGTGGGTTGGTCGTTTATAAAAAGAAACGTCAAATTGACGTTTCTCGTGGCAATGTGGGTATGGATGCCACCCCTAACATAAAACCAAGATAAAACCCAAGAATTTAATACATTAAATTTGACCCTACTCGATCACTAATGTTTGGTTTCAAAATTCAATGTATACCGGCACTTTAAATAGCAACTACTTTGTTTAAAAGATTCCCAAAAGGCAAAAGCTTAATTGTTTAAAGTCAGATACTTTGAAACCTCAGTCAATTATTAATATCAGACCAGATGACAGATCACCACATTTCATAATATTTTGCCAATAGGGGAACAGCCAACTGGGTTTTTGTATAGTCACAATGTATATATTATTATATATATATGAATATGTATATATAAATATGTAGACACCGTCCTATTATAAAGGCTAATTGCAAACTGTTTATGTTCAGCAATAAATAATAATTATTTACTCATTTATAAAGTACCTTCTCATTCAGCCTTCGGATTCTTTGCTGTTGTGCTTTAAGTTCCTTCTCACGATCTGCTCTTTCCCTGGCTGCTTGACTAAGTTCAGTTGCTTGCTCGTGATTTGCCTTCATGAATGCAGCAAGTGGAAATCGTTTGCTTCGTTTAGGAGGCATTTTCGTGACAAATTCGACATATATATTAATAAACACTAATAACAGGGCCTTTCTCATACCTCATATCTCTACATAAAACAACAAAATGGAGGGATACCCATAAGGTGACGCTAGCAAAGTTTGATTTGTGCTCGACAAAAGGAATTTAAGGCAAAGCGAAAACCATACGATTCTTACCACAACACTTGTTGATCAGAAACACATCCTCGTAGCTTCACAAACCATTCCACTAAAAGCCGTATAGATGCTAAAGTCGACTGACTTTTAGCTAATGAGTCCGCCACGTCGATATTGCGTTGAAACAGCGACCAAAAAAACGTAAAAAGGAGTTTAAATACGGTAGATGTTTGGTATCAAACAATTCCTCAAAACATGAACTGTTCAGATTTCCCCCAATTTGACTGTCCCTCGTGACATATTACGAGAATCCCGCGTTGAAAATATGCAAATTACCTAGTTTCCAGTCTCCAGGTTTAAGCCGCGCTATTGAGAAAAATTTCGGCTTCAGACCGCTGGCCTCAAAACGCTGAAAGCTGACCCGGCGTGTGTATTGACATGTCTCTCTGTATTTGCATCATGTATGTCAGTGAAGAATAAATTATATATATACATCAATTAACAGACCTGCAAATCGTTTCGGTTTCGACTCAGCAGCAGCTTTTGAATCAGGTGTTAGTGCATGTTTCTCTGATCGAGTACGGTTTGTTCTTTCATGGTGATCTTGTGGAGACTGTGGTGGTGTAGTTGGCACATAATCATCAGTCTGCAAATCTGTTACATTCAAAAAATCCATAAAACATTTTGAAAAGTCAAATATATATGTAATTAAATAGTAAAATAGCTATACTCTCTCTTCTTTTTAAGTGTTTAATTATAAAATTATAAATAAAGATGCAAATTGAAAAATAGATATATTTATATGAAAATTTAATACCATCAACATCTAGTTGTTGAAACGATGTGTTGAGTTCGTCCACAAGTTCGTCATTAAATGTTGTTAATTCTGCAAACAAAAGACACATACATATTTTAGAACTAATTTACTGAATAAAAGTTATAAACATGACAGTCGAATACAACGACAACAAAGGAACTCTGTTATAGTCTAAGACTATTACATTAGTCTATACTCAAATTCAGAAATTGAGTATAAATTTATAAATACTATGGCAAAAATATACAAATAAAATTACCTTCATGCGGTTCTTCCTGAAAGGATTCGTCTATATCATCCATAGAATTGTCAAGGATGAATGCCAGGTAAAAATTTTCCACAAAAGCAGCTAAAACAATGCGATATCTTCGATTCTTCAGAAATCGGTCGAGATTCTTCGGAAATCGGTCATAATCTGCCAGGCTCTTCGCACGCCGCTCTTCGCACGCCGCTCTTCGCACGCCGCTCTTCGCACGCCGCTCTTCGCACGCCGCTCTTCGCACGCCGCTCTTCGCACGCCGCTCTTCGCACGCCGCTCTTCGCACGCCGCTCTTCGCACGCCGCTCTTCGCACGCCGCTCTTCGCACGCCGCTCTTCGCACGCCGCTCTTCGCACGCCGCTCTTCGCACGCCGCTCTTCGCACGCCGCTCTTCGCACGCCGCTCTTCGCACGCCGCTCTTCGCACGCCGCTCTTCGCACGCCGCTCTTCGCACGCCGCTCTTCGCACGCCGCTCTTCGCACGCCGCTCTTCGCACGCACGCCGCTCTTCGCACGCCGCTCTTCGCACGCCGCTCTTCGCACGCCGCTCTTCGCACGCCGCTCTTCGCACGCCGCTCTTCGCACGCCGCTCTTCGCACGCCGCAACCTCCCCAAGCACCCCCGCGCGCTTGAGCGCTATGCTCGCCTTTTATTACTGAAGAGCCTGGGACCGAGGCTGCCACACATGCATTGTTCAACTATTTCACGCCTAATTTTACTAAATTGCCAAAAATGAGTATACAAACAATGGGATAGTTGGTTTGTAGACATAATTTTTGTGTTTTCGTCTCGCTGTATATTTCATATCGAATTTAACAGCAGCAGTCAACTCGCGAACAACGCTATACATATCGTTTTGTATCTCACAATTTGAACAATCTAAATTAAATCTAGTATGATTATCCCGACATTTATTCTGAATATCATTACATTTTAACTTAGGAAGACACCACGTTTGCGTATTGGCATCATATACAGGAAAATAATTAATCGTAATTTGAATACGTACACTAGTGTCTTCTTCATATAATGATATCAAGTTTGTATTAATATGATATATATAATCGTTCGGTCTTTGGTATTTCGCTTGAATTGCTGTCAGTTTTTCTGTACTATCCAATTTCCATAAATAATAAACTCTCTTTCGTTCAAGTGAACTTGTGATGACAGCTAAACCCCTTGCAATATGATTTTTTTTTAACATTGATGTTCAACAGTTTTAACATTTGTTCGTCTTTTTCCCTTAATCTTTTGTATTCACTTGCTTCTCGGGTTTGCTGTAGTAAACACTTTTTCGCTAACATCGCAACATTTCCGTCCTTCTTCCTCAGCATAAAAACCTTGCGACTCATGTTGACTATCAGATACTAATTCGTACAATTTCTCACGCCTTTTATTATGTATGTCACTGATCATTCTGAAAATTCTCAATACCCAATTTATCCCGCCACAAAATAAGTAGAATAATCTAACACATTTTTCATACAATATTAGATTTCTTATATATTTCTTTCATTTATGTATAAAAGCGCATGATCAAATGATCGCAAATCACAAATGGACGCAAAACGAAGTAGAAGTTTGATTTTATACAATCCAAAGGGGAGTTTTAAAATAAAATGTCTGAGATGTAAACTCGATATAAAATCTCAACAACATCTGTTTAAATGCGAAATTTGTATGATCAACCTCGTTTTTTGTAACTGGTGCTATTCATATGAATTTTATAGTGAAAAATATCGTATTGAATTATGGCATGATACACAAGACAGTCGCTGCGATAATCGAAGAAATCACGGGTTTCAACAAGACAATAACTAAAAACACATAGCCCATTGATAAAACAGTTGTATTCATTTAAAAAAAATTCCTATTTACACCATAAAAAAATTTGTAAGATATATATGAAATTAAATGTTTTTTTTATATATAAAATTAAATGTTTGTCCTTCAAAAAATGTTTTTTTCTTTTACCCCGGACGACAGCAGAGTGTCTCTCTTCCCCATTCTTGATGTCTCGGCGGGAAGGTCCTCGCAGTCGCCTGCTCGGCGTAAATCTCCCCGAAGTTTGCTGCATCCCTTGTCCGCCGAACATGGCGGGACGAACCCACGTTTACAATTTCACGCTCCATTGGGAGCGCCTTTCTTTGGTCGGGACACCAAACTCTGTTCCTCTGCACTTTAGTATATAATTTTAATCCGTGAATATTGTGAACTTGATAATCAACACACTTTCGCTCGTATTCACGCAAATTAAAATAAGGTTTCAAATCTTCATTATATATTTGAAAACTGTATACCCTCAATGTGTGTAAATCGTAAATTGACACTTCACGATAATAACAATTCTTTCCGATTTGAAAAGATTCTATATCTAACACATGTGTGACTAGCTTCAAAATCTCACAACCTGATGTAGATTTTAAATTTTTATGTTCTTTACTAGACAATTCATTATAATTTTTTGCGTAGACATTCGTTTGAAACGATCTGAAAATAATCGTATCCATATTAAAAAAGATAATAAAATAATCCTCAAATATTTCAAATTCTGTAAATTCTTTGACCTTGAGAGTTCGTGATCAAATAAAAATAGATTTGTCAACATAACAATAATAAATTTCAATTTCTTTCTTTCACTCTTCTCAAACCATCACGTGTACGTACATTCACATGTTATTTTATAATCTAATCGTAATCCAGCACTCGAATATATGACAAGATGAAACTTATCATTGGTTAGTGTATAATTACGTACAACCATTTCATTGGTTGTAAAAATATTATAAAAACCTTGCTAATAATAAAACATTTTGTATCGTTCTCATCTCTACTTGGTGTTAAACATGGAAAATTTTACTCAAAGTTTTAACATGGAAAACCTTTCCACAGATGAAAAAATAATCGCAATTGAAACTCTACAGAGAAAACTAAAATACCGTTCTTCTTCACCACCAACCGATCCAAGATTGTGTCAAGAATTGATTCAACACATTCCGACGCCCTCTTCTCGACCAAACAATCTAAGACAGCAAGAAAAGATTCAACAACCTAACCAACGTTATCCTTCTTTTTCACCACCAACCGATCCAAGACAACAACAGCAGCAACATGAAGAAGACGATCCTATCTATCCTCCACTCAACACTCCTTGCCCAAATTTCTACTTTAAAGAACAACCCTCACCACAACGAAACGAAATTTTGTTCGATCTTTCGCGACGCTCGAAACAGGCGATAATAGAACAACAGTACCACCGTTTACCATTCCAAAAAAAGAATCCCTCCTCAATTCTTACCAGAAATTCACGCCAATTTCTCCAGCACAACCCCAACCAAAAGGTAAAGGCATTCAATTATTGCAAGCCATGCACAATGAAGAATCGGAAAACGGTATGAATGACAAAGACGCCGAAACAGGTGATGAGACAACAACAACAACAACAACAACAACAACAACAACAACAACAACAACAACAACAACAACAACAACAACAACAACAACAACAACAACAACAACAACAACAACAACAACAACAACAACAACAAAACCGTTTACTATTCCCAAAAAAAAATCCAGCAATTCTTACCAGCAATTCACACCAATTTCTCCACCACTACCACAACCAAAAGGTAAAAACATTGAATTATTGCAAGCTGAAGAATCAGACAACGCTATGAATGAAGAAGACGAAGAGGAAGAAGAAGAGGATGAAACAAAATAAATTATCCAAGTAAAAGACGATGATATGTGTTGTGAAACAACCGATGAAAACGAAACAGTTGTATTGCGTAAATGGGTAAAGAGATCGGTTAGATATAAACGTTAATTAGTATTTATAAAAAGATCACAATAACCGGTGAAGAACGTATCGAAGCACAGACACACATACTCACGCAATCAAATGAGAACATTCATGTATACTCACACGTAAAATATAGAGAACTGCGGCGAATATTACTTTTAAAAGAAATGTACGTTACTAAATTAGAACGCTTTAAAGAAATAGTGAATGATTTAGAATTAATTGAACGAAGACTTATAAAAGACAACAAAAAAATCCAACCTAAAAAAAAGCAACGTAAAAATATCTACTATGTAAAATAATTTTTTTCTCTTCAATAAAATATTTTTGCATTGTCTCATACCGTTTGCATATTACATATCGGTAAATTTGGATATAAAAAAAATCCAAAACCAAAATATCCTGAGTTTGATATAAATAAATCATTCTCAGTATTCTTTTTTGGGTATCAAGATTAATTTACATTCGAAACTAGAATAATACGTTCAACCGGCCCACGCACTCGCAAATCCAATTATTCGTTGTGCAAAAAAAAATAATAAAAAATATATTACACACAACTCAACGCTATGACATTAATCCCGCTGTGCAATTATCCAAAATAAATTTTACTTACACACGCAACTCAACAATTAAAGAACAAATAAAAGTGTTGACAACTAAGGTCAAAGGGTCAACAAGGTGTTGAATATGTATATATATATATAAGCATGTAACGCGAATAAAACAACTAAACAATGGTTGATTTTATTGATGAATTTGGTTCTGTGGAATGCGAATACTGTTTGTTTGAAATAAGTATACTGCCTATTGGTTCTCTCTATAAATGGTTAGATACATATCGTAGACATTTGTACAGCTGGTTCGGTATTCCTAAAACAAAACAAATCATCGCGTTCCCGCTCATTCGATACCATTACCAACTCGACTCGTGTTACATAGACGGTGATATCAACGATTACATACCCGAGTACTACATCCTAACGTATTCTTTTTCAACTGGAATATACAATCTATTCACTACTTAGAAGCATTTTTCGAAATATCGAGAAGACGATGAACATTTCACATTCGAACCACAACGAATAAAAACATGGGAAGCTGTCAAGTATATCGCTAACAATGTAGACCATGATACAACCTTGCATTACATACTCCAAAACGATCTGGAAATCAGTTTTTTAATCGAACTCGTTATTCAAATGAAGAACAAAAGGAAATCGCAAATTTTTTTTAACACTTTTATATAGTTTAAACTGTACATAAGCAGCTGAAAAGTGAACAACTCTTAATAGATGTAAAAAACGTCTCAAAACAAAATAATTTAAAAAAATGTTCTTAATTACGTCTCAATTTAGTACAACTCTGTATATCCATTTAATCTTTATTATGATTACAACTATCGACTTATATTTCACTCTCGTGATTTGTCTCTGTTTATTTCAAATTTAACAAACTCATCTTGATCATAATATACTCGCTTGTTCATAAACTGTTCAATATTATACAAGGTATCAAAAGTATAGTAATATCCTAAAGGAACACCCATATACTTTTCTATATCGACTGCTGAAACTGTTTAAAAAATAAGTTTCTGCGCTGCTTCTCCATCCTCTGTAGTGTACTCAATATCATCACGCAGTATCAGATCAGTGACGGGATAAAATTCGTCAAAACAACTTAATTGAAGAATTGTCATAAAACTCGCTTCCTCGATGTTAGACCCCATGTCAACACAATTCGCGTAGTTTGGTGCGATTTTAACATATGCAGACCCTCTCTGTAAAACATAGTTTAAAATTTTTTTTAAAAATAGAAAAAAATCATAAATCCAAAGCTCAAATACAGACAAAAAAACACAATTTCGTATGAATAAATATGATTCCGCACAAAAAAATCAAAAAAATTCTACTTTACCACTCTCGCGATCATTCAACCCCCCACACAGCATATAATTCGTGATGTCTGACAAAAAAAACAGTCATCGATTGCACTGTTTGTTCAATACTTTACCCCAAAAAAAATAATTATACAATTCCGATATATAATAATCCGTCATCTATTCAACAGTCTGAATTGCCTCGTATGCAATAAACCTAGCTTGATCTCTATTCATATTTACAGTTGTTTTTAGACTATGTTACTCAATGCAACTACACATGAAGTGTCTTATTTATATATACTTCCTTATCTTTCCACACTTTACCAAAAAAAATTTTTTCCAATAATAATCCGCACGCAAACAAAAACACACGGATTACTAATTTTCTCCCAATAACATCATATAATTCACAGGTAAAAACACACTCATCAACATGGTAATGGTGTGCTAGAACGAACAATATTTTCCTATTTCCAAAGTATAGTCATACTTGCCCTGATATAACGTATAAAAATATTTATCCGCAGGGCTTGGGTAAATTCCTTCAGTATTCACTGCTTCAAAAATAATCTTTTGATCATCTCTTATGTCAAACATATGGTTCCCATCAACTTTTTTTACGTCTAGCACTTTAAAACACGTACCAGGCCATCTATCCAACATAGACGGTATTCGTGCGTATACAATAAACTTTGGTTGGTCTCTATTCATGTTTACAAATTACTTATACACTATGATCACTCAATACAACGTGCAAATGTGTTATATGAGTGGAAAGAAACCGTGTTTTATATACATCCTTCAACACTTTACCCCAAAAAAAAATATTAACAATTCCGATATATAATAATCCGTCAAAAAAACTACACGGAGTGTTGTTGTTTTTTTGTCACAACATCATATAATTCATGACGTCAGACAAAAACACTCATTCAATGTCATGGCGTCACGCTAGAAGGACCTCCGCGCAACACAAACAAAACATTGCGCAAAGAAAGAATTTTATTTTTATTATGAAAAAAAATTATTAGTCAACAACAGAAGGTGGAACGATATGTGATATCACTCGTATATATCCAAAACGGATGCACTAAAAGATACTGATACCGCCACTTACGTTTTCATTTCCTGTTGGTAATGACGTCAACAAAACTTTTTTTTCCATAAACGGAATCCCAACTGGTTTTTGCTCACCCCCCCGAAATGAAAAAAAAAAAGAAGTTCTGTGATTGGGTAACCAATTAAAATTAATTGATGTGACTGGTTTAGAGCTTGTGCCAGACTCCAACACATAACAAAAATATATATACTACGTCTACTTGGCCCGGATTCAAATCCGCAACCTTCGGTTTGCTAGTCCGACGCTCTAACAACTGAGCTACAGGTCAAGTTCGGAGCATGTCGTAAAAAGATGATACTTGGATTCTTGATATTTCAAAACTAAATCTAAGTTTCTTCGATATCAAGAGATTTTAATTCTTCACTCTTGAGTTACACAACATGATGTGGGAGAGTGGAAAATAATGATATTAGGTGTTACTCCGAGTGATGAACCATACCGGGCAAGTAGAGAAAACTCTATTTGGCCCGGCTCCAGTATGGTTCGTCACTCGGTGCAACACCTAATATCATTATTCTCCCCCCGAATTCTCTCTCCCACATCAGATGTTTTAATACGTTTATTGCTTATACCACGAACAGAGCATGTGTGATTAGGCTAACTTTATATATTGCATTACATTCTTTAATAGACAGTAAATACATAATTTGCTGAGAATTGAGGCTTTGGGCAAGACACATGCCCACGAAGTTTTGGCATAAAGCCTCCATCGTGGCACATGAATTTAGATTTTAGACAAAACAACCAAAAAGCTAATGTTTCATAGTTTTGATAAGAAATCCCCATCATGATGGTAATTTTTCACATTTATATACCAAATGATTTCCTTGAATTGGATTCGTATTAAAGATATTACATATAAACAGTAAAAGCCAAAACAGCTTGTGCCAGAGTCTTTATAAAAAAACATCTGTACCTGGCAAGTGACTTCACTCCAGAGGGAAAGGAACTTTTTACGAACTTTTAGACGAGGAATCATCTGATACATATCTTAGATAAAAAAAAGTCCTCTCCATCCACTTTGTTCGCTACAATATAAAGCAGGGAATGGCATGGTATTTAATGAGTAGCAAAACAAACAAGGCCAGTTGACCAACCACACTAATCACACAACGCCAAATTATACAAGCCACGTGGCAAGAGGCGAAGGATTATGCTAAACTGCCAAAAGATACTTCTGTATAAATGAAATTTCAAATAGGTTTAACAGTATACCACTTATACTACAATGTATAAAAACCATAAACCGGCGCTGATGGGCAAAGGCTACAAACTTTGCTATCACAGTTTCAGTTTCACAAATAGACAACATAATTCGACTACCATAATTTACTACACGAGACCCTGAAACATACCTTCAAATTCCGCGACCGGATCATCTAAGTTGTTGCTATTCAAGAAAGCGATAACATCGTTGACAGAGGATTGCCTTGAAATCGCCATATTATTTAAGGACCAGATGATTTATTTAACAAATAAATAACTCGCGAGAAGAATTACTGTAGGTTCCTATCTGAATGAGAATGTGGAAAGAAAGATGAAACGCTCAATCTGCGCCTATCTAGTCTGCATCCCAGACCCCCATCCAGCGGCTCTGGATGTCGGATGTCACATGACCACACATCGACCAATGACGTTTGACTAATCAAAACAAATTACCATGGATACCAGTAAATCTATTTTTCATCCAGAGCACGGGAGCAGTTGAGATCTGGAGGGCATGATCCTCGTGGCTCGTACGAACAACGGCGACATAAATTTTCGTTTATTATGCCCAGCCTTTGCTGTCAAATATGTTCGACGTTCTACTCTACGTGTATTTTTGGACTGTTGCACCATCTTGTTCAGGTGCATCCACATGCGAAGTACCTGGCTGTCATCTTACTTTCACAAAGGTTAGTAGAATCAAGAGTTATTTGGAGGTTCAGCTTGCTATTCTTAAGGGGTCTCTTCTCAAAACTGGAATTTTCCAAATTCTACCGCAATTTGATCAAATCAACTACTGTCACAAGTGCAAAGCAAGGCCACAAGGCCAAGCGTGTGGTCGTGTGGATAGACAGTTAGGGGCGGGGGGTCTAAATGTTGTGGACAATTCTACAAGTGGATTACATATTTACATGTAAATATAATTAGCTACTCTTCAGTTTTGTTGAATTGTCCAAAAAACAACAAAAAAACTGGAAATGTTGTTGTTGTTGCTGCTGCTGTTTCTTTGTTGTAGCTGTTGCTGTTTGGCTCCAGTTACTGTTTTTATGTATTTTAAACTTACAACTTAGCTAACAGCAATTTATAATTAATGTATATATTTATATAATAGGTGAATAAATTATGTTTATATACATCTATACCTTTTATAGATTAACTCGTATAAGAGACACCTAAGACGCAAGCATAGCAACATCGATCTAAAGTCACCCTTCTCTCTGGAAATTCAGAATATAAATACTAATGCCCAGAATCAAGCAATACATGATGGCTGCAGACACAAAGAAATGGATTTTTGTAGAATGGACAATGATCACCAGGAAGACGCCGAAGAGAACCTTATTGAGGTGAACAGACGTCTTAATGCACAATTTATCTTGAAAACCAAGGAGACTAACCTTTTAACACAAAAATGTGTGGACAATATTGTTGAAGATTCAACTGAGCTTGTTCGAGGAACAGTAAAAGTGATCAAGAGAGGCTTACAGGATTGTTTGGATAATGCTGGCATAGATTTTGATGCAGTCCCAGGTCTTAAAGATCTATTTGCAGATGAAAACCCAATCTCTAATCCATTTGAACATGTGTCAACAAAGTATAAACAAGATGCATATTTCAAAGAACATTTTGGATTAGTTGTAAGTGATATTTAAAAAATGTTACATTAAGTACTTACTTGATCAATCATTGTGGTATGGTGAACTCGGGTAAAGATAAATAATACTAGGAGCTACTCCGAGTGACGTCCATACCGCTGAGCAAGTAGAGAAAAACTCTACTTGACCACGGCTGGGAATACTGAACCTGCGACCTTGTGCGCTACCAACTTACCTAACTAGGTCAAGTTGGGAGTAGTAACTACTGTACATGTCGTGTCGCCAGCAGGGAACGCAGTGTCAACCAACGGAATACTCGGATATATAGTTCACAGTTTTATTTAATGTAAATAACAGGTCTTTATCTTGAATAAACCGAGCATCCATCGGTGAAAACTATAAGACATGCAGTACACAAGTTTAAATAACTACGAAAGATACAAGCGAGTATTATATTCACGAGCGTATTATTGTGTATACTAGTTAACTTACGTCATTAATTCCTACGAGATCTTGATAGCTTGGACGTATTCTCCATTTTAAGTTCTCTCCAAAGTGTTCTCCGTGTTAGTAAGTTCTCTCCAAGGTGTTCTCCATATGTACTCCAACTAGTGTTCTCCGTGTATTGATTGAAGCAGTGAAAACTCGTTCTCTGTTGGCCCTATTTATTTGCCAGTGCCTAGTTAGTTATGCGCATAGTTAGTTACGGTTGAGTCTATATTTAAATTACTGTTTTGCTAGATTCGAAACGTCACACTCCTCGCCCAAGGACAACGTCCTTGCTACTAATCAAGTCACGCGTTATTTGTAGAATGTACAAGAAAGATAAGTTCGCTAATTGGGCGCATGTAGCTCTTTTCCTCCCCGTCTCTCCACATCATTACCGTTGCTTTCCGTACTTTATTGTCTTCACTCTTCGTTGCTTCAATGACTTTTCCCATAGGCCACTGGTTTCGATGTGTTTCGCTTTTGACGATGACAATGTCGCCGACTTTGAGGTTAGGGTGGTGTTCGTTCCACTTGGGTCTCGATTGGAGCGTTTGAAGGTATTCATTCCTCCAGCGAATCCAAAACTGGTCGGCGAGATATTGTGATCTCCTCCAACGTCGACGGGAGTAGAGGTCTTGGTGAACGAAGACGCTGGGTGGAGAAAGAAGTGGTCTCGTCTTCATTGTCAAGAGCATGGCGGGGGTCAGTGGCTGCGGTTCGTCGATGTCCGTTGGTAGTACGGCTATGGGACGGGCGTTCACGGTTCCAGTTACTTCTGCCATGAATGTCGCGAGGGGTTCATGCGTGAGCTGCGAAGGTCCGATCTTATTCAACATTACGTCTAAAATACGGCGTATGGTTCCAATTTGCCGCTCCCACACTCCTCCAAAATGTGATGCGTGAGGGGGATTAAAAATCCATTCGCAGTCTTGCTCGGTAACATATCTCTCTATCGACTTGTGGTCCATTTCTCGTAGAGCATCGTCTAGTTCAGACTTCCCTCCGACAAAGTTGGTCCCGCGATCGCATCTCAGTTTTGATACTAGCCCACGGATGGAGAGGAAGCGTCGCAGAGCGCAGATGAACGAACTAGCGTTCATTGTCTCTAAGACTTCTACGTGGATTGCACGGCTATTTAGGCAGGTAAAAACGAGTCCCCATCGCTTAGAGCTCGCAGCTCCGCCTCTCAACTTTCGAGTATGTATGGTCCACGGACCGAACACGTCGAAACCGACGTTGGTAAAGGGGGATGGAGTCTCCGTCCTGTCGGATGGCAGGTCAGCCATGTCTTGCGTCAGGGCTTTTCCTCGCAATTTTCTGCATGTTACACAGAGGTTTAGCAACTTGGATACCATACGTCTGACTCCGACTATCCAAAATCCTGCCTGACGTACTGCACCGCTAGTGATCTGTCGCCCTTGGTGATGAACTTTTTCATGATAATGGCCAATTACCAGGTTTGAAAGATGGTGTCCCTTTGGTAAAATAGCAGGATGTTTCTCTACGAATTCCTCGCTTGAACGGCGAAGTCGTCCTCCAACTCGGAGAACTCCATGGTCGTCCAGGAACGGATCTAAGCGGTATACGTTAGACTTCTTTAGGTCGCTCTTGGTATTTTTGTTGAGCTTACCGTCCTTTAACGGCGATTTTTGGAGGATTGCTATTTCAGTGGCGAAACTTTCGGTCTGAACTGTTTTGATCATGATTACTTCGGCCTGTTTTAGTTCTGCTGCTAACGGAGCTCTCGGGAGCTGAGTAGTTTTCACATGACTTGGTAGTTGCTTTGGTGGGCGTAAACGATCGACATTGTTATCTTCAGGCGTGGGTGCTTTTCGGTGGCTCTTAAATTATCTTGCTTTAACAATTAGGTTTGCTAGGGCCCGACGCAGAGAAGACCATTTAGAGAAACGCTTGAATCTGTCCGAGTTTGGTTCTTTTACTCCTTGCAATCTTATTGTGTGGACAGCGATCTGGGGTCTAATTTCTGGGTCATCGTCGTATAACATAGATTCTCCACCGTCGACTGGAGCTAGAGGTAATGTGTCGCTTAGGAACTCTGGACCTTTAAACCAGCGTGAATCCGTTAGGTGTTCCGCGGATAAACTCCTGGTAGCGAGGTCGGTGCGATTGATAGCGGTGTCTACGTATCTCCACTGCGATGGTTCGGAGACCTTTCGGATAAGTTGCACCCGGTTAGCAACGTAGACGTAAAACCGTCGGTTCTCATTCTGGATATAACCCAGGACTACCTTTGAATCGGTGTAGAAAACGACTTCGTCTGCGACAGATCTCAGTTCTTCCAGTATTCGTTGGACGGCACGGGTTGATAACACCGCGGCACAGAGCTCTAGTCTTGGGATAGTCGTCGCTTTTTTTCGGGGCTAGCTTTGCTTGTGCGCACATGAGTGACACGCTCGCTTCTCCACTATGGTTAGTTTGCCTTAGATATACCGTAGCACCCATTGCGTCCTGACTTGCATCTGAGAACGCGTGTATTTCCGCTCGAGCAACGTCGCCGAACGATTCTGGGTGGTAGCATCTTGGAATGAGAACGCTTTCCAGCTTGATAAGAGAGTCTTTCCAACGCCGCCATTCTCTGCTTAGACCCTCAGGGAGAGGATCATCCCATCCAAGAGGAGGATCTTCGATACACCCTTTGTTTCCCATAGACACCAGTTTGCGCAATAAAATTTTACCTTTTAGCGTCACGGGGGTCGCGAAACCCAGTGGATCGTAAACTGAATTGACAACTGCTAAAACACCTCGGCGCGTGTAAGGCTTCTCTGACACGGAAACTCGAAACGTGAAGGCATCTTTCTCCAAATTCCAGTACACTCCCAAGGAGCGTTGTGCTGGGAGGGGATCTGTGTGTAGGTCCAGGTCTCTCACGTTTGCAACACGGTCCTGCTTTGGTAGCGCTTCCATGACATCGATGGAATTTGATACGATTTTGTGGAGTCGTAGGTTTGCCGCAGCGAGCATTTCCTGAGTGCTCTTTACCAGATCTATCGCCTCCTCCGCGGTAGGGCGAGATGTTAGCCCGTCGTCCACATAAAAGTCGTTGTGAACGAATTCCTTGGCTGCCCGTCGAACTTCTCCTCGCCGTCATCGGCAGTTTTTCTCAAGCCAAACGTGGCGATTGCTGGGCTGCATGTGTTGCCAAACAGGTGGACAACCATGTGGTACTCGACAATCTCTTTCTCCCAGTCGTTATCCTAGAACCAGAGGAAACGTAACATCTCTCTGTGTGCTGGAGTGACATGGAAACAATGGAACATCTGTTCAATATTGCACATTATTGCAATGTTCTCTTGACGAAAACGAATCAGGACTCCGTGTAGACTGTTTAGAACGTCGGGACCGGGTAGTAGTTCTTTATTCAGCGAGACTCCTTGAAATTCAGCGGACGAGTCAGACTACCCTGATCTGCTTCGGTTTCTTCGTGTGATACACCCCAAAATGCGGCAGGTACCAAACATTCCCACGATTAGCTACGTCTTCTCTGGTCGGGTGAGAAACTTCGTTAGGTGCCACTGGGACGGCATGATGCCTTTTAAACAGTTTGTCCATAAACTCGAAGTAATCTTTCTTCATTTGGGGCTTTCGTGCCAAAGAGCGCAGTAGGCTGTTACATCGATTAACGACTTGCTCTCGGTTATTTGGTAAGGTTACATCACGCGACCGAAAGGGTGATGGCATTTCCCAATTCCCATGTTCGTTTTTGCAAGTTTCTTTCTCCATAATCTCTAGGAATCATCGGTCTTCCACGGACAATGTCGCTTCGTCGTCGTGGGTGGTCGTATGATAGATGTTGTCGGAACTTCCCTGTTTTCCGAACGTTTCTTTGATGACGAATTTGTTTGGGCACGAAGTAAATTCATGACGTACAACGGTTTCGTGGATGACCAGCTGCGGATCTGCTTCTTTCGCACTTTGGCTGCGTGAGGAATTGATAGGGTCCGTACGTTCGTTGTATATGATAGTACGATGCGTAGAAACGTGAACGGCTCCACCTAGCTGGTCTAGGCATACCTGGCCGGAAACAGTCCAACCAACCGACAATTTCTGCGCCTTTGGGACCATTCTTGAATTCTCTCACTTTCATGAGCTCTGGAGCATCGCGACCAATCAAAATACCGACCTCTGCCTTTGGATCGAACGGTGGGATTTCATGGCTGATTTCTTGTAGGTGAGGAAACTGCTTCACTATCTCTGGTGTAGGAATCTCTCTCTTCTCTTGAGGAATGTGGTCACACTCGATCAAGGTGGGCAGTTTCGATGACTTTCCTTCTATAGACCTCACCATCAGTCCAGGAACTCGACGTCCGAACTTCACCTCTTTGGAGCCGCTGCAGGTGGACAGAAAATACCTCTCTTTTTTGCCTACTATACCCAACTTATGTACCAAAGCTGGACTGATCATCGAAGCATTGCTTTGCTCGTCTATCAACGCGTACACTCTCTGAACATCGTTGGGTTTGTTCTGGAGAAAGATGTCCATAAGGACGGTTTTACTACACGACAATCCTCCCTTGGTACGATCGCGTAGTTTTGTACACGCAGAGCCAATCTCC
This sequence comes from Paragorgia papillata, assembly GCA_035771165.1. Classification (NCBI taxonomy): domain Eukaryota; kingdom Metazoa; phylum Cnidaria; class Anthozoa; order Scleralcyonacea; family Coralliidae; genus Paragorgia; species Paragorgia papillata. The sequence continues at coordinate 7,691,681 of JAWNZC010000354.1, forward strand.
TCGCCATCGGCCTTGGTTTCCTTCTTCCTCTCCAGATGAAGCAGTACCTGGTGGCGATCGCTGCCGCATTTTACACATTTGACGACGGCTTTGCACTCTTTGGCAATGTGTTTATCTGACAGACATCTAAAACAAAGTCCAGCCTTTCTTATCCACCCCGTCTTTTCTTGCAACGTTTTCAACTCGAATGCTTTACATTCCGGTAGGATATGACCCTTGCAGTCGTGAAAAGGACAATATTTCTCTATGATCTCAGCGTTGTGCATCTCAGCATTTCCTTTCAGAACCGTGTTCTCTTCGAGTGGATTCCACGAACGGGGTTTCCTTTTCTCATCTCTTGGAACTTCTCTAATTGCAACATTTGGATGGTTCTTTAATCTCGCTTGCTTTTCGATCATCACAGCGAGGGCGTGGAAGCTCGGATAGGCATCGTGATTTTCTAGGGCGAACTTTACGACCTCCTTTTCCCACTCGTACCGGAGAGATGCTGGCAATTTTCGTATAATTGGTTGTATGGCATTCGGATAGTTTAAACATGCCAAACCGGGGAGTTGTTCAAGCTGGTAGTCCACGTCGGCGCACAGGTCGGAAAACTCTTGTAATTTTCTCTTCTCCTTCTCCTTCTCCTCAAATTTCGCTGTTTCTCGTAGACGCTCCAACAAAGCGAAAGTAATCGCGGCTGCATTGCCAAAACGTCTTTCCAGTTCGACCCAGACTTCCTTCAGAAGTTTAAATGAACTATTATATTGGCGCTTCCGAAAGTTGTCAACCAGACCTTGCGGTGCTCCTCTGGTATACTTGTGCAGATAATTTATCTCCTGATCTGGTGAAATATCAGCGTCGCGGATCATCGCTTTAAAAGCATTCTTCCATGGGTGAAACATCGTTACATCTCCAGAGAACGTATCAGGATGGCACTTCGGTAAACTTTGTCGGGCGAGACTTGCTGTCAGTTGTTGATTCGTGTATGCGATTGCTCCCATGCCTTGTTGTACCGTCGTCATCCACGGCTGTTCTTTGTGTCGTTCCGCAGTCCTCTCGGGAATGGAGCTTTTGTGCTTCAGTGCAACGTCGGCCAATTTGTCTTCCCACCCTTGGCTCGAGGTTGCATCTAATTCTTCTTGAAACTCTGGCCCTCTGTTTGTTGTCGTGTTGACGTTATGTCGTTGGTTCTCTACCCACACGTGCGTGCGCCCGTATGTGTGTCTTTTTCCTTCTGCCTCGGAAGGGATTGATAATTTGTCTTCTTCCTGAAGGATAGACTGTTCTATCGCGGTCAACTTGGCGTTAGCCATTGCTGTTACTTTCTTTGCTCTGAGTACAGCAATGTCGTGATCGTGCTGTGCCTTTATGGCCGCTTTACTCCGTTCTTCTTCAGCTTCGAATTGTCTCCTCTCGATCTCTTTCTCGGCGATCAAGAGATCGTACTCCGCTTGCTGTTTTGCTGCAGCTGCTTCTGCGAAAGCTTTCATTCTTCTTGCTGAACTTGAAGATCTATGCGTCGACCCGGTTCTGGTACAGCGTCCCGAACGTGTAGAACCTCTGGGTGGGGAGCCATCCTTCTGGACAATATCGCTGAGTTTTCCAACAGCCTTAGATTACGTCACAGGCAAGTTCGATTAGCTTTTGACCAGTCTCCCGAATACCTGGTGCGATCTCAGTCGATAGGTCCCATCTGCCTTGTAAGAAGATATTCTCCATATCATCCACGACATTTTGGTATGCTGATTGAATCGCCTCTAGTGAGGCTAACGCTCCTCCGAGTGTTGACCTTTCTAAGGCGCTATTAACGCTGTCGATGGCCTTCAGTAAATACACTCGTCTCCTTTCTAAATGCTGTTGTCTTAGACTCCAGAGTATTGATGTAGCCCCTCTGCGTCGGCAACCTCTTGCGAACCTCGTCAGGGACCGGTGATGTTGCCGCTTTCGCCTCCACTTCGACGTTCGTCTCAGCTTCTCCAGATAGCGAACGAATAACTTCTGATATTGTACTTCTTTTAGACATATCCAAATGCTACGCGAGTATTTGTAAGGTGCTAATCCAAGCGTACTCCTCGCCCTCCGGGCAATCGTCGCGAATGTCTTAAAGACTTTTCACTGTCGTGTCGCCAGCAGGGAACGCAGTGTCAACCAACGGAATACTCAGATATATAGTTCACAGTTTTATTTAATGTAAATAACAGGTCTTTATCTTGAATAAACCGAGCATCCATCGGTGAAAACTATAAGACATGCAGTACACAAGTTTAAATAACTACGAAAGATACAAGCGAGTATTATATTCACGAGCGTATTATTGTGTATACTAGTTAACTTACGTCTTTAATTCCTACGAGATCTTGATAGCTTGGACGTATTCTCCATTTTAAGTTCTCTCCAAAGTGTTCTCCGTGTTAGTAAGTTCTCTCCAAGGTGTTCTCCGTATGTAGTCCAACTAGTGTTCTCCGTGTATTGACAGAAGCAGTGAAAACTCGTTCTCCGTTGGCCCTATTTATTTGCCAGTGCCTAGTTAGTTATGCGCATAGTTAGTTACGGTTGAGTCTATATTTAAATTACTGTTTTGCTAGATTCGAAACGTCACAGTACATATACATGTATATTATATATATATATATATATGTATATATGTATATATATATATATATATATATAAAATTGTAGTAATTGATGAAATTCATTCAGATTGTTCCAAGCTACACTGATGAGCTGTAGTACAGCGAAACACCGTGTCTGTAGATTGAACTATATATATATATATATATATATATATATATAGTTCAATCTACAGACACGGTGTTTCGCTGTACAACAGCTCATCAGTGTAGCTTGGAACAATCTGGATGAATTTCACGAATTACTTATACACATGCGATCGTCGGTGACAACCGCATGTGGGACAGCATCGGTGAAGTACATTCAGATAGCGTGAAGTGCGCATGGGCCCTATATGTATATATATATATATATATATATATATATATATATATATATATATATATATATATATATGTATATATATATATATATATATGTAATTAATGATGTCTGTATTTTTACTAAATATATAGAAACCTTGCCGAATCACCGTTGGGCACAGCTCAGAGAGGAGAAGATCTGGAAAGGTACAAAGAGGTCTTGAAAGATGACGAAATCATATATATTCCAGTTCTCGAGTCCTTGGAGCAGATGCTTAACATTCCCTGGTAGAAATCTTACTAGGATCCTACAGGATCCTGTAGGATCATGCCAGGATCCTAAAATCTATAGGATCCTAGATAGGATCCTGTTAAGATCCGAAAAGTTACAGGATTCTGATTTAGGATATACCAGGATCCTAAAATCTACAGGATCCTAGTTAAGATCCTGTTAAGATTCTAAAAGTTACAGGAATTTCTGATTAAGGATACGGCCAGGATATTGGACCCAAAAGGATCCTGTTCAGGATCCTAAAAATCCTAAATAACCTCTCAGGTGATCTAAATGTACCGGGGTCACCCCTACCTATATGAACAGGTTTTGTGATTGGTCGATTATAACAATAAAACAATAAAATCAATTTGTAAAGAACGATTCACACTGATAACTTTTGTTCTAGGAAACCAATCACAAAACACGTTCATTTTCGGTGGGTATTTACCGAATGTATTTAGCAAGATCCTGTTCAGGATCCTGCTAGGAAAACTCCAGATCTTGAGCAAGACCCTGCTCCAGGAAAAAGACAAAATCCTGTCCAGGATCCTGCTAGGAGAAAGTCCAGATCCTGCACAAGATCCTGCTAGGAAAAAGTCCAGATCCTGTTCAGGATCCTGCTAGGAAAAGTTCAGATCCTGCACAAGGTCCTGCTAGGAAAAAGTCCAGATCCTGCTCAGAATCCTGCTAGGAAAAGACAAAATCCTGTTCAGGATCCTGCTAGGAAAAGACAAAATCATATTCAGGATCCTGCTAGGAAAAGACAAAATCCTGTTCAGAATCCTGCTAGGAAAAAGTGCAGATCCTGTTCAGGATCCTGCTAGGAAAAGACAAAATCCTGTTCAGGATCCTGCTAAGAAAAGTTCAGATCCTGGTAGGGAAAGACAAAATAAATCCTGTAACAGGATCCTCCTAAAAAACAAAATCCTGGATGGATCTTTCATTTCATATGCACATTAAAGCTTAGAAAATTAGCAAGATTTTTAACATTAATAGTTATTATATAATGTCAAAGAAAATACCAGCTTCCCAAAAAAATTCAAAGACAATCTTTCCATAAAGGACTAATAATAAAACAAAACAAACTGTAACTTTACAGATGATGATATGTGCTAATTTCCTGGCTCTTAGAATTAACAAAAAGGTTCAGTCATGTTGGTAACTCTGAAATACAGATGAAACAAAGCTATTAGCATCTTCTTCATCAGTTTAATAGTTTAATAGTTTAATAACACTTTACCACTCATAATACAAAAAAAAAGAAGAAAAAATTACATGAATGGAGGGGTAGTAGTAGGGGGAAACTTAATTCCCATTTAAAAACTACTCCTAGTTGGTACAAATACAATTCTTGTCAGAATTTGTGAGCATTTAATGCACTTGTAAATCTCAGTTTTTTAACTGCAGTGAACTGACATCCAAGATATCCAGCTGTCAAAAACTCTTTGACCACAGGATCATCAGGCTCTTGGAGACCCCTTTGGCACACATTAAACTGTAGATTATAAAATATGTTTACTACTGCCAATCCCTCATCCCCATCTTTCAAGAAATATTCCACTTTGCCAAAATTAATGTGTTCAGCTGTTACTTTGAACGATATCATAAAACTGGCAGAACTTTGTTTGCGAACATAACTAGCACTGTGAAAAACTTGTTGTTTAAGACGCATTCGTTGAGCGTAAAGAAGGTTGGTGTTGTTGACAGGGAAATTATCAATGTCATTCTCCAGTTGAGGTAGCCTCCGTCGCATCCGGCCTTCGGAAACCCGAGCAGCCACACTATTGAAGGTAAGTAATTCTGTTAATATTGATATATCTTTGGGCTTTAGTTAGATCAAAGAGGTTGTGGCAGTTGATCTTTCTTAACGTCTTGTCGACTGACAGAAGCTTGGATTTTGTAATTTTCCTTACAGATACCGGATTTTTCAATAGCAGGGGAATCGCATAACTACATATGCTACAAATGCCTGAAACTTTATGAAAGTTTGGAGAGTGAAAAATCATCTTTGCATGGCTGGGGTAAGTCATCTTTTGCTGTTTCGCTTTACTTTGTCCTCTCCTGATTAATGTTTGATGGTTAATGATTATTATTTGTCTAGTGCTACAATGCTACTTTTGAACATTGAAAGATAGTTCTTTTATTTAAAATATTGAGTGGTTTGTATGGCATAAACATACTTCATACTATGTAGATTTCACCTATAATCACACATTGACAAAATTGTTGGAAGCTAACAACTTAACATGTGATGGTTTAATGCTCCCTCCCCCTGCTTCAATGTTGTGAAACTCAAAACATGCAATTTGCACTCAGACATCTGCCATTATTAATACATATAACATGTTTTGAGTAACAACATTGAAAGGGGTGTGTGACAATTTACTCGACCTAAATTGTAAAAGGGATTACTGAAAGCTTGCGAGGCTTTTCCAAAATACAATGTATGTTGTCGATAACCTAACAACAATCTTCTCGATAACCTAACAAAAACTCTAGCCCTAATCAGAAATCTGGTTTACTGTCTAGGTTTTTGGGAAAATATACTAGTACAATATTTGACAACATACAGTATTTTGGAAAAGGTGCAAAAGGACTGGACAGGTTCCTTTGAGTCATCGTGCTTATCAATTAGCATGGCATTACTTGCTCAAGTTGTTTCAACTAATCTTAGCAATGATTGTAGGCTCATCATGGAAAAAAAATTGCATTGTGTTACAGAGAAAGTACAGTAGAAGCAAGCAGCAAGCAGCTTCTACTTTTTGGAATGCTACACGACAAGTTGCAGTGTGTAAGACTAGTTCACTGCAACTTGCTACACATGTTACAGTATGACCCAGGCTGTAATCAGGTTCAGTTGTTTGGAAAAAAATTTTAACAGCAAAAAGTACATTCTGCTATTATAAAGTCTTTATACTCTTTATGGCTTGTTGGCCACCTTTTATTCTACTGTAGCTGTTAAATAAATATTATAAGTCATCTTCACTAACTAGACTAAGATTTTTAGTGTGTTAATGATTTATACTGTGTATCTTCAAGGATTTTGTTATAAGCTAGTGAACTCCGGTAGCTACTTTCCAAATCATCCCTGCCTATTAAAGTTAAATTTTGTTAAGTATTCAGATATGGTATCAGCTTTTAGTTTAGCAGCTTAGTCACTTTTCAAAATTAATGAAACTCTTGGTTGTATACAGTAGAACAAAAAATAATTTAAATAATGCCATCTTGGAAACTCAAGATAAGAGTTAAAACAAGTGAAATAATTTTACAGTAGTTGCAATTGTTTTAACTCAACTACCGTACCTTGGGTTTTCAGAATGGCATTATTTTTTGAAATATGTTTTATTTTATACTTTTTCAACTGTCAAGTTGTCAGCTGGTCTTGGTCCCTGATTGTATGTCATTTCCATTTTCTAGTCTACTGTACAATGACACCAAATGCATTATTGGAGTTGGATAGTAAAAATATTGGTAAGTAATTTCTTGATGTAATTGCCATGATGTAAGAGTGTCTGGAGAAACTTGAAAAACTAGTGTATATGTTGTAACTGTAAGAATTAGCCATATCTTTTTTACAAACCCATTCTAGAGAAAGGACAAAACATGGAACTCCTCAACCCGGTTACCTCAACACGGTTTACCAGAGGTCCATGTTTTCTCCTCTCCTCATTTAAAGTAGTGTCAAATTAGTTGGTTGGTACATGTGAATATTTTTAGATTTCTGTTTTATACCAGTACTGCAGTATTAGGGAATGTTTACACGAGGCTGGCCCGAACTCAGGCCAGACTGACTTTAGGTTGGTTGTAGTGTTTTTACTGTAGATCATTTTCATGAGTCCGGTCTGAGATTCAGTTCACACCGGCCTAATCTCAGGTTGCCCACTATGGTGTCATATCCACATAAAATAATGATTCTCTGGTGGTAACGAGCTAAGGCAATTGACACAAATCTTGAAGCAACAGCGAAACCAAGCCTATAATAGTTTCAAGGCCGGCCTCATGTAAACAAAAACTGAAATGCAAAATTCAGGCCTGTCCGAGTTCAAGCTGGCCTCATGTAAACACCCCCTTACTTGAATCGATTACTGCATTAATTTTGTATCACCAGTTTGTAAAATTAGATGCAAGATGTACATAATGGTTTTAGAACAATTAGCCTATTGTGTTTATATTATCAGCTATAATCAAATGCTAGATAATTTTTTATGTTATGAGAGGCTGTCATAAGCAATATTAAGTTAAGACCTACAGGTACATGTATCTTAATCCATTTCTACTTGGACAGCCCCTTAATGTTTTATTGTAGTTAACACAGAAATGTAGGAATGGTTCAACAAATAATTTATACATTCCTTCCTTTCACTTCACAGTAGCCATGTTACTGCTTAAAGCAAAATTTAGCAATACATGTAGTTTGATTTAGGAAAAAGGTAGCAATGGGTTAAGTTGTTAGCAGGTCATGTCTTTAATTTCACATTGATGTGTACAGTAAATTGCACATATCATATACATGTATTTATTGATTTTCTCCTTTTATTTCCAGGATATGTTAGTCAAAGTTTTCAATTTGTGACAAGAGCTACCTGCAATTTTTTTTCAAAAACTAAAGACAGAAAGGAAACATTCAAGAAAACAAAAGAAGGAAAGAAGTGAAAGCTGAGTAGACAGTCTTTGAATGAATGAATGAACAAACATATTAAATTAATAAATTATTATACTTGTAGATAACTGTATTTATTTGAAATTGTATTATCTTAAGCATTGACTGGATAAGTGACAACTTTTAATCATTGTTTGAGTTGCATTTAAATTTTAGCCATAATAATATGCATGACAAAATTACTGTATGACAAAATTTATATTAAGCTATTTATTATTTAGAGTTGAAAGGGACCTTTTCCTTAAGTACATAATAATAAATTAATAATTTATACTTAATTATAAATTATATGTAGTTTAAGAAATCATAACATTTTAATGTGTTTGCTATATTATAATGAAAATAGCTTTGTATCATAGCGTTCACATTAAGCGATAGTTTTGTAGTGAAATTAACAACAATGGTTAGAAAAACTATTTGTTGGATCCTGTGTCACTTGACCCCTTGCGGTTGAACAGTTGCAATCAATCATTATGGTTTTATTAAATTGAATCTATCAAATACCTTTCTATGACATGTGTGGCTCTCATATGATCACAGGAAATCAACAAATTAAGCCAATCCCAATTGTTTAATGTAAGGTAAACAATGTTATACTAACTCGTACAGAATTTCCATAGTTTTCCCATAGTTTGCAGAAAACGTACTGAATATATGGCAATACTATGAAACTCCATATAATTCCCATAAGGAATGTGGGAATCCTATGGATTTTTGCCAATTTCCTACATTTTCCATATATATGGCTCTGATATGGGGGGCAGAAGCTCATAGCAAAACCATACCCTCTTCCATAGTTTTCCCATAGTTTGCAGAAAAAGTAATGAATATATGGGAATACTATGAAACTCCATATAATTCCCATAAGGAATGTGGGAATCCTATGGATTTTTGCCAATTTCCTACATTTTCCATATATATGGTTCTGATATGGAGAGTAGAAGCCCATAGCAAAACCATATCAACCCCATGAATAGGCCATAGTTCAACCCATATTTTTTCCATACTTGGGCCATATATGTCCCATATCCCCATGTTTGGTAAGGGTATACCGTCTGCGGACCAGCGACCAGATTCGTGTTCCGACCACCTGTGTATTTGCATGATTCTTTATAATCGCCTGTGATTCGCTCTTGCTCTGGGTCGTTCTTATCTGCTATATGATTGGTCAAGAGTGATCATTCTCCCGCGGAATAATAAAATCAACATGGCGTTGTTCACAGAAGCCCAGTAGAATTCAGCATTTGAAGAGGTAAAGGATCGGTTTAATTTGACGGACATTCTACCCGAATAAGAAGAATCGATTAAAGAATTTTTCGAGGAGAAGAATATCTTTGTAAATTTGCCGACGGGTTATGCAAAATCGCTAATTTTTCAGTGTCTTCCAATTGTGTCTGACGTTCTTCATTCGAAGCCTAGTGGATCAAGCGTTATTGTTGTGATTTCGTCTTTGCGATCGCTAATGGATGACCAAGTTCTATATCTGAATAATCTCTGTATTCCAGCCATAGCCATTACAAACGAAGAAGACCCAGAAATCATCCAGCAAGTTTTAAATGGCAATTACATTGTTGTGTTTGGTTCACCCGAATGCCTATTGTCAACCACCACTTGGAGAGGAATATTTACGTGTGAAAGCTTCAAGGAAATGTTGATAGGAGTTGCTATTGACGAGGCACACTGCATAACACAATGGTATGTTAATTCTATTCCTTCTACATTATATTAACTGTGCATCATCAGATCATCTCTGCCACTGAGTCTCGACTCTGACAGAGCTAGCCTCTTGTTTTGGTTACTGGTTATATTATAATTTTTATTTTACATAAACTTATAGGCAGTTATTAACTCATCACAATGAATATAATTTTTCGAAGAAGTCTTCTAATCCACCCCTCTCCTTCCCCCATATTTTCGAGTTCTTCATAATCATTTTATCGAATACAAAGGATATGTCTTTTTCTGAACAAAACTGCTGTAATTTTTTAGTAATTTTTTTTTCAGATATTGATGTTCATTATTTGTGTTGTTCTTCGAGTTTCCATAGTTCATTGATGAATAAATACAATATTTTAGTTTGGTTTGATGAATTTGTCACATTGTATTTACAAGTAATTACATATAAAGTTGCCGATTTTAAATGAATGTAAAATTATGTATTGTTACACTCATTTTGTTTCTTCAGTTCACACAACCCTTTTTTAATGAAATAGTTGCCTCACTCGAACAACCCTCCCCTCAAATAATTGCCTCTTTTGGTTTCAAAAGAAAAATCATATTTGCCTAGGGTGATTATTCAAGGAAATATAGTACGAGGTTAAAACAATGCTCTGTTCTTTTTCGTTTGTTTCAAATTTACTTGGGTAAGCACATGTTTTATGGCAAGTCTTCACCTCAAAACCGCATTGTGGAAATGTACCATGCAGGAACCCCTTCGTCAGTGAAGGAACATATTCTGGAGAATATGGGCAAAGATGATGGCCATATTCGTATACTAATATCTACTGTGGCATTCGGTATGGGTGTCAACTGCAAGATGGTGAGAAGAATTGTACATTTCGGTCCTTCATAATCAGTTGAACTCTACATCCAAGAATGTGGACGGGCTGGGACAGATGGTTTACCAAGTACATGTGTGCTTCTATTCAATGGTCTGTTGTCTGCCCATTGTGACAAAGATATCGTTGATGTATCATTTTGGTGTCAATGGTAACCCTTCACAATTCCATAACTTGCATGAATGTTGTGATATCTGTGCTAGTCAGTGTACATGTAGAAGTGACAACTGTGGTGAGTTTTGGAGTCCAAGCCAATATAGCACGAATGTACCACAACTGTCTCTTACTACATCCCCGATGATCCGAAAAGTACAGTTGTTAGAACTGTAACTGAAGAGGATAAGGAGTATCTAAGGAAGAAGCTTGTCGAATACCACCAAGATCTGATCCAACCTCGTACCCAGGGCCTTCTCTGCTTTCAAAATGACGCGAGGAGAAGTCACGTGACACCAATAATTTTGGAATATTTTGATGAGTGACTCACCGGGGGGCGCGGTACAGTCACTGATAAACAGAGTATAGTTGGCTTGCGTATGTAAAACTATTCAGCGAACTATTTAGGCACTCAAGAATAACCAAACCGTACAAATAACAAGACATTCTCTTAACAAGTTTATCAAATCAGTTAATGACCGTGTTTAGTAAGAAGCGTCTTCACTACATCATCTTTGCTTTATTATGCAAGCAAGAAGTGTTTATTTCGCTTTTTGGACTTTCCGAATCTAATTTAAAAAGTTTAGAAATATACAAAGTCAAAGTCTTCAGTGCTGATCTATAATGTTCGTCGATCGTATTGTTGTTGATCGAATATTTGTATTAAAGTACAACCTCAAAGTCAACGAGGACAGCAGATTCGATTTTGAATATGCCGTTTGAGTATAAATCGACAGATACAACAATTAAATTTCCACAAATCCCAAACGTGTGGACAAGAAACATAAATGTACTATACTGGACGGTAAATAAACTTCCAACAATCAACAGCATTCGAATATTTTAAGTGTATGTAGCAGTACCTGTATAAACCACAGTAGTTCTATTCTATTGAAAGCGGATTTCTGTTTATCAGTTTATGATTGTTCGTCGCCTTCGGGTTAATTTCTGGCGATTGACGGCAACAAATATGAATTATCCAGCAAATGTCATAAATTTTGAAATATATCTATTTAATAACGTTACAGGATTTGCAACAACCTTCTACGTTTATAAGAACCGAATCAATCGCTCCCCCAGGACGGGCGAAGCTCAAATTATCCACGTGACCAAATACTCCAAGAATCTTGGAGTATTTTTTTTGAATCACGTGACCAGCCTTTGCCAGGGTCTTCTCCTCGCGCCATTTTGAAAGCAGAGAAGGCCCTGGGTACAAAATGGTCACATGCCCAAATCACATCTTAGAATTTAACAACTTCCATATAAATGAAGTTATTGAAAGCTGCCACAAACTATTTACTGTTGAGGGAGGACATACTTAGTAATGTGGAAATATGGCTACACCAATATGCTATTGGCATACTAAAACAAATCAGCGATGTATTTGGTGACATCATGGAAATACCTACCATTGAAGATGATGAATCAGGATCTGATTACTCCATAATTTCTGACTGGGACCAGATTCGTGATGACTCAACCATTGTTGGCATGATTGACACCCAGGACTTGGAAGGCATGGTTTCTTTAATGGACACATGCAATGATGAATCTTTAATTTCCTTGTGTAACACTGATATGAGGGAATAGCTTAATTTAATGCTTTACTTGATTATTTACAACGGTAATTTGAAATATTGACTTTGATTTTTATTTACAACTATTTACATCTTATGCCTTGTAATTTTCATGCTAGACATAGAGATACAGAAAGTAGATATATATTCCCTTTATGGAGGAAATGAAAATTACGAACCCTTTAAAAATTCATTGTGACAAAGCATACATGATGCTCTTTGATGAGGAATTATAGACCCTATTCATAAATGGCAGCCAGTTTAATGTTCTTTTAATTTATGTGAATTTAGATCAGCCTTTCGAGCCTCATTCATGTGTAAAGCTTCTTTTAAATTATAAACACCAGAACGAGACTTGAAAGGCTTATTTTAGTGCATATAAAAGAATATTAAACTGGCAGTCACTCATGAATAGGGTCTACATGTATATTCTGTATATTTTATACATTTTTTTTATTACTGAATAACTTATCCCAATATATTTCACTACTAATTATTATATATACACAGGTAGATTATTAATTGCTGCTGCAGGCAGCACTCCTAATTTTGACATGCTAAGGTTTCTCCAGACTTCACTCGACCCAGTCTTTCGCGCCGATCTATGTGTTGTCGAGATTTCGATCTCGCGTCTGTCCATATTTAAGATGTCGTAATTCCGGGGGGGAGTGCGAGAAAAATATTGAATTGCGTGCGCATGTACTATTCTATGTGCTCTACAAAATCTCAACTCTCAAGAATTTGCAAGCTTTTTATTCTGGATCTGACTTGATGCAAAATATACGAACACTTCCCGAAGAAACCAGGTAAGTATGGCTTTATTTCTTTCTGCTAATATCCATCAAGGCAATGAACTGTTTAGCGTTCATTCTAGAGGCAAGCAATGTGCTTTTATGTGTTTATCGGCGCTTCTTACAGCCCGAAATATCCCATTGTCCGCATGGTCGTTTACAACATTTAATAATGTCTTAATACAAGGAGACAAGATGTACTTAAGAGCTCTGAATAATGGCCTATTAGTCCTAGACCCTGGTGTAGAATTTTTATCTATAGATAACTTACCAACAATTGTTACTGTTAATAATTCAGGTACGAATACATGTAGTACGATGACAAATAGTGGTATAAATCTAGCCGTGGAGGTAGCTCACAATATAAACAATATACCCGTGGAGGTAGCTCAAAATATAAACAATCTACCTGTGGAGGTAGCTCAAAATATAAACAATCTACCCGTGGAGGTAGCTCAAAATATAAACAATCTACCTGTGGAGGTAGCTCAAAATATAAATCTACCCGTGGAGGTAGCTCAAAATATAAATAGTGATCTACCCATTGTGGTGGAGCCCATTGAGGCACAAAATAACATTTATCTACCCATTGTGTTAGAAGAACAAATTGGCAAAAATGGAAACCAAATTTGGTTTATGACTTATGGAAAGGAGCTTCAAGGGCTTGTTATAACTGATCGTGAAATTGAGTTTCCTTACTATGATATTCATACAGCACTTTTGAATATTTTCTTGAATGACAGTCATGCTATTTTAATATTAGAGGGCTATATGATGGCCTTAATAAAGCAAATGGTTCACAGACATAAACCTTTGTTGGGCCCCTGTGTTGTTATATGACTGTCTTTTCCCCGTGACTTCGATGAGTAATTTCGCATCAGCCTATTAAAAACTGCTAAATCTTTTTCCCCGTTAGGAAAAAATTCCAGGAAATTTTTTTCATTAGATTTTTTCACGCCGAAATTTTTGTCTACATTTATACAGTGATAATATATACGTTGCCAAAATTTGTTATTGCGCCACGCGAACATAACATAATTATTTAGTACGTTTGATAGTACAAAACATGCTTAGGCAGCACTTTCCTTGCGATAGTAACTACTAGTTATAAATATTATACAGGTTAACATATGCTGCTTTAACTGTACATAAAGTGGTTTACTAATCTTATCGTGCATGCCTGTACAAGATCATGTACTTTTTATGTTCATTTATCCAGTAAAACATTTTTTGTAAATTAAATCCACAAAGAATACTTGGCTTCATGTTTGCATATGATGTGTATTTCCTTCCTTTGGTGAATGTAAATGCATTGTTTTCAATTAATGCCTTGAATCTTGAATCAAACACTTTCAGGAGCTCAACCGTGAACCCCAGCGAGTTACTGATTTCTGTCCAATGACTTTGGAGATGCACCTGGCCCAAGATTCTTCACAGCTTCTTTTATGGTTTTGTTGAAGAATTCCAGCATCAAATCTAACGGGATGTTGGAACTTCATTTCTTGTTTTTAACTGACCAGTTCCAGATCAAGTGGTGGGCTGCTTGGGGACTCAAAAGGGCATAGACTTGAAACATGAGGTACAAGGCTTCCAAACAATACTTTGTGGAAGACCCACCCTGATGTTTCAAGTACACGAGGAAGAACTTCCAGCAACGTAGAACACGTTGCCCATCTCCTTCTGCAATGGCATCCCAGAAATTCAATATTAGCACACCATAATCCAAAAGAGCTTTCTGGTAGGCTAACATGTCATCTCTCACTTCTGTTGGAGTCAATAACAAATCTGCCAGACAGACATTTATCAATAACCACAGGGGGATTGTGACTGGCTTCATGATCACTTCTTAGTTTACCATCATGGGCAAATGTTTTATGACAGCCGTGTGCTCAACAAGGATATCTGCCTTCTGAATTTACTTCCCGTTCCTTTGCTTGTTGGGCACACTGCATTACCTGGACAGACTTAAGAATGTCCTCATTTCTTTTTTGGTCAACAACATAGTCGTCTACAACCATGGAAGCAATTTTCTTCAGGTAAACAACTTTCTCTTGCTTGGTTGCAATACTTCCATCTGATAAAACATTCTTTGTTGGCTTTTCATCATCTAAGCTGTTCATTCCCAAAACCTTAATAAAAATAATAATAATAAAAATATTAATAATAATTAATAATAATAATAATTAATAATAATAATTAATGATAATAATAATGATAATTAATAATTGTAATGATAATGATAAATAATAATAATAGTAATAATTAATAATAGTAATGATAATGATAATAAAATTAATAATTATATACCTACATTACCAAAGCATTTTTTCAACAGTGTTCTGTAAGGGCTGGTTTACACTGTCTATGTGTCGGATCAAAGATCAAAGTAAAGGATGTCCTAATTTGATCAAAGAATTTCAAAGGAGTTACTGTCTTCAGAAAGGTGTTTACCCTATCACACACTTTGATCAAACTACACTTTGATCAAAGAAAATTTAATTATCTAAACCAGCCTTTACAAATTACATCACAGAATAGTTACATGTACATTTTACCTTTACTGCAGCAGCAATAATTCTGGCCTCAACCTCTAGTTGAAAAAATCTTCTACAGGGATTAGCTGCACTGGAAACATCACTTTTAACATTTCTCCGGTTGATGAAATTGCGGTCACTATACATGGTACACTTATCTGCAGTCGAGGACGGATTATACAAGTTGGTAAATGCCACCTAAGATAGATATAAAATTTGAAAAACTAATTAGCAATTTCAATTTGTGGCATCTTACTTAATTGCTGACAGATAATTATATTTGATTATATTTTATTACATGAATGGACATACCAGTAACAAGGGATGAACCGGAACCTAATTTTAAAGTTCTGATGTCACATGGAGGAGTGACCCACAGGGATGATTCACCTGTGATGATTCACTAGGGATGAATGACCTCATAGATTTGATCCAAAATAAAGAGTAACTTCTCCCAACAATAACCCTGGCACAAAATTGCTACCCTAACACAGTAACACAAGTAGGTCACTTACATGTAACTAGGGTTGAACGATAGAGGGGTCACTCAATACAGAGGTCACTCATCCCCATTAGAAATATCTTAGCTCTGGTCATTCCAAGGAACGTCTAAACATTTAAAAAAAATATTACAAAACGAAGTACACTGTAACTCACATATATCAGGTACTGTAGTAGCTGGAATAGTTCTGCCCTTTCCTTTATCCATTTAGTTATACGCCTTTTTTTTTTCAATCCCAATGCTCCACCGTCTTTTAAATTTATCTTCAATTTCTTATCTGCCACTTGGCAACACGCTCGTACCAGAGCCTGCTTATATGACCTTAAGCTTCCTTACCCGCGCACTAATTCTGGTAAACGAACATTTCTCTACAGCGCCTCAATTCTCTTTAACGCCTTAGATAGTGATTGCGAACAGCTTGCCATGTCACCTGCATGTACTTCTGATGCTTTCACGTTAAGATTAACTACTACTAAACGCAAACTCCGTAATTACTTTCTTCATAAACTTACCTGTATTAACCATCTGGAAGACCTTTTTTGCGCCAATTGTAATTTTTTATTGAATTGTAAATGTGTTTCTACTTGACTAGTTTATCACTTGACATTATTTCCATATATAGTGTATTAGTTATGTCTGTTGTATTTGTTATTGTAATATTGTGAGGGCCGTATGTTAGATAACCTTTACGGTTAATACGTCTTTTCCCTCGTAAAATAAAGTTCTATTCTATTCTATTCTATTCTATTCTATTCTATTCTATTCTATTCTATTCTATTCTATTCTATTCTATTCTATTCTATTCACACAAGTTTAGAACACAATAGAAGTTCCTTCACTTTTCATTTGGCCAAGCTTGTATGCATGTGGCCCACCGAAATTATGTATGTGCACAATCCAGGTAATGGACTATCAACAATATCCATCAACAACAAAATTAATGTAAAAGAAATAATTTCCTGTCAACATCATACAGTACTAACAGTCTGATGACCCACCGTTTGAGACACACTCTTCATTTCTTTACTGTATTTGGTGTGGAATATGAGCTGTGGAAACATCAGATAGAAAGTTAAGGCATGGAATGTTATTACAGATGATTCGTTCAGCCAAAGTTATATAGTTTTCCCGCTGTCTTCCATGATCCTGGATGCTTAGTAAACACTTCCCATTTTCCATCCCTAGCACAGCAGTCTCTGGGCATTTGTTGCTTAAATGGTTGCCATGTACACGGTTTTCAGTGCTCATTGAAGTAACATAGTGTTTGTCTATGTTTTGATGTTCCTTGGTCATGTGGTGCACTTCCTGACGATAATCAAGATTATCGAATGTTATTTTCCTGCCATTGTCTGCGTCAATCAATAACTGATTTGCAATGGATGGTGTTGGGGTTGCTTGTGGCTCGGTAGATGTGCCTGCATGGCTCTCCTGTTGCTGTGCAAGCAAGGTATCCATGTCCACTCCATGGTCAGAATCAGGAGATGTCGTTGATTGTTTTCTTGCTTCTTGTTGTTTTTGTGCCATGTATTTCCCTTGTTGGAGGACAGCATCTTTGACACTCTTGGTGTGATTCTCACCAAATTCATCCAGCTTCTTGTATAAATACTTGTGACTTGTAGTCAATCTAAGGGTACACAGTCGTGCAACTGTTGACTAAAAGTACAACATAGAAAGTACATTAATTTAATAAATTGAAAAGCTTAAATAGGTATGGTACTCGCAGATGATATTAAATAATAGATTCCTGTCATGTGTTAGAAAATTTGGAAATAAATGAAAAAGGGGTTGGCACTAATGGACTTTCGCACCTGAAACTAACCCTAACCTGCCCTAACCCTAACCTTAACGCAACCTAACCCTAACCCCACCCTAACCCCAGTGTGAAAGTGCATTAGTACCAAAGGGGTCTATATTATTTGCATCACACTAAATAATACTGAAATATTTAATTATTGACCTACCAGCCAGTTAGAATGATAAAGGAAAATAGTTATCACAAGTTGTACTGCAATCATGAATTTCGATCTATTCCGCAAACAAACTGCAGCTGCCATTGCTGTTCCAGCATGTAGGACTTCATTCTGGGGTGCTTTGGATCTGCTCCTGCTGTTAACACTAGCTGCTGACAACATTGAATGGAAGAGCGGTGCTCTCTCCCTAAGTTCGTCATAGAACTTTTCCATTGTGAACGACAGTAGACTTTCCTTGTCAGTCTTTCTTGAGCAGCTACAATCATGGCCAAAAGTTTACGGGACACAGTCGGTAAATGGCGCTGTGTTTATATTTGTTTTGTTAATTCGTTATTTCATTATTGTAACTTTAGTTTTACTATCTTATATCCCCTCCCCCCCCCTCCCCCGTGCAATGTTGAGTGTTTAAGACAGGAAAACATAATAGAATACAATGTGGTGAAAAATATTATTGCTACATTCACTTTCACCTAAAATTTGCAACAACTATAAATATGACTTGATAGTAAGTTGCGCAGCTGAGAGCCAAATATTTTGGCGTTGCACTATTATTTCATCATGTTTCATGTTCTTCACATTACCATGTTAAATGTGTGACATGTTGCCATATGAAACATGAACGAAATTACACAAATCACAACATTGCAGGGGGGAAAGGGGGGGTGTTCAAATTCATACCAAAAAGTATCGTCAGTGGCCCACCACTTTTGGCCATGATTGTCTGTGTAAGGGTCCAGAAAGAAAGTACTGATTTTTTGAGCAATTTAAGGGTTCTGACGCATAATGTCATTCAGGTTAAGTGGCAATTGATTTTTCACAGTCTTCAGAGACTTCAGTTCAGAAGACAAACCTGATGACGTCACCCAAGAACAGATATTCGTGCGAAAACATATCTCGTATTTCAGTAGGCAAACGCCAAGTTATTCTGCGATGGAGGTTTTTTATTTTTGGAAACAAATCCCCGAGACCACGCAGATCAGACTAAGTCCATGTGCTCATTGTTTTGCAATATTCGTCTTGGAGAAGAGAATGACGTCATCGGAGTGCGACGGGCTATTAGTTAATATTTTGACATTACTCACGCGCATTTCTCACCTAACATTTACAAAATATCTGCGAGTAGTTGCATCAAACTGTTATGTAAATTGTAAATGTTGATACAAGGCCATATGCGTAAACTGTTTCTCTTAATTCCCCTTTCCCAATCGCTGTTTTTCATGCATTTCCAACAGTACTCACCAATACTCAGATATAAATATATAACGTATTTATAATTTTTAAAGAGAGGACTTGGGTGAGAACTGTTGAAAATGGCATTTGTAGCAAGCTGTCCGTATTTCTAGTGATACGTATATGTAGACAAACAATACATGAGTAATATTTCCTATTTTTAATGTCTTCAACGTCTTTCGTATAAGAGTAAAAGACGTGTTTGACAATGAGAACTGTTAGTGAGAACTGTCGTATATGTTACCCGACTCCTTTGTTTTGTCTACAGTGTGATGCCTAATTAAGACAATGACATAATATAACTGCTTGTGTTAGTACTTTGTGCGGTACCCTTTCGTTGAAATAATCTGGTTAATTCTCTTCTTCATCGCACATTCCTCATTTAAAGATGGGCAAAAGTGCTGTTATTAGGCATCCGGAAATCAGACAATCATGGCCAAAAGTTTACGGGACACAGTCGGTAAATGGCGCTGTGTTTATATTTGTTTTGTTAATTCGTTATTTCATTATTGTAACTTTAGTTTTACTATCTTATATCCCCTCCCCCCCCTCCCCCGTGCAATGTTGAGTGTTTAAGACAGGAAAACATAATAGAATACAATGTGGTGAAAAATATTATTGCTACATTCACTTTCACCTAAAATTTGCAACAACTATAAATATGACTTGATAGTAAGTTGCGCAGCTGAGAGCCAAATATTTTGGCGTTGCACTATTATTTCATCATGTTTCATGTTCTTCACATTACCATGTTAAATGTGTGACATGTTGCCATATGAAACATGAACGAAATTACACAAATCACAACATTGCAGGGGGGAAAGGGGGGGTGTTCAAATTCATACCAAAAAGTATCGTCAGTGGCCCACCACTTTTGGCCATGATTGTAGGGTTTTTTCTTGGAACAAAGTTGTGTGCATTCTTTGTCAATATCCCTTGCCATGAGCTTTATCAACTCCTTCTTGATGTTTGCATTTTTCCATGCAGCATTGGCTATTTGTTTGTAAGTCCCCCTAACAAGATTTTACCTAAAGACTCCAGGTCTTCAGGGAGTTTTCTGTCCTTGTTTTTGGAAGGCCACTTTACTTTTACAGAGACATCAACTCGATCTGGTTCCATTGGTTGACCTGGCATTGGCAGTTTATCAGGTTGATCATGAAGTACCAACGGTCGACGAACATTTCCCGTCTTAGGCTGTTCATTTGAAGCTAAAGGTGATACAGGCCATTGAGGAATAGCTACGCGATGAACGGGCGAGGAAGTAGAGGGAAGCAATATCGTTAATGTTGATTCTTCGCGAATTTTCTTGGCAATGGTATGATTGGTATTATCCTGAATATCACACGCAGGTCTTTTCAGCTGTGGGTGAAGGTCTTCTACGTTGACCCTGTGCAAACTCTTAAAATAACTGTTAAGGCTATCGAGTTGATTTAGTAATCCCCTTCGTTTCTTCAGCTTTTGAAGGCAACCACGACAGATGAATCGACTCATACGCGTCACGTTAAATTCAAGACTTTACAGCTCCAAAAGAACATTAAATTGTCCCCGTCCTTCCACTAAAAATCTCTCGTAATCCTTCTCAATCTTTCTAAAGCATAAATTACACGCATTTACGCTTTCAGACTGAACAGTTGCCATTTGTTTGACCTATTCAACATTTGCATATGCAAACAGCACTTCCGCCATGTTGATTTTATTATTCCGCGGGAGAATGATCGCTATTGACCAATCATATAGCAGATAAGAACGACCCAGAGCAAGAGCGAATCACAGGCGATTATAAAGAATCATGCAAATACACAGGGGGTCGGAACACGAATCTGGTCGCTGGTCCGCAGACGGTATATTCTCAGATTTCCGAAGGCCAGATGCGACTCAGGCTACAGTTGAGGTATCTTTGGCTTTAATGGGGGATAGAGGAAAACACCATCATTTAGTGCTGTTAAACCTGTAGAATGACCATTGTTCACCAGGTGTTCAACAAATTATTTTGCGTCTTCTCGATCTTTCACTGATTCCTTAGCAAATTTTGTTAAATGCTGGGAGACTGCCATTCTTCTGATGATTTGCTCTTACACCCCACGAGTGCCGTGAAACTGGCGGTTCAGGTGGGCTAACATTGATTCAAATACAAATCCGGAATGCAGTATTAATGGGCCATGATTTCTTACTTGTTCTCCAAGGTGTGTTGCAGAGTGGGAGTTGAATGTTGCCTCTGTGGTATCAAACAAGGTCACTAGTAGCCTTGTGTAGTTATCCAGCATGGCTTCACCAATGACAATGTCTGCACTACTTATACAATATTTAGTGAGCATGCAAGTTACAAGTAGAGCATGGTGGTAAAAAATTTGAGGTGGTAAAACAGTTTTAAGAACTGGTAAGCCTGCATGTAGAAACAGAGTCTGTTTTTCAGTAGCCTTCCATTTGCTAAATTCCTCCTTGAAAATTCCTCCTTGAAACCAGTATTCAAAAACTCTCTTATTACCCCGTCCTGGTAAACGCCTTCCTGGATGCAAGCAATTTGAGCAACCAAATTTCCCATTGTGAATCTTCATATTAAGTGAAGGCCCTTTTGCCATAACATCAGCAACCTGTCCATTTATAACCATCTTAAACTTTTGATTAGGTATATCAGGTACGTAAAACCCATTCATAAGACACTTAACTTCGTCTACAAAAGCAGACTGAAAAACCTGCATGTTTGATTTCACTTTTCCATACCACAGTCCCGACAGCAAAATGTTTTTAAATGAATATCTGAATGATGGGGGCAACTCAACCACAAAGCTTTGTATGGGCCATAATGACATGTTTTTAGATTTCATAGCTGGGGTCCATCAATATGCCAGTATAAGGTTACAGCAAAAGAACCATCCTCCCTTGTCAATTAAACATGATTCTGATACAACTTGCCATCAAGAATGTCTTTTTAAACATCTTCCTGGTGTTCAAAAGTTGATGTAAATTCGTGCATCTTGTCCCAATTTTCTAAATGTAAATATATAAAATCTGTCATAATAGTTTTCAGTTATGCAAGATTAAATACTAAACCCTACTGTTCATTAGCTTCAAGAGAGAAAAATCCAACCATTTTTCATTCAAGTTAACATATTATTAATCCTATTCTACATTATTGGAAATTCTAAACTGGTAAATAAACTAATCAGTGTATTTTACCTGAGTCTGGACTATACATTATATAAGTACCAGCCATAAAATAAAATTGCACAGTTAACTTCTAATATTATTCTAGGTTGAGAAATTATATCTTAAAGGCTTAAACACTGAATTTATTGCTTACCTGAAATTAATCTTTTTACTTCTTCTGACAATTCAATTACAAAAAACGTGCTGGAATTATCTCCTACTCCATTTTGTCCATGGATTCTGCACAAGTTGTCCATGCATACTTCATTGGTTAATGGTGCTTGGCAGACATAACATGTGGTATTCTTAATATAGGAATATCCCAGATTACTTAGACTTTTACCAAGTTTGTAGCTGGATGAAATACATTTATTTCCAACTGGAAGAGTTAGCTTAAAAAGTTTTAATATACTGCCAGTTGCTTGGGAGGATATATTGTGCTTGTTAGCAAGTACAGTAAACATACTGTTAAATGTTTTAACAGAAAAACACGAGCCATCATAAATAGGGTCATCATCACTTCCATCACTCATACTATGACTGTCATTAGATTCATTACCAGCATCTGCCGGTTCAAAAGAATCCATGTCATCCATGCTGTTGGCCTCAGAAGAGCAGCTACTAGAATCAGTACTATCTGTATTTTCTGGACAGGATGGATTCTGCATATATTCATCATTGCTTTCTTCATTGCAGTCATCTGTCAGGTTGTTCGACTCCACATGATTGTAGTTCTCTTCTACATTAAAAAGAGTTCAGTATAACTGTAATATTTAAAAAAACACGTCCTATGCTCACATAAATACATGAAACTGCAAGTGTTAAAATGACAGATTTTCCAATAATCTACAACTGCAATATTTAAGTAATAAAAAACAAGGTTCTATAAGTTTATGACTGTTGACAAGTCAAAGACCACATACAAACAAAATGCTACTTCCCCAACTTTCCCGTTTCATTTTATTTAGTTTATTTTCCCTTCTTTTTCATGTTTGTTGACATACCTTGAGGTCCATTTTTTTTTAGTCAAGGCATTTTATAACAAACGTACTTGCAGGGAGGTGCGTCAATCCCGGACGCACCTCCCTGCAAGTACGTTTGGTTTTTATCCCATACCACCTACAAGTTAACGTATGGCTACAAACGGCATTTTGATGAAAATGCTTCTTTGATATTAATTTCATAACTTTCCAAATGCAGGTAAGTGCTGACGAAAATGCTTTTTGGTATTAAAACAATTTTAAATATTTAGAGTGATTTTATTAAACATAATACAGATCACATCAATAAGAATCACACAATAAACAATGGTGGTGCGCTCGTACGGAATCGGAGGTGAGCTCGGAAAAAGCGCACCTCTTCGGAACCAATGGGAAAGCCGCTTTTACTCCAGGTATGCGATAACATAGAGTGTCTCTTTGAATAAAGGAATCCTCTCTTTCAGGGTATGAAAATTGGATAAGGAATTAGAGAATGTTGATCAAAAACCAGTGGGAATTTAATACGAAATAATGAAGTTTATAATAAGGAATTATGGAACGATTTATCCAATTTGGGAATAATCTTAGCCTGCGTCACAACTGGTATGGAAATCAACCCATAAGAAATACTGGCTGCAATGCAGGCTAGAATAATCTTTGCTCTTCCAGTCAGCGCAGAAACTAGTTGCAGCTGCGGCTCGCTGTGACTTCGCAGCTCGCTGCGACTTCAGGGGCGGATCTAGGGTACGTCAAACACGTCAAGCGACTAACGTAAAAAAATTGACTAATTAATTCAATTTTAAAAAGCTGACTAATTAATTCAATAAAAAATGGCTAAATATTTATTACTTTCCAAATTTTTAAAATTTTATTTTAAAACCGATTTCGAGGAGCGAATGCGAGCGCAATAAGGCAATAAATCTCTCTACGTCCGGTCCTATTCATTCCCCCGTGTTGATTGCACGTGAGCTAACTATGCACCAGACCACTAGAGCAGTCTTATACGCTCGGCCTAGGGATAGAGGTGTAAATCTTTACAAATGTGTACAATTTTATACGTCGAACTGGTCGAAATACGTCGAAATAACGAGCGCTGATTGGTCGAAAACAATGCAAATACGTCGGAAGTGCATGCAATTACGTCGGAAGTAAAATTTCTTGACGCACTTGGGTTTTGATTGGCTGATACAGGACGGTTTGACTAACTTTGCCGCATTTGCAGCATCATGAACAGGATTGCTCTGACTCGACTTCAAGCTTATGTTTGATACGGAGTTCGTATCATGGCTTCTACGAATGTCATGGAACGTGTACTAAACGCTCTTAAAGCTAACGATGATGAATTTCTGCGACAGATCTATCGCGATTTGTCATCGAAAATCAAGTCTTGTGCCACCCTTTCTAATCGAGAGATTCTGGCGCAGATTGGAAAGACCTTGCACAGGGATTTCGGTGCAGAGTCTACATTCCTCTGTATGTTAATACAGCTGGAAAGTCAAAGAAGTCTTGTGTTGCTCTAAGGTGAGTGAATAATCTATCATTTTAGCGTTCTCATTCAATTATTACTTTTAATGATCGTCTTTGCACCGTGAATTATTTAAATTGAACGGGAGGTCAACTTATTTATGATAAATTATTTGAATTGGTAGCTGCGTATGAATAATTCATAACAAGACG
Organism: Paragorgia papillata; assembly: GCA_035771165.1. Taxonomy (NCBI): domain Eukaryota; kingdom Metazoa; phylum Cnidaria; class Anthozoa; order Scleralcyonacea; family Coralliidae; genus Paragorgia; species Paragorgia papillata. Next base: position 7,716,649 of record JAWNZC010000354.1, read on the forward strand.
CCTGCTCAGGCGTTCACTCGGGCTACTGATTTCTGAAAGCTTCGCGTAGCCTGTGCGTACTCTAGCAAGACTACATGACAATGGCAATGCGTAATTGCATAGATTTTCACAAATAGAATCTGTGGTCTTATATGAACTGCTGCGGTGCAGGAAGCGCCGAAGGTTTGCTAATAGTATAAATGTAAACAAGGCCGTTTTTCTGAAAATTAAACAACGGATCTAACATATTTAGTAGACAAAACCTATAGTGTCGGATTCGGCAAATTCAAGCGATCATTTTGATATAGAATTTATTTAAATTCGGACAAATAGAAAATATTTAAACATGTTTTAAAACACACGTTTCCAAATGTAATACGACACGCGAGATCTAGACATGCACTGAACATGTTCAACATATTGATATCTTATTATCTTACCGGTATTTGCTTTATTTGGTGCTTATTATTATGCTTGCATTTTGTAGTTGTCGGACTACAAAGCAGCAAGGCCAGGACCAACCTGTTTTGAAATAGCTCGTCATCTTTTACGTACTAGGTCTACCGCGATCGCATGCGTGTGCAGTTGTAAACATTGTAAAGCTTTAGATGAATTGAAGCCAATTGTCAGCCGCATTACTGATCAACTATAACTCGGTCACTTGCAAAGCTATTCAAACAAGTAAACAACTGAGAAACAGTGAAATGTCTTGTGAATATTCAAAAACGGCGATAAAATGGTAATAAAAGCTTCGTGTTTCCTAGGCATGCTGATGAGCTCTGACAGAGTGAAACAGCCAACTTTTTCATAAAATACGACTACATTATCAAAGATCGAATTGGACGGGAAAACATTCTGAAAAATAATAAAATGTTTCCTAAAAACTTGATTGAAAACGTTAAATAAAATGCTCAAAAGTGCTGTCAGATCGCGGGAAATGCCATTTCAGAGACCCAAATTTCAAAAAATTTCCGGGGGGCCATGCCACCGGACCCCCTAGATGTGTGGACCCCGCCATTTTGACTAACGTATAAAAAATCCTAGATCCGCCCCTGGACTTCGCAACTCACTGCGAGTACTTGCATCTCATGAAAAAGAACTCGCAGTGAGAAAACAAGCAAAGTGAGTTATTCTTAGTTAGATGCAAGCAGTCGCAGCGCTGCGAGCTGGGTTTTGTGATGAGTGGAAAAGAGCCCTAATCATTAATACAGAATGTGGAAATAAGTTCTTAATACACCTAGCCACGCCTCAAAAATTAAAAAAAATTGAGAAAAATCAGGCAAAAAAAATAGGCGATTTGGGGTATTAAATTCAGGCAAAATTTGGTCTTGTAAAGTATTTAAATAGTAAATAATTGCAAATTTGGTTGGACACCCCCGCCCCCCAATCAAAGTGGGTTAGCGATGCCCCTGCGCCTAGCCTATTTCAAAGAGTCATTTTGAAGATATAAATTTAGTAAATTATTCACTATTTCTGCCATAAGCTCCCGGCACTGGACACGTGGAGCAAGATATGAGTAATTTCGGAATTATGAAAAAAGAAAGAAAAATACTTTAAAAATTCGGGGATAACGAGTTCAAAGTATTCCACTTCATGTCCCTGAACCTCTCGATCCAGTTGCTACGTCCTTTATTGTATTTATAAACGACGTAATTCTACATTTTTATTACCTTCACTCTCGTGTTCAACATCTCCAGCATGTAAATTGTTTATAGGCATATGACCTTGCTCACGATCTGTACTGTTGTCACGATCGTCTTCATCATAGTGGTTGGGGAACTTCTCTGCTGTATTAAATGCAGTTGATTGATCGCCGGGTAAAACTTGGTTTTGGCCACTCGTTTCACTTAGCTCATTTTCGTCACTCGAATCACTTCATACCTCCTCAGTAGAAGTTCCACTTTCGTCACCTTAAGCATTTTCATCGATTATATGTCCCGATTGCTCACGGTGACTAAACAATTCCTCATCATCGGTAGACTCGCCGACTGCTTCATACTCATCTGTTGAATCATTTTCTTCTTCTGAAGAATCTTCTTCGTCGGCGTCGTAACAAAACCTCTTACATGACTGATCTCTTGAATCCCAAAAGAAATCATTACACGTTGTCCTTTTTAAGTAACTTCGACTTTTCGACATTCGAGGTCTTATTTTCCTTCAGAATATAGTGAATATTAACGATCGCTACACAATGGATTAAAATGTGCAATGCATCCTTTCCCGCTGTTTCTTTTGTTCTTTCAATCTGATTGGTCAACTTTCACTCACGTGATCTTCTCGGTTCATTCGACTAGTTTTTTTAGTCTGTACTTGTCCTTTCCTCACGAAGTCTTCACAGTAGAAGTGACTTTCGGAATTACTACATTATTCAAGCATTATTTTGTGAACGATGCCTAATCCTAAACTCCCAACCTCGATGCGGCTGCAAAACAAAATCATGAAGGACAAATTTCCAGGTAAGTAACGTGTTTTTATGCTCTCAGTTTAGAATGAAAATGTGTTGTGTTCATGCTCGCCTACAAGTCGCTACTTGTTCGTATTAAAGTTTACTTTCGATTTCTTTTTCTTGATGAGATGCAGAGCTTTTATATTATTGGTGTGATGTTTTGGATAGATTTAAAGACTTTTCAAATAACAAAAAGTCCCAATTCTCGAGAAACGGCACAAAAAAACCGGCACTAAAAATTGAAAAATTGAAAATTTGAGAAACGGCACTAGTAAAACGCCACTACCGTCTTTAGCTTACTATCCTATGAAATTACCCTACGTATAAAAGAAGTATTTCTCATTTTGTATTTTGCCTTGCAGATTCTCGAGGCAAAGAAGATTATTTTGTTCTTGTGTTCTTTGCGTCGGAGCAGAAGTACTCTGTTGTAGAAGGGAGGAGTATTGTTAATCCACAAAATCCAGAAGTAAATAAGATGGTGTGGGTAAAGGATGGGAAGGGAGATACATATTCTGGCTTGCTAATATTTCAGGGTATGTAACATTTTATAATATTGAACCATAATATGTCATGAACTGTGACTTTATTTAATAAGTTGCGTTCAATAACTAATAAGCCTAAAAACCTGATTGCCGCCAACATGTCTCTTTTTGAAATATAGGTATTATTTTATATATTTCGATTCCACAGTATCTTGAGCAAGTATAGTTTTAGCAGGCTCAGTCGATCACCAGATCACCCTGATCATCACGAAGAAAGTCAAGAAACTACTCGTTGTTTTCTTTAACCCAGGCGAGAAGCTCGCGATTTTTTGTTATTGTATTAAATATTTTAATGTGGTTTAAACCAGAACGTATTAATTTCATGATTTCATGTCGGATTCGACTGAAAAATCCAATACGAAAAGCAATCTGGTACCGGCAATCGTATATAAACTGGGGCTGAGGTCAGTTGCAACCATTTTGGTCTTAGCAACCTTTATAATTTATTCATGTTTGGCAGGTGATAAGGAAGATTGTGAAAAGCGACAGTTAAAGCTAGAGAGCATAATATCTATGGATCTAGACAAAGAACAGTCTGATCAGGACAAAGATAAACTCGGTATGGTAGTGATTAACCAGCATTTTGATTGCTTAACTTTGCAGTGACTATGAGGCAATAGCCATAGAGATCATAAATTCTATAGAGTATTTGTATTTATGATCTCTATGGCAATAGCCGTCAAGCGCGGTAACTATTTAAGAAATGGTTCATGGTTTGGCGTGCTCCATCGAGTTATGGATACACGCGGGAAGTTGGGAGAGCACGAAAAAATCGTAAGAGTTGGTCGAGGCGTAGCCGAGACCAACTCTAGATTTTTGAGTTTCAAAACGTTTCTCTAGATTTTTGGTTTCAAAACGTTTTCCCGCGCTTGAAATTGCCGTGCTCCATCTAGTTATGGAGCACGCACGGTAGCCAATCAGAAACGCCCTTGTACTACATCTATGTTATAATACTTTTTGGGTAGTAATTAAGTTTTTAGCATTGTCTTTACAGTGTCAAATAGAAACAAGACAAAAGGAAAGGGAAAGAAAGTCGATATATTATCTGATGAGGAAGGTGAGTTGATAACAATACATGTAGGAGTAGCACATTCTCAAGGTGAGTACTCAGCAGCACATTCTTAAGTAGCACATTCAGTATCAGGAGTAGACAGCATGTCAAACTGAGTACTCGAATATCGTCCTTTTATGACATATCAAAACAAGGGGAGTTCAAACTTTTGATGTATCTTCAATTGTCAAATAAAGCTTAGGATTTGAGGGCCATTAATAAATAAACACACCCCAGTACAGATGATATTGCAGTTCAAGGAAGGCAGACTCTGGATTTCCAAAGGCAAAACCATTAAAATTGATTGGACAATGGGCAGCTTATGCACCTATCAATGTTAAGCCCCATAGCGGGGGGGGGGGGGGGATCGGGCATACTGTATGTAGGGGATTTTATCAATTTTTGTCTCCCCACTCTCGGGAATTTGATCATTATTTTTCACCCGAGGGTGTTTGAACTTGAGTGCCATAATGAATCCAAAGAAAGAGCATGTGAGGAGGCCCTGACAGTGGGGCATTTGATCACATTTGACTGACATTTACTGCCCCATGGCCACTACTGCCCCATGGAAATCAAACGCCCCATTATGCACCTCCCTCCTGGGGCTTAACAGTGATAGATGCATTATGACTTTCAGAGAGGTGGACCACAGATTTCCTGAATATTCTAAATACACCAATATACTATTCCAAAAATTATCAAGGCATTGCATTATTAGAAAAAAATACAGAATATTTGGGTGCTTGAAAGACAGGAAATTGAAGCTAAAAGTCTATTTCTGTCAATACCTGTAATTGCCTTCTCTTGAAAAGTCAAATAGTCAACATGTTAGTCATTTGATTGAGGGAGCCTACCTTATTATTGAGATGTTTTGCTGCCATGAAAAGACTTGGCACAAGTCAACTACTTTGTTGATTTTTTTATTCAAGACAGCCAATAACTACATACCAGGGTGTGTTTATTTAGTATAATGGCCCAATGTAATTTCAACAACTAAAATTAAAAAATGGTGTTTACCCAGGCTACTGATGCTATGGCAGCAGGAGGATTGTGTAGTAATGAATTACCAAAGGGCGTCATTAGCAGATTGAATGATGTCAAAGACCTACTCCAGCAACTGGTGGATAAATCTGCATTTGAGCATTCATTTTCAAGGTGGGTGCCTGCAAGTACTCTTCAAAAGACACCTGTCTCTGCCAAGAAGCTGAAGCTAGCTCCAACTGCCATTTCTGATGTAAGTACACTATAATCGAAGTATGGTAAGGTTTAATTTTACTCCTGAAACAGTCTGACGAAGGGCCTTCACTCGAAATGTTAGACTCCTAGTTCTCTGTTTTGGCAGCATATTAAACCTTACCATATTTTGATTGTTGTTCCGACACTGCCCACGCAGCACACTACTTTTATTTCACTGTTTGGATAAGTACATTATATATGTCACAATGTCAAATGAATACTTTGTGAGGACTGTTCTATCTTAACTCTGGTAGAGTTCTTCTTAATTTCCACTTCTTATATTATAGAAGCCAGAAACATCAAGTGCATCAGAGATTGAAAGCAATGAGACTGAAGCAAGTGAAGAATTTGTAAGTTATTAATTGTTGTTATTACTTGGGCTACCTATGTTAGGATGAGTCTAGGTTTCGCTGGTTTTGTTATTTTTTGGGGGTTGCGATATGACCCCAACAGGCTTTCCGAAACTAAGGCATGTGACTATATCTAGTATGCATGTGACCAGTGTTCATACTTCCGGTGAGTTGTTAGTGGCTGGTGACAGAGTGAGGCATGTTGGTCCTTTGCTTTTGGAGTTGCCTGCAGACAAAAAGTCGAACAGCTTTGCCTTTTGGTCAAGGTGTTCAGATTGCACATTGGAATAAAAGTAGTGTGCTGCATAGGCAGTGTTGAAACAATTGAAATATAGTGCCGAAACAGAGAACATACTGATGTCTAGTGGTTCGAGTGAAGGCCCTCAATCAAAGAGAAACATAAGCCATCTACGTACATTCTCTGTTTCGGCAGTAGATGTCTAACCTTACTTTATTTATCTTTATATATATCTATATATCTATAATTTTTTTTGCTTAATTGTTCTAGATGAAGAATTACCAGGGATTTCAGTTTGTCAAGAAGATCTTGATGTGGGCAATATTGCTATGAAAATGGACACATTATAACCAACTGTATTTTAAATTTATTGGCCTCTTTCAATAATTTATTACTCGGGCTACCTGTGGTAGCCGAGTCGAGGTTTCGGCTCCGTTTGTTTTTATTTTCCACACAAAACTGCAAAATTGCGCAATACCTCCCATATATGGAGCGTACACTTCTAGTGTTCGGTCACTTTGAAAATTAATCGACAGTCGTGTTCCTTAGTTCCTATTCTGTGGAACTTTGTATCAAGCACATCACTGATCAACCATATAAGCAATTTACTTGGAAAACCTACCAACAATTTCGTCAAAGGCAAAGCTAGCCGAAGCTGTTGCATCCAAGTGGCAACCAAACAACCGACAACGATATACAGTATATATTTTTCTTATGGCTAAACAGGTCTCTACATTCTATAAATATTTAATACCGCCGGTACAGAGATGAGGATCAAAACGCTAATATTCTGGATATTTATATTGGCACTGTATACACTTTCTCATGCTTTTGGTCGAGCAATAGCGATAATTGTTGTTCAATGATCTGACTCACGACTGTCTCTGAATTGGTTTGATTAACTCAGGACCTGTATTAAAACCTCATGAAAACTATTGCAAACAAAATCCAAGATGTGAGAACACAAGGAACATTCATGAAGATGACAGACTTTAAGGAAACAGTTTGTTGACAGTAACAGTATCTTTATATTTTTGCATTATTATTTATGTGCTTTATTAGGAAGCTTGTATACACATGTATGTTCTACAGTATGTACCATTTGTGTTTTTACCGACAGTTGCTTGTCTTTGAGTTTGAGATCGGCAATGGACAGTCTTATTGATCCATTAGGATTTATATTCAAAGTGCTTTGAACCTTTGAGTATGTAATGTTGTGACAAGTATGTTATCCATATCTTGATGTTCATTTTGATACTGTATAAATTTTCATGCATAGATTGAGTAAAAAGATATTCATCATAGAAACAACTTTGAACCAGTCATGTTCCTCATATATATATACAATAATACTTTAATGACATATTGGCCATTATAACATCAGCAGCCAAGTGTGTGTTATATGCGGATGGTACCAAAATGTATAGAGAAATTACAGTGTCTGACATTCAACTACAGTACTAGCACTGCAGAGTCAAAGAGCCTTCCCAACATGCTCTAAAGCAAAAACATGGAATCAGGATTCATGTTGTATGAAGATATTGCATAGATGTAGGGTGCGGGTATATTATACTAGTCACCTATTGCATATTTGCTAGTGCTTTGTACCTGGCCCACACATGTGAAGTTTGGGCACCTCCGACAATAACTAAAATCAGTAAGGTTGAAAGACTACAATGCAGGGCAACTAAATATATTTTAAGTTTTTGAACTGGCAGGATGATTTATCATACAATCTGAATGATCATCTGAAAACAGTTAATTTACTACTATACCATTATCATACTGGCATGACTTGAAAGATCTTATCTATTTTAAATGTTGTACAGGTCAGTATAATATTCCTATTTATAGTTTTGTGCAACTCAATAATTCAGTAAGAATCACTAGAAACCGTTCAGAACTAGATGTACTAGTTTCTAAGTGCTGTACTAAACTTTTTAAGCGAGTTAATACTTGAACTGTATATTTAAACTTTGGAGTAGTCTACCTTGCTCAATACCATATTCTACCTCAGTTAATCAGTTTAAAACTCAACTTTCTAATCACTACATTAATGCTGTAATTATTAGTTAATGCTTACAACGTCAATCACTTTTTTTGGAAATCAATGTTTAAAATATTCATCCCGACCCGTAACATACTCTCTTCTAAACCTTACTGCTACTGACCTTAATCACTTATATCTATTGTATTTGTTTACATGATTATCCTGAATTGTGAAATGGTCTAGAATTCCAGTAAAGAAAATGAAACCCAACCCTGACCCCACCTCTAAACCTGACCCCACCTCTAAACCTGACCCTAAACGTAACGACAACCCCCGGTAACCTTAAATCTAACGACAACCCCCGGTAACCTTAAATCTAACCACAACCCCCCAGGGAGAAAGTTCCACCTCTCAGACCCTGACCACAACACCCCTACTGTTTTTTGTTATATGCTTTTTAGTTTAACATCCCGCATGTGGGACAGAGAAATCCCCTAGGCATCAGGATCGTCCTGAATTCTAGACACTTTAAATTGACAATTCAGGATAGTCCTGCACCACATTCAGCCTTCGATCTGATCTTCCTCGGCCCACTCCCACCTCTTTGCTCGTGCGTTGTAGAGACCTGCACTTTCCAGTAGCCTGAGTGAACACCTGACCCAGGTGTCTTGTTCTGATTGAAGCATCACCATGTTATATCTCCTCCATCAGCATTGTCCAAATCCAGAAATTATATAGCCCAATAATTAAATTGGATCAGTGCAGTGCAATGTAGTGAAGAAGGAATAGATACCTCTAGATCCCTTTTTCAATTATTCATATCATCATGGTTTTCTGATTGAGCTGAATGTAGACTGAAGCTAATTTATCTAGTTTTCCCATCAGATTTGTATTAGTTTCTGGCTTACAGTATATAGCAGTAGTTAATGCTTTTTTCTTTTATACCTGTACCTAGATCTCTGCCAACAGTTTGAATCAATAAATAAGACATTATGCAAAGCCCAGCAGCAAATTGATGCCTTGAATGAAACTGTAACTGATTTGCAAAATGAGAAAAAAGTCCTGGTTGATAATATATCTGAAGTAAAGAAGTATATTGATACATATGAAAAGACAGCAAATGGATTAATTATGAAGCAGGAAGAGATTATTTTGCTGTACAAAGATATTATTGAATGTGGAAGTCTTCTTGGTGGTTTGTTGTGTCCATATCATAAAGGGATGCTATAAAGTCGGAGGTGAAAAAGACTAAAACAATCTTCAATCTGAACTAAAAGAACAGTGCCCAACAATAACAAATATCTTGGAGCAATTTGTTTTGTCTGATAATGTATCTAGGAATACAAAGAAAACACCATCAATGAAGATGAAGGCTTCTATGTATCTGTTTGCATCTCTCATGGATGTGAGAGATCAGAGAAGTGGAAATGACATTCCAGTGTTGTTTGGTTTGTTGTGTCTATGCTATGGGGTTGGACCATCCATGATCACAATCCTTCAGCATCTTGGCCTGTCAGAGTCATTTCCAGTTCTGTAAGTGTTATATTCTGTTAATAATACATAATGCTAAGAAAACTATATATATATATATATTATATATTATATATTATATATTATATATTATATATTATATATATTATATTATATATATATTATATATTATATATTATATATTATATATTATATATATATATACTATAAGTGGGCTTACCTCAAATGTTGATGGCCGCTACCATCAACATTTGAGGTAAGCCCACTTATAGTATATTCGCTCTATCTTTACGGTATTGAGCACTTTTCGACATTTCGCGAACAACACTTTGTTTGTTTGAATATATATATATAGGTATATATACGAAATTTTCCTTGTGGTCTTTGAGTGAAATAAAAGCTTCGCGCTTATATATATATAAGACCACAAGAAAAATTTCGAAAACAACCCAACATGCCGATTGATAAACCCAGCTAAAAGCCAATCAGGAAAACTTAGTAAAACTATTCTTGACAAAATAAATTCAGATTTAAGACAAAATCACACAGGTAAACCAATGGAGAAACACGCAAAAAGTAATTGAATGGTTTAAAAATATCAGCGAAAAAAACAAACACACTTTTATTTCATTTGATATTGTCGACTTTTACCCATCAATTTCGGAAGACCTTTTAGACCGAGCTCTATCATGGGCCGCAAATTTGACAAAAATAAACACGCAAGACATTTCCATTGTTAAACACGCACGAAAATCACTACTTTTCAACCGAGAAAAAACATGGATTAAAAAGGACAGCCAAAACTTATTTGATGTAACAATGGGCAGCTATGACGGCGCCGAGGTATGCGAATTGGTCGGCCTTTTCATACTTAGCAACCTTAAAAACAAGTTTGGCAAAGAAAACATTGGCCTTTATAGAGATGACGGATTAGCTATTTTAAAGAACAAAACCAGCAGATTGGCAGACAAAGCAAGAAAAGACCTACATAAAATTTTCGAAGAATTTGGACTTAAAATCACAGCCCAAGCAAATATACATGTAACAAACTTTCTAGATGCAACATTTGACTTACAAAATGGAACATACAAGTCTGCACCCACATACCAAAACGCATTACACCACAGCAATTTTAACCAACAATTAGTATACAGGCAAGCCAATGAGGAAACAAGCCAACCACGTAGGAAGCGACATAGATATATGAAGGGTTATTAGGGTCAATATTAGATTATAAATTTTATTATTCGTGTACTTAATTCTATGTTTTCAAAACTGCCGAACATAATGCGAAACTGCCGAACATAATTTGAAATTGCAAAACATAATTTGAAATTACAGAACATAATTTGAAACCGCAGAATATAATTTGAAACTGCAGAATATAATTTGAAACTAATTTGAAACCGCCGAATATAATTTGAAACCGCAGAATATAGTTTGAAACTGTAGAACATAATTTGAAATTAATTTGAAACCGCAGAATATAATTTGCAACCGCAGAACATAATTTGAAATTAATTTGAAACCGCAGAACATAATTTGAAATTAATTTGAAACCGCAGAATATAATTTGAAACCGCGTAACATAATTTGATAATTTGAAAATGCAGAACATTCAAAATAGGTCAGCGGTGATGAGTAGAAGTACTTCATCTTATGAAATATAGCCGATCCAGCTAACATCAAACATGGCGGATACCGAGACAGAACGTTCAATATCATCTGAATTGGAAAGGTATATCAGTGAAGTAATTGTTGTTTTGGAGCAAGGTGGCTCTCATGGAAGTGACTTTGTAAATTTTCTTCTTGATTATCTTTGCAATATTGTCGCACGGTATGTAGATGAACTGCATTCGGGAGAAGACGTGTTGCACCTAATTCAAATGGCAAGAGTAGTAGTGTGCCAGAGTCAGGCCGATCACAACGGCCCAGTTTTTTTACGAAGCTCAGTTTCTTCCAGTGGTCAGCGTGGAAGACCTCGCTACCAAATTTCTCGAGAACAAATCGAGTTTTTCTTGGATATGCATTTTTCATCGAGCGAAATTGCCTCATTAATCGGAGTCAGTGAGAGCACTGTAAAAAGAAGAATTCGGTAATCACAGATTACAACAACGTCGCGTAAGAGAGAGTATGAGAAGAGTCGACCCTAATGGTGTATTTTTAAGAGCAATTGAAATACGAACAGTGCAACGGAGGAGATATCAAGTTGCTGGCCCACTAGCTTTGTGGCATATTGATGGCAATCATAAACTTATCAGGTATATTGTCAGAAAATTATTGAATGGAACATGCAGCTTCAGGGAAGTCTTGCCAACAGACAGACAGTTATATAGTATATTAGGTGAACAGGTCAAGGAACAAAATATTATGTGCCAATTAACCCACCCACTGTCCAAAACTGACCAGGCCACTTTTACCCAGAACCAAATTATATACACCTTGCCTGATAAGGAAAGGGTTAAGTCCAGTTTTGGTATATTGGTTTAAGCCAAATATACTACAGGTACATACAGCGCTGTACTTCACTACTTCAGCAATAATTAATGCAAGAAAGTACCTCCATCAACATGTACAGTTATAGTAGTATTATCCTGGACCTATTTACATTTCGTGGAAGGCACTAACATTACAAAGATGAAATTTACCCTAAAAATAAGGGAGTCTGTTGTTGATTCAAAGCATGTTATAATACAGTAAAGCTTTATTTTAAATAGGTGGCGCTTCGTCACTCATGGTGCATTGATGGGTATTCCCGAATGATTGTCTTTTTGAAATGTTCCACCAACAACATGGCTTCAACTGTTTATGAATGCTTTCAATCTGCTGTTCAACAATTTGGTCTGCCTTCTAGAGTGCGGTCCGACAAAGGTGGGGAAAACAGAGATGTGGCATTGTATATGCTTAGTCATCCTCTTCGTGGGCCAGGTAGAGGGAGTCACATAGCAGGAAGAAGTGTTCATAACCAGATAATTGAACGTCTTTGGCGGGATATAGATAGATAGATAGAAAACTTTATTTAACCACGCTAACCCCGTCAACCGAAGCTTATTTCCACAGGGGGCGTGTATAAAAGAAATTACAGAAGTATAAACTTTAGAATAATTATTTACAAAATATTAGAAATAGTATTAAATATTAAATAGGTAAAGTATAGTACTTGGTAAGTTAGTCTGCGTGCAGCCTCGACAGGCGCCGCAACCCGCATCTACAGGGATGCGGGTTGCGCCGCCTGCCGAGATCGCACGCAGGCTATTGGTAAGTAAGCAACATAACAATCTATTTACAATTTTTTTTTGTTTAAAATATGTGAGCGGCAATTTTCTTTTGGAAACATGATAGAGATTTGCTCTCCCTAATTTCGTTTGGAACAGAGTTCCATAGCTTAGCACCATCATACATAAAACTCTTTTTCATATTATTGGTGCGAGGTTGTGGTAGACAAAGACCACTTGAGATACTCCGAAGCTTATAATTTGTTATATTATTCTTATACGTGAAGAGGTTTGTGAGAGACTCAGGGCCTATTTTATTTAAAGTTTTGTACATCATTCTTGCTTTTGCCTTTTTTCTTATCATATCAAGTGGCTCCCAGCCTAAGGCATATAAAGCAATAGAACGATCTACATCATTGCTCAAATTTGAAATAATTCGAGCAGCTCTGTTTTGGAGTTTTTGTAGTCGTTTAGATTGTGTTTCGCCAAATACATCCCAAACTTCAGAACAATAATCGAAGTAGGGACGTATGATGGCATTGTATATAGAGATAAGCGTATCTCTATCAACAACAAACGGTTTTACACGACGTAGAGCCGAAATTCCTGATGTTATTTTTTTACAAATATTTTCAGTATTAGTCTTCCATGTTAAATGCTGGTCAATTGTTGTTCCTAAAGTTTTGGATTTGTTAACTTGTTGGATTTGTTTGTTTTCAATTAAAATATTTGGTTGAGAATTTGAAACATTCCTTATCATTTGTGGAGAGCCAATTAACATAAATTCTGTTTTAGCTACATTTAAGCTAAGTTTATTTGCCATTAACCAGTTCTTAAGGTTGTCTACATCAGAATTTACTGCAATCTCAATATCAGTTATGGAGTTGCCAGAGGCTGTGAGATTTGTGTCATCAGCGAATAGTCGAGGTCTTGTATTTTTAAGACACTCGGGTAAGTCATTGATATACAACAAGAACAGCAATGGTCCTAAAATCGAACCTTGGGGTACACCACATCTAATCAATTGTTCTGATGAAACGAATCTATTTATTTGACACTTCTGGTGTCGATTTGAAAGGTATGATTTTAGTAAGCTATGAGCTTGTCCCTTTACTCCATAAAATTCCAACTTTTTAAGCAGAATGTTATGGTTAACAGTATCAAATGCCTTTCTTAGGTCTATAAAAACTACTAAGTTGAACATTTTTTTTATCTATATTTACATACCACTCGTTGGTACAGTCTAAAAGTGCTGTTGCTGTAGAGTGAGAATTTCGAAAGCCAAATTGGGTGCTACTTAGTAATCCAAATTCAGTTAAATAGTTGTAAAGTTGATTGTATAAGATTCGTTCCATTAATTTGCTTATGGTTGGTAGAACTGAAATGGGCCTATAGTTTCCAGGTATATTTCGCTGACCACTTTTGTAAAGAGGTACAACTCTAGCCATTTTCCATTCATCGGGAAAAGTGGATAGAGCAATAGCCTGGTTTTAAAAATATGTCAATGAATCTGCTATGGCCGGTGCAGCTATCTTAATAATTTTACATGATATCTTATCAATACCAGTAGCTTTATTGCAAGACAATCCACACAATAACTGACAAATATTATTTACAGTTGTAGGTTGGAATGCAGCAAATTCTGATGTAGCTTTTTTGACATAAGTCTCAAAATTACAACTTGTTGTATCAATTTGACTTGCTAGATCATGGCCGATATTTGAGAAATAGTTATTAAACCCCTCGGAAATGTCTTTTGGATTGTTTAAAGTATTTTCTCCTAATTTGAGTTCATTTACTTCTGGATGTTTGGTTTGTTTGCCCAACAAGTTATTAATGGACTTCCATGCTTTCTTTGGATTACATTTTTGACCAGCAATTTTTGTGGAATAATAATTCTTTTTAGCATTTCTCAACGCAATATTGACTTGATTTCTAGTTTTTTTGTAGTTTAGCCAATCAGTTTCTAATTTGGTGATGATTGCCTTTCTTTTGAGTTTGTCTCTTGTATTTATGAGACTCTTTAATTTGTTTGTTATCCAGCGTACTTTGCTAGACCTAATTTTTTTGTGTTGCAATGGTGCATGTTTGTTTAGTACTTCTAGAAAAAGTTCTTTCCAGATTTCCCACATAGAATTTGAATCCTCACCAAAAAAGTATATATATTCCCTATGTTGATTAAGAAGTTCATCTACAAATTTCTTCTCATGAAAATTTTTCATATTTCTTATTTCAACAAAATCTTCAACCTTCTGAAAAACTCTTATTTTTCTGATTGCATATATTAAACTGTGGTCACTGATTCCAGTGTGAACAACACCAGAATGTGAAATTTTTTCAGGTGTATTAGTTACTATATGGTCAATAAGGCTGGTTGTTGTCATTGTAATCCGAGTCGGTTTATTGATCAACTGGGTTAATTGGTATAATTCATATAACGAATTGAGTGTTTTTGTTGGCATATTAAAAAGTGTTTTCTCTGGTAACAAGTTACAATTTAGGTCACCTAAAATATACATTTCTTTATTTTCAATCAATTTGTTTAATTAGTTTTTCTAAATGGTCAAAGAATTCTGCCGTTGCATTTGGTGGTCGGTAAATAGTGGTGACAATAAATGGTCTACTTTGTGGTTTGGTAATTTCTAAACAAACAGCCTCTAGTTCAGCGGGAATAAGATCTGATCTTACTTTATAATTGATGGAGCTACGAAGGTAAATACAAACTCCACCTCCGTTGCGGGATCGATCTTTTCTAACAACCTCATAACCATCTATGTGAATGAGGCCATCAGAAATATTCAAGTCTAGTCTTGTTTCATTAAATGCAATTAAGTCAATGTTTTTGTTACACATTGAATGACGAATTTCATCTATTTTAGTAGGTAAAGTGACAATATTTAAAAAGGATTTTTTGAAACCTCTTTCATTGGGAATGGAATTAAGGGTTGTTGAAAAATTGCTGCTCACATTTTCAGTTGTCAAATTATTACAATCTAATGAATCTAATGATTCTATATCTGGCTTACATGGCTTAGGTACATTGACCAGTCTCTCCTCTGTTGTTCGTAAACTTCCCATAAAAAATGATCATTGTGATAGCTAGTTGGTGGAATGGGAATCTGCATTGGTTTTAAGAACGCGCAAAATGCACCTCCTAAAGATTTGTCCCCATGTTTGTTTAAATGGAGGTTTGATCCATTTAGCATAGATCTATCTATACAATCATTATCTATATACGTAATATTATGCTTGATGCATAATTCATGTAATAAAATATTATAATAGGTAATATTGCATGCTCTAACTTTGTTGTCATACCTTCGTATTACACTGGAAGCAGCGACTTCATTGGCATGGGTCTTGACTTTGGTAATAAGTGCTTCCATCTTTTTTGCAACTTCATCAGGTTTTTCATGAGCCAGATCGTTGGTTCCAACATGAATTACAACTCTTTGGTAGTTGTTGTCTTCGTTCCAATATTCATCAATTTTTTGGTGGATCTGTTTGACAGTTGCTCCACTGTAAGAGTGGCAAACAGTTTTTCGTTTTGCGGCTCTTTCAAGCTTTTGGCTGTCGATATTCTTGACCATCGAGTCGCCTATGACCAGATCAATGTTTACTCTGGATGGCTTGGTGGTTGGTATTCTTTGGTTTTCATTGGCTTTCGAGTTGGTCTTTGCCTTTTCCTTGGTCCCTTTTGGTTGTCGGGGATTGCTTCTACCGGCTCTTGTATTTTGAAATTTTGCTTGCTGGTTTGCACGGTAGTCAGTTATTTGTGCGTTAACACCACTGCCTACGCTCTCTACATTTTCGTCAGGAAGTGCTTGAAATCTGTTTTGGTTCCTTTGACTTTGTGCATTCTCGTTAAAAACAGTTCCTTTTCTATCTCCAGATTTTGCGTGTTCGACTTTAGTCCATTCGCCTTGTTTAATATCAAGAGCACATCTTATAATTGCATTATCATTTGTTATTTCTTCACTATTGGCCTTCAACGATTGAATTTCTGCCGCCATTTTGTTATTTTGCTCAACAAGGGATTTCATCTCAGCGTCGGTTTTCGCTGCTCTGGACTCGTTATTTCGCTGATTTTCGTCTTGTTTCTTTTGAATTTCATTGACTAGAATGAGTAGTTTGTCTATTTCCTCTCTGTAGTGACCACATTGACCGCAACTACCGTCTTTGTTTTCGTTTTCGATTTTGTCGGCTTCGTCTACAACAACAACACATGCCACGTGTTCGGTTTTATATGTTCTCTGGTTGTGTTCATGTATTTTACTATTTGTTCTATGGCATGGAGCAAAGTGGAATTCTTGACATAACAGACGAGGTGCAAATATTTGCTCTTCATTTTGTGTATGTACCTCGTATCAATAGGAATCTGAGCATATTTTCAAATGGGCACAGCAGGGCACCAATTAGTACTGAAAGAGGAAAGTCACCTATACAGTTGTGGATTCAGGGTGCAATGACCAACAACAATAGGGCCATTGATGAACTATGGAATCAGGTGAGTTTTAACCCAAACTACACGTACAAAAATAGTAATAAACACAATTAACAATTTGGCTAATAAACATGCCCCTATTAAAGAAGTACCAAAAAACAAAGTCAAACAATTCAACAAACCTTGGATCACGAATGGCATACTTAAGTCAATTAAGAGAAAGCAAAAAATGTATTATACACATTTTCATAGCAATAATATGGAAAAAAGTAATACAATACAAAAATTACTCAAATAGGCTGAATAAAATAAAAACTTTGAGCAAAAATCAATACTATAATAATCAATTCAATAAATGCAAAAATAATCTGAAGGCAACCTGGAAACTGATAGGAACGTTAATTAAACGTAAAACTAAAGGTCAACTCTATCCAACAAGATTAATAAGAAATAATCGTACTTTTACCTCCAACCAAGATATAGCCAGTCAGTTTAACCAACACTTTATTAACGTTGGCCCAAATTTAGCAAATTCAATCCCAGCTTCAAATATAAACCCAAATGATTACATTAAAAACTCCCCACTGTCAAGCTTTTTTATGTCCCCAGTCTTAGAAGTAGATGTTCTTGAACTACTGACATCTCTTGATGGGAGCAAAGCATCTACTAGTATCCCAAACTATATGGTCAAAACTGCTGCCCTTATAATTACGCCCATCCTTACTTCTATATATAATGAATCTATTATAACTGGAGTTGTTCCCACAATCCTTAAAATTTCTAGAGTTACCCCAATATATAAAAATGGCACTGTCACAGATCCATCTAACTATCGACCAATATCTATGTTATCGCCATTTGCAAAAGTACTTGAACGATTAGTTTATAATCAACTAGAGTCGTTTTTAAATAAGAATAATGTTATATACAAATACCAGTTTGGATTTCGTAAACGACACTCTACTGAACAGGCAATACTTGAATTAACAGATAGCCTTAAATCTGCAATTGATGATAATGAGATCACATGCGGTTTATTTTTGGACTTTTCTAAGGCTTTTGATACGGTTAACCATAACATTTTCCTTTCTAAATTGAATAAGTATGGCATACGTGGTACCCCCTTGAAATGGTTTAAAGACTACCTAACTAATCGCCAACAATACTTTTCCTTCTTTATATTAATGACATGCCAAACTGCTCCTCTAAGCTCTCTTTCAGAATATTTGCAGATGACACAAACGTATTCTACACAAGTAAATGTATTAAGGACGTTGAGACTACTATGAATAATGAATTTAATTGCATTTTGGACTATTGTGCAGCAAATAAGCTCTCTATAAACATTAAAAAGACAAATTTCATGGTAATTTCTTCTAAAAAAAAACGTGTGCCATCTATATACAAATCCATAATATTCAACAGAAAGATTATATTAAATATTTAGGCATATATATTGATAAACATATCAGTTGGAATCAGCAAATCAAACATGTAAATTGCAAAATAGCCCAAAACACTGGAATTATTAGTAAATTAAGACATTACCTTGATTTAAAAATGCTGCAGCAACTTTACTATGCTTTGATTTATCCATATATTAATTATGGCCTTATGAGTTGGGGTAATACATATAATACACGATTAACAAAAACTCGAACTTGTCAAAACAAATGTATTCGTAATATATTTTTTGCTCATAAAAGAGAAGATGCTACACCTTATTATAATCTATTGAGGATACTCAAGCTCGATAATGTATTTAAGTTGAAAATAGCCAGTTTTACTTTCAAAATAATTAACGAAAAAGAAAGTGCGCCAACAATTTTTTCGAATTGCATTGAAATAGCTTCTGAATGCCATAACTACAATACTCGATTCGCTGCTAAACAGAATTTTAGTAGACCCAAAGTTCGAACAAACTATGGAATACATACATTTAGATTTATTTCATCCAAAATTTGGGAATTAATTGACATTAGCCTGAAGAAACTCACCACTTATAGGAAATTTAATCAATTTTACAAAATGAATCTTTTACAAAATCAACAGTAAAACCTTAAATTAATTCACTTTTTACGTCTGTACTCTATTCTATATTAATGTAATTTATCGTAGGCAGTAGATAACTCGAAAGCCTAGTGCTACTTTGTCTACTGCGCACGATTTCGTTAATGTTATTGCCGGTAAATGTTGTAAATATATATTGTTAATTTCTTTAATGTTAATTGTAATTGTAATGTAGATTTAATATTGCGCAAATAAACTTGATTTGATTTGATTTGATACAGTATAATATATACGTAGAGTCTGATAGCCTCTACTAGAGTCAACTTATAGGTGGCTGCCTATGAAATGGGTTAACAGAGTTCATTCTTGGTCAAACTGCCACTGCATGCAATGAATGAAAAAAAAAAGAATTGATTTCTGCATTATCATGGAAGATTATTGTTTAGCACCAAAGTTTAGCACTAGAACTTTTAACTATTGTTTAAAATTATTACTTAACCTTACAACTGTAGTTGCAATAATTATTAAACAGTGCTTTTGATGGTATATAAATAGTATTGTTATTATTTGCCTCTATGCAGGTAGATGAACAGTACTATGGAGTTGATTGGGATGGTCCTGTCTCTAGTAAAGATCGAGATGGTTCAATGGCACATCCAGATGAAGGTGGAGTTGTCATACCAACAACATATGTCCCTTTAAGTTATGAAGACAGTACACAGCTTACCAAACAAATTAACCCTTTGCGTCATAGTGAGTTCAATGGTGTTGACATCTATATAGAAGTCCTTTCTTTTATTGTATCAAAAACAACATAATTTCAACTTTAAAATGAACAGAAACAAATTTTAAGTATTTACGGTATTACTTAATAGTCTTGTTTCCCCAGGATTTGTTTAAAATGCACCTATTAAATGAATATTAGATGAAATTCGTTTTGTTAGAAAAAGCACTAGAAGGGTGGGCACTGGCGTTAACACTTTTTTTTTCGATATCTCTTTTTGTTCTTTGAGTAATTTGTCTTTTTTTTTTTTTTTAAACATATTTATTCGAAACAATTGCCCCAAGAGCATAAGCTCATCTAGGGGCTCTTGTAAAAAAAACAAAAACTTTCAAATTATATAAAGAGGCAGTGATTAGAAATACATGTGACAAAAAATGGACAGATAACATATTTGTATAACTTATCGCTCAGAAATGAATGCATTTACATACTGTAACAAGCTTCCGGAAACACATACACCAAGTAACATTAAACAAATTTGACATACGTGATTACATACGTGATTGCAAGTCTTGAACATATCTTTGAAATTAACCAACAAAATCACTTGAAACATTGCATACATGTGGATACGGACCACCAAACCACATATTAGTTCAAATTTCACGCAGTTTTCTTTGTTATTCATAAGTCTTTATCTCCCATACAAACTGAATTCAATTGAATTGAATTGTCATAATGATTATAAATGCAAGATCTTTATTTGTATAAAGCCCAGGGAAGTATACAGATAAAGACAAAACCTTGTGAAATTTGAACTAAATTACTTAATTACCTTGAACATTGGCATTAAGCCTATACTTCCCTTGGCACTACGCGCCTCGGAAGTATGTGGCTTAATGCTTTGGTTCTCGGTAATTAACTCTTACATAAAGAACAACTGTATTCTGTGGCAAAACTGTAGAACGTCATTCCGTTGTAATTATTATTATAAGTAAACACATAGTTTTGAGGGATATTAGTGATTAAATGTCCCCGAAAGCTGATGGAGGGTTTTGTGGAAGTCCGTAGGCCCGAGGGACTTCCACAAAACCCTCCCGAGGCTTGAGGGGTCATTTAATCACTAATGGCCCTCAAAACCATGTGTTTACTCTGTAATCACATTGTCACCGAGGAAATAAACAAGACAATGGATGCTTTTGTTTTGTAAAATCTTTTTATCGAATTGGTTCAGTGAATCTGGGTATAAATTTGGTTTGCAAATACAGTATTTTTTTATTTGGAATGAATGATGGCTCTTCGCTTTTCCTTTGTGAGCGACAAGGAAGTTTCGAAAGTAAGAGAAGATCGACTGCCTTTAGCCACAAAACCCTTCCTCGGCTTTCGGGGACATTTAATCACTAATATCCCTCAAAACCATGTGTTTACTTATAATAAGTGAAACAATAAACACTTGAAAATTTGTGTGTAAATGAATTTGTTCTTTGAAGCGTATTATTAATAAATAGTAATGAGGGATGTTTACTCTAAATGTCCCTCATCCAGTATTGATGAGGGAAATACGACAGTAAACGTCCCTGTTAAAACAAAAGAAAGCGAGGTGACTATGTTATTACTGCAGTAACAAGTCAGTTTTCAGAGCTCTGAGTTTCTTTATCAAATATCTTCGTTTTTCTTTTATAATAGCCTTTTCAACAACTTCAAACTTCAGTTTCAAATTGGTTAATTCATTAGAAATGCGTTGAATCAGTACTAACTGGACACTTTAGTCCATTCTTATATATATGGTGACCATAAGGCTTGAACAATGTTCTACAGTTTGGTTGTCTGTACATGTATCTACATGTGAAGTTTCAAATGAGTGTGTTGTTTAAATTTTTCAGATATGTCCAACTTAAAACCTTGCTGTAATGCTGTTGACCTGCATAGACATTATCACTTCCGTTGGTATATTAGGATAAGCCCAGGCAAATAACTCAGGAACGAAAATTGATATGAATCGAAAAAAGGTTACCGCTATCCTTCAAAACTTTTACTGTCTTTTCAAAAAAAACCAGATTTTATTTTACTGAATGTTCTAGGACATTGGTATTAAATATACTTGTCATGTACTGTACGAAATACTGTGGCTTCTCTTTTGAAATTAACATACAGTGTACCAGTGTTGTGACAAATATCAGAATGATCATAAGTAATCTGGTTTGTTTTTAACAAAAAGGCTGCCTTAAGGTTACGTAACACCTTGGAGTAGTGCTTTGCGAAAAATGCAACTGCGCGTTGAGTTTAAAAGCAATCAAATTCAATTTTTTACAGTTTATAGCAAAATGATTGTAGAATTGGACAGTTGATTTACAATTTTGAAAAGTATTTAAACTTGTTTTGTTTTGACAAAATTCTGAAAACGCATTCGCTTTGCACCGCGACTTTTGTTGAACTACATGTACAGTTTCAATCAAATCATGTAAAAATAGTTTTAATTGCAACTCAACTAGCTGTTCTACAAAAGTGTGTGCGGTAGCTATGTTTTTTTTTTGTTATTTTTGAGATATAAGGCATTCTTTTGCAACCTCAGTTAAGTTGCGTGCATACCATGAATCGTAGTCGATTACTCAGAAACGAAAAAAAAATCGTATAGCTACCGCACACACTTTTGAAGCTCTTATATTGTTCAGTACTGCATAAAACTTTGCAATTTTCACCTCATGAAGGTTACAGTACTGTAGGTTTACCTGTAACAGTAACCTTTAGTTAACATGTTTCAAATGTCCTCACCACAACACGAATCAGTGAATATTCTATGTTGCTGATACTGTATCGTACCTTAGTCATACTTTCTCGAACATTCAAATCAGGTACATCTTTCAATGTTATTTGTGGGATGGCATCATCAACCAATGAAGATACGATATAGGTTACTGCAGGTGGTGCCATGCCTACAAATGGAAGACCTTTATGCAAAAAGGAATGAGCAACCATTCTTCCAGCATAATAGAAAAGATTAGATTCAATGGCATCTGTAGAATGTAATGGCAGGAGATGACCTGTTTCTCCCTCAAAAATATTAATGCGTCTGTCACCAGCAATAAGTGTCTGCATCACAAGGTGGAAAAACTCTCTTGTTGGCCCAGAAGCATCAACACCATCCTCACCAATAATTCAGGCTAATGGGGAGCACATTTAATACTCAGCACATGGAAACCCAGCTGCATGGCCATAGGAAGCAAGGGGGTTTGGGGGGCTGGTGCCCCCCTAAATGCTGAACGAGGGGCTGAAGGCTCAGCCCCTAGAATTATTTTGACACTAATATGAAGCTCCCGAAGTTAGCGCAATCACATGGCACATTAGCACAGAGAAGTTTCAAATCCTCTTTTCCCATCTTTGCAGTACACAGACAATACAGTGACTGTATTGGGTAAGTCCACCAAGTTTAGTAATGCCCGAGAATTATGTCAAAACATCCAAATTGAAAAGGAATTGTAGGTGAAGTGGCATTCGCCCATACAAATGTTTTTCCAGCTTGGAAAATAATTTAATCCTACGTAAAAAAACATTTGATTTGAATATTTTAATATGGCGTTTCATAACCTTCAGATTTCTGTAAATTCTTTTCACAAAATGCGAGAAATGGCATTCCGAGACCCTACATTTGAAATTATCCAGGGGACTGGAGCAGCCCAAAGCCCCCCCCCCCCCCCAATGACCTTGCCCTGCTGGGCTATAAAGGGTTATGAAACTATCCCTTAATAACCCATTATAGCTCATTATTCTCATGGCTAATGCCACATGATTTTATTCAGGGAAGGCCTGGGCTATAAAAGGTTGAATTGTACTGTAAGGCAGCAAAGTACATTATGTAATGTGAATTACACCACTTATATAGTATGGTTAAGAAACGTTGCAATTTGTGAACTTGCCTTCCCCTTTCATTTCTGTTACACTGAAAATGGAATCATCATCACTGTCAACTGGTATTGCATCTAGTCAAAAAACACTCATCAGGACTGTTCCTTATTGTATTAACTTACATGTACATGTATTTACTTTTAATAATGCAGAATAAATTACAATACACAGTACATACAGTATTACAGTAATTAAAAGTATACAATAGTCAAGTCTTCTATGACATTGCAATATTAATACGCAACATTGCAATTTTGATTGGTGGATTCAATCAGCAACTTGCAAACGCTTTATCACGATTCCTCAACGGGTTGCTTAAAATATTGGTTTTAAACATCGAATAACACATAAATGTGACGTTATACTTGAAGGTAATGGCTCTAACTTTATGTAGAATTTCGCATTATCCAAAGTTTGGCATTTAAAACGATTTTTAGGGCAACATGTCAAGGAATCGTGGCGAAGCGTTTGCAGGTTGCTGATTGAATCCATCAATCAGAATTGTAATGTTACTTCAAAAACTCATTAATAATTCATAAGCTTTTTGGCCAATCACATCTCCGTATTTAGTCACGCGCAAGGCTTTTATAACTGATAAAATCCATGAATACTAATTAGCATGAACATTATATAAAATTCGTACGAACTTTATATAATGTTCATGCTAATTAGCATTTCATACATGGAGCAAATTTACCGCTTTTTTGCAATCGTATTTACTTCATAACACAACACCCAACCAAATATTTATTTTATATCACAAACACCGAACACATTCAACTGGAGCCTAAGCCTCCAAAATTAATATTACAATTATTAAACACACAACCAGTCAAAACAGAACCACACGCTCTCTCAGGTACGTCTCGTTCTGGCAAAGCAATGTTAGCTAACACTTCGTCAGGAACATCAAAATCAAACAAACTCAAATCCAAGTCCGTCAGTTCTTCGCTTTTCCCCTCTGTCATGGCTTCTCCATTCGATGCTGGTGGTCCTAAAACGTTGCTCACTTTTAACTCCTGCTCGTCGCTTTTTTTCTCATACCCCAACAAAGCGTTCGACCTGTGCCCTGTCCGTTCTCGGATTAATTTCTCTTGCACATTCGATTGGAAAAGCCTTGACGCACACGTCACTCTCAGACAGTGAGATGTCTTCCTACTCAAACCAGCACTTTCACATAACTGTGGAAGAATTTCATTTAGCGTATTAACACCCACCACCATGTTGTAGTACTCGTACACTTCTACATTTAAATTAGGCTTGAAATAAAATGCCTCTCGTTTCTCTGCTAAATATTTATCTTATCGAGATACTTTGCATAACATTTCCTAATACATCGGGAGTGATTAACGTCTTTCCCTACGCAACAAACATACCTTACAACTCGTGGCTTGTATTTAAGGTCCAGACCACCATGATAAGTTTTGGAAACACTCTCATCATACGTTACTAACACCAAAGTTAGAAAACCTCAAGCCCCTATGCTCTTTAGATCTTAATCCGAATAACTTTCCATTATAAAAATAAATCGTATTCATCAACGACTTAGCTGTATCGTCATCCAGCAGACCCTTCTCCCATAAAATTCGTTCGTCTTCCTCTGTTATCGGCGTTCTTTCCACCATTTTAGCAGTCTTGCCGACTCCATCACTCGTAGCTACTTTCATCTCTCCGTCCAGTACTTGACGAAACAACGCCAATCTTCAAAGCAATCATTGAATAATATTCATTAAAAATACCACAAAATATGCCCTATTTAATTAAAATCCAATATAAGTAAATCTTGCTCAACAAATTACAAAACATACCTCACTTCGTCCTTAGCGAGCAACGAAATCGCTAGACTGCCATTTTGTATTTGCAAACGCCTCTGTATCGCCCACACACGATACTGTAAAGTGTTCTCGCAGGGTATCGTTTGCCATTTTGTTTGCAAACCTCTTGCATAAACTTTGAAAGCCAAAAATTCAATGATTCAGCCATCATACTGGTAAGAATTGTGTCTAAACGCTGTACTTTCTCCGCGTCGAACGAGAACGAACAACTCTCTAAACTAGCATCTTTATTTCCCCTGCCCAACTGCCATTCATTGAAGATTCTATACGCCCATGTAGTGGAATCGCGTGTTGATTTTGGAATAGTGTCTTCCAATAACTTTCTTTCTTCTTCTGTACTTCTTGCTGCTCGAAAAACCCTTTTGGAACCCTGCATTTTACGAACCGAACCCAATTGCCTTTAACTAACCGCTTCCGAAAGGCTATCATTTTGCCTTCACTGTTGCATAATCGACTCAAACACCATATTTGCATACCCAACTATGCGAATCGAAATAAAATAATTCAAAACAAATCGATTTACATTGTTCTAAATCAACCGAATTTACCTCTAATACAAAATAAAAACCAGTACACTCCCTAGTGATTACAATCAATTGTTTTTGAAGCCATTTAAAACGCTCCTTCTCGTGTTTAAATACTACATATCAATATTGCAAAGTTGCATGTAAAAGAACATCCGGTCCGACTATAAATTGTCAATGGATTACTATACTAGTGCTGTGCGCTGGAGGTTGGAGATCTGCTGGAGCTCCGGCGTTTTTTGGTCAGCCGGAGCCGGAGTTGGGATGTTTTCTTGCTGCTCCAGCTGGAACGTCACAATGACAAAAATATGCCAATTTTGTCCAAGTATCGACAAAACTTTGGTCACAAATAATGGCAACATTTAGAATTTGTTAAATGCGCATATAATCTGAAGTCTTATTTGTTGAGTCAAACCATTTCAGCTACCACAAACTGCCAAATTACAATAAGTCGTTATGTCTGCGATCTAATCTTGTCACAAGATAAGTTGCTATGTCATGTCGTAATACAATCACTGCTTTGACGCGCCTAGCTCTACCATAGCTTTCTTGTCCACCATCCTCTGTCACTTCTGAACGAGTCTTTGACGGGGAACATCGTCTCAAAGAAACGTTGCGCGCTCCTTCCAGGCAACATTGATCGCTTAGCTTTTATTAAATTTAATTATAAAAAGTTTTAAAAACCCTTGGCAGTTTATACTTTGTATTTTGTTTATTTGTTATTTGTAGTAGCTAAGTAGCATAACTTATTTTAATAAGTTAAAGTTAAAACAAATTAAAACTTGTTTGGTTCTATAACGTTTTCTTCGTTCCTGGCATTGCTAGTTTTCGCATTGCGTTTGCTTGAGTCGCTTAACAGTTTTGCGGCTTTCACCGGGTGACTGGGAGAAGACCCTGAGGACAAAGTTGAGCCGAATAACCAACAGGGCCAGAGCCGAATATCAGAGCTGTAAAACAGCCGGAGCTGAAAAACCTATACTGTACCATTAGTAATATCAGCAAGTCTTGATGCTGCCAGTTCCAAATTTCCACTTGAAGTATTGAATATTCTTTTGATAGATTTTGATCCAACGCCTGGAAACAGGTTACCCAGCTGTAAAACAGCTTGCACCTATATTTAAAATGATAATTGATGAATCAAGTTTCAACTAGCCAGTTAATTACACGGATAACCATATCTTTATTGCAAGACACCATTACTAAAAAAAACTACTTTAACCATAGCTTTTACAACTAGTAGTCTCCCACTGACAACTATAAACTTCCCAACTTTAAACCTAAATAAACAGCTTACAATCTACACATCAGACTAGCTACCAAATTTGGTAGTGAAAATTTACACTTTTTCAAAAATATCATAATCTTTTGCATTAATGGGTTCTTAGTTCAATAAATTAGTGTTAAAGCTAGTACACACCTTGTCACTGTCTTTCTTAACTGAAAGGTCTTGACCAATGGCATTTGTTCCCTGTAAAGTTAAAGTGGTTCATCATTAATTTTTATCACGATGGGAAACTTTTTCTTTGATTTATTTGAAGAAGAATATAATGGCCCGTTCTAATTTGCAGTGCAAAGCAACTTATTGATTAAGATTAGAACCTAAGATTAGAATTCAAAAATTTTATGGGGGAGCATGCACATAAACGTTGCTACTATTTTCCTACCCTTCATTAAGTCCCCTCTCCACTTCTAAAATACTGCATTTTTAAATGAATTAAAATTCATCCAACCAAAAGGTAACCCATTACATAATACCTGTTCACTAGCTGCCACATGACTTTACTGAGTTTACTCGTTAAAATAACTTAACTAGACCAATTCGTTTAATTAAAATTTATAAATAAATTTGCAAAAAAGCCTTGCAGGTTTTGGCGAATACTGGTTATATTTCAGTGTCTGTGTGTGTTGAATTCCTGGGATGTAATTATCTAAATTTTTTGCAGGTGCAAGCTACCAGTTATTCAACTAAAAATACTGTACTCTATGTTAATTTTCATACTACAGGTCTTATTACTGGATTGTACTGCACTGTTAACTGTACTGTACTTTATTAAGGCATTGCAATAATTATGTTTCAAATGCTTTCTAATAAATTTTTCATCCAAAGATATAACATACAAGGATGCTCAACTTCAAACCAAAACGGACACAAAATACTATCCTAGTACTAACTACCTGCACTTTATTTTGCATTATAAATTAAACCTATGGTCCAATCTTAACATACGTAAATAACTCGCAAATTAGGGTGGCAAATGCAGCAACTGTACTAGCCTATACGATGAGCACCCTGTTGGGATTTGTGTGTTGGGATTTGTGTAATAAGTAGGCAAGATAACTTTAATTGCATTACTACAACTGCAACATGAATTTCAATAGGAAAAACATATACAGTACATATGCAATGTACATAATTATCTTCTGTCTTAATGTCCTTTTCTTGAACACATTTGTTTACCTATAAATATTATCACACACATTAAACAGACCATCCCAAAGCTGACATATGAAATGTTTAAAAGCTGCAATATGCAAGCTATATATATAAGTCTTGATATTGACTAAATACTGTGATGCTGTACTGCACTTACATCATTTCGTGTTGATGGACCTCCGCAACACTGACTTTGGTGATCTTTCCACAACAAATTGCAATCTTCTCCCCACAATCCAGACATTCTACTTTTTGTACATTATCACTATCTAAGCCACTGGTACTCTGTTGCAATATAAAAAATATTGAAGGACACTTTTACTAGATTACAAAAATATTGGGTTTGAGATAAAAGCTGTTATACTGAATTAATAAGCAAATAGGTGTATACATACAGTATACACTACAGTGTGATAGAATAATGCACTTATCATCAGAAACACACACACACATACAACAAAATAACCCACAGGAACCAAAGTGGAAAGGTGCTGGTGGTACATGTACCAGTTGATCCGGGTTCGACTCCCGGCTGTGGGAAAATACATACACAAACAAACAAAACGCCACACCAACTGAATTAATTAAAATAATAAACAGCCAACACCCACTCTCTAGCACCCTCCGTCCAAAAGTGAAATTAATTTATTCATACTGCTCCGTGATTGGCTGGGGGGAAAAATAAAGCAATCTGATTGGTTAATCACTAGTACCCAATCTCCAACACATTAAAAAAATTCACATTTATTAGTACACTACTCACCAGACCTACAATCATTGACAAAATTCTTGAAACAAAGCTGACATGAAATGGTTTCATGTCCCCCCCCCCCTTCCTCCCACTTCAATGTTGTGGAACTCGAAACGTGTGCAATTTGCACTCAGTCACCTGCCATTACATTTAAATGTTCAGAGTAATACAACATTGAAAAGGGGGGATGGGGGGATAGCAATTTATGCAAAAATGAGGCTTAGCAATTAACATGGCATGATTCACTCGGGTCGTTTCAACTAATTTTCTCAATGATTGTCTGAGTTTACGTTAATAATTCTCCGTACATTTTTCGTTGCAGAGAAACGGCATATTTTACCCATGACTGCGCAAAGTGATCTCACATACATTTAACACATATATTAACAACAAACGATAATTTTAAAGGTTAATTACATGACGTCACCATGACGTCGTAATGTCAACTGTCACTACGCGGAAATCAGGTTTAAAATTATTGTCGGTTTAAAAGCTGCACACGCTCTTTGTATTTCCATGATGAATTTATAATTCTGACACAAAACCTACACGTAAAATTAAAATCTGCCGATAACTTTATTACAGACCTATTATGAAGAATAATGTATACCCTGCACTTGCGCAAATCATTAAAATATTTGACCATTCATGCTGATATAAAGAGAAAAGTCGGGAAGAAATTGTCTTAAGTTAATACCTAAAAGAACTGAACAAATTGTTTGCAGCAAGGGGGGAAAAATTATTTCACCCGTTGCATTCATTGGAAACTTGTCAATAAAATAATTACCCAAGGCTTCAAATTCATCTCAAGTTACAACTGGCACTCGTGTTATAAAAGAGCTCATACGTCAAGGAACATAAATAAACAATGAATCGAGGAGTTCAGCTCGATTTCAACAAAGATAAGCGATACCCAAACATTTCTCCCTTATACTTTTATCATTACAACTAGTTGACAACACATATATACTTCTAAGATATCATTGCACTTTGCTATGTACGAGAGCCCTAAAATTAAGCTCAGTTTACCACAAACTTCGCATAATATTCAGTGCAATTTCAACTGAAATATTCGATACACAAAGATGTTTTTAAACTTTAGCTGTACTTAAGCATTAAATGGACATAATTGATGCATTTGATCACACT
Source organism: Paragorgia papillata (assembly GCA_035771165.1). Taxonomy (NCBI): domain Eukaryota; kingdom Metazoa; phylum Cnidaria; class Anthozoa; order Scleralcyonacea; family Coralliidae; genus Paragorgia; species Paragorgia papillata. Next base: position 7,746,961 of record JAWNZC010000354.1, read on the forward strand.
TTACCATATACTTACACTAAAATTTAGTACACTTTACCACAATCTGCATATATAAAAGAATCATAATCTAATTTATAAACATAAGCATGGTAAAGTGTGGTGAAGTGTGGCAAAATACAGAATTGATATGGTAAACTGAATTGATATAAAACGATGTAGCTAAGAAAGTACTATAAACAGTTCATTTCACTCGAAATAATTCTATTAACACTATTTATTTGTCCAATTTCATTCACAAGTATAGCGAATGTTAAGCAGCAAGGCGCCATGTTGCGATAGACCCCATGGGAGATTTGTTAAAAAAAACACAAGACATCTGGCTCACTTCTCCGGTTGAACGTAATCGTATACGATCGATTGCAGGAACCGCCTAAATTCCATGTTATTCCTGACGCTTAAATTTTATTTACGAATAATTCCTATTATGCTGCCAAACTAATTCCACTATGTTCTATCGTGAAAAATGTTCATTCGAAGTGATTGAGCAACCAGCGGCACATGAGCCACTCCACTTCGCCACGCTTCTATAGAAATTGAATAGGACGACAGTTCCTTTATCAAACTACCAATCGTTTTCTAAGTAACCTGAATGTCAAGCCTTTATTTGTCCCTGCCTTCCGCTAAACCCGGCAGCGCGGGCAGAGGTGCGGGCGAGCGAGAAGGCGAGAAAAATAAAGGCCTGAGGAAACTCTTATTAAAACCGTCTTCCGCCCACTTTGTTATTTTTAAAAATTAACGAGATATGATTGATATGACAATCGAAATATAGTAACTTAGGTTAGATATACTGCCGAAACAGAGAACGTAGGAATCTAACGTTTCGACCAAAGGCCCTTCGCTTCTCTCTGACAAAGGGCCTTCGCTCGAAACGTTAGATTCCTACGTTCTCTGTTTCGGCAGTATATCTAACCTAAGTTACTATATTTCGATTGTTGTTTCTACACTGCCTATGCAGCATGCTACTTTTATTTCACTACGATTGATATGTGTTGTCAAAAGAACAAAGCGTATGTGTTGATTTCATCCCACAGAAATATATAGTCTTTCTCCGCGTCTGGTTTTAGTCCAGACTAGTCCAGGTAGAGTTGCAATAAATACACGAGCTCCAATTGAAGGCGTTTGTCCATGGTATCTAAACCCGATGTAGAGAAGAAGTCAAAGAATTGGAAAATACAATAAGAAACCGAAATTTGACAATTTGAGAGTATACATATATATTGATTAAAAATTCCACCATAATAAAAGATAAACACGATTCGATAGCCGCCTTGATATAGTTTCGACTAAATTAATAAAATATATAATTTTGTAGCACAAGCTAGAACGTTGGAGAAAAGGATCGACTGGATATTGATGTTTTATATTAAAAACAAACGCAATAGTTTGGGAATTATTTTATACAGTTTTAGAATTTAAATTTTAGAATGCAGGTAGGCCATTTAATATATTGATACATAATTATAAACATGTTTCAACCGTATAAACTCAGTCATCCACAACTAAGACTAACTGCTCCGAGATTCCCGTTTTGTAACTTACGGGTCCACTTTTCTGACAACCATTGTTCAGCACTGCCATAACGACTTTCCCATCGGCTTCGCCTTCAGTAGCCATCGTCCCTGATCATCGAACGAAGGACCCAAGTAGACTGCTTTTCGCAAGGTCTCCACCTGCTACAACGAAATTCCTCACCCTGCCATGTTGAAGTCAATGAAGTTCAGAGAACATAAATGGGAATATCTGATATATCAGACTTTTACCAAAACCAGTGGGCAAAACAGCAAAGACATCTTGGCTGTCAAGAGCACGTCGTTTGTTCTGGTTTCAAAGACTCATAGCCGAAATGTGTCAATGAATTTAACAAAGCGGTTTCGAAAAATCCTTCCATGGTTTGATTTTCCGACATAATAAATGATTAAATTAATGAATTGGTCACAGAAACGTGCACGATAAACACATTCGAGAAATGGCGAGGACCTTGTCACGGTGTGCACCTTGACGGTGCACCTTTGGGCAAGTTGGTTATCTGAATGAACCAATCAAAATCATTACTTCAATTAGTCAGCCAGTCAGAGCTCCCGTCCATGAGATGGACGGGGTCCCCAAAGTTTTGTTAAGTTTTTACTCAGGCCTTTATTTTTCTCGCCTTCTCGCTCGCCCGCACCTCTGCCCGCGCTGCCGGGTTTAGCGCAAGGCGGGAACAAATAAAGGCCTGACATTCAGGTTATTTTAAACTGTAATTAATCGCTTGTTGATTGCATAGAACGTTAACTTCAAATGCTTACAAAAAAATTATTGTAATCCCGTTCGACAGTAGAATATGCATTTAAACTAACCACATATTCTTCTTTATCATATTTTTAAACATTAATGGTCAATTCATCAGAGAAAATGGATTTTTATGAATCAAATCTGTTGCGTTTGCCTCCATTTTGTTCAGACAATCATTGACAAAATTCTTGAAACAAAGCTGACATGAAATGGTGTCATGTACCCTTTCCCCCCACTTCAATGTTGTGGAACTCAAAACGTGTGCAATTTTCACTCAGTCACCTGCCATTACATTTAAATGTTCAGAGTAACAACATTGAAAAGGGGGCATGGGCGGATAGCAAAAATGAGGCTTAGCAATTAACATGGCATGATTCACTCGAGTCGTTTCAACTAATGTTGTCAATGATTGTAGGTTGTTTGTGGTTTTACCATTAAGATCCTTCTTTCGGTTAAATACAAGCTCTCGGATCTTCCTGTTCGAGAACTTTACGATTATGGCGGCAGATTCTTTAGCAGATATCGTGCTGCTTCAATGTCCGACGATTGGACTTCAACATTAAGGAATTTACAAGTTTCTTTCACTATATCTTCAACGTTTTCCTCTGATGATCTAGGGATGCCTCCTATTTCAATCATACTTCGGCGTCCATATTGTCGTCCTTGCTCATTTATCGCATCAGTAGTTTGCTTTAGATTGCTCTCTACTTTATTAATTCTATCGCGTAACTCTTCGGTTTCTTTTCTCAGGTTTATATTATCTTTCATGAGGCTATCAATAATCTTTCTGAAATCTTCATATTGCTTACTTAGGAATTATTGGCTTGTAATGACTTTTCGTAGTTGTTCTTCGTAGTTGTTCTTCGAGGGCGTTTGACCTGGTGGTAATTGTTGACTTAAGGTCTGATATTATCACCTCGACTCCATTAAATCTAGATTCAAGTGCTTGTTTGCTTAAGCTTCATCTTGTTGTCATTTTATCTGAATTCAGGTACTTCTTGTACTTGTATTAGGGTATTTCTCTCGACATCATCTTAGTTCACAACCTTCAGGAACACTCGAAGGGTAGGTAGGTAGATAGGTAGATACCCTTTATTTCCGGTAGATACGCTTTCTTTCCTCCACTTTTGAAGATTCCCATATAACCCCCGGGTAGGGTGATAATCGTTAATATATTTACAAATTGATGAATAAAATATTATATAATATAAATCAACTATAGCATGCACAATAAGATATACGAATAAAAAAATAAATAGCTAAAAATATTTACTATGTTAAAATACTAAAATTTATACTATTGATACTAAAATTTATACTGTCATTTTGTATTATAAAATTTATACTGTCAATTTATATTGTCATTTTGATGAAGAATATGAAGGATTATCTTCAGGAAACCCGTAGCTACTATAATCACAAAATTATCTTTTGCGGCAGTCAGCTGTTTTCATTGAAGTAATATTTCCACCTAAAAGACTTAGGTACAGTTCGTCATCTGCCTGATTAAAAAGGCTTACGGAGTGTGATACATGTAGAAAGTCTTATATTTTATCAAACATAAGTTCGCGCTCATTCTTTGGATGTGGCCAATCGAGAAGAAAATGTCTTGAAACGTCTCCGAAATCTTTAGAACATAATCATAATCTGCATTTGAAATATGCACCACTGTCGATCACGGCGTTCATCAGAGTTTCTGGAACATTGCCGCAAGCTATATTGACTGTTTAAAATTTCACGGATAAATAGCGGGTTGCGTTTGGCAACATACGATAAATCTAAAGACTGCAGAATAGCATGGATTTTTCCAAAGTTGCTCAGCTCAGGTTTTTCTGAGATTCCCTTCTTCCAAATATCGTTTTGATGACAGGTAATTATTTTTGTAATTGTAGTGGTAGAATGCCAGTAGTCATGTAATCATCGATGTAGTCCAGGAGTTCATACTTTTGTAGTATGCGAAATACATCTTATTGAAATACAAGAGGAGTCTAGTTACAAATAGAGATTTGTGAGCAGTGCTGCTTGACGACTTCATTAATTTATATAGAAAAAGGAGTTTTTCTTTATCAATATACCCTTCAACTGCCCACAGACCAATACTGCCAGTAACAGCTTCTGATCTTGTCGTGCTACTCAGACCTTGGATCCTTTTTGCTGCAAACCTATTAACTACTTCTAGTTTATAGATATCTGATTTTGACATATTGCACCACAGTTCACAACCATAAAGCATCCTAGCCAGACCAACAGTTCGCCACAACTCTACTCCACATATAGGGTTCAAACCGCCAGGTCTAATACGGCTCAATAAGCATGCAACAACTTCTTTGCTTTTTTGGCAGCGACATCGCATTGTTCCTTTTGCGGACCATCTCCAGTTAAAATCATTCCAACATGTTCACAGGATTGTTGAACTTTGATTGAGCAACCATTGAGCCACCACATTCGCCTATTCTTAAGTGAATTGTAGGTTTTTGTCGATTCTCCAAAGGTGACTTCAATAGATTTATCAGGATTAAACTCAAATCTCCATCTTTTACTATGGCTTTCCATAGAAGTTAACATTGCTTGCAATCCTGATGATCGAGAAGAAATAAGGGTAATATCGTCCGCCACCAAGACATTGCCATACCATGTTTCATTAACTGAAATTCCGTTGTCTTTTTGTCCATTTTCTGATGGTATATCATTATTAAAACACATATATAACCAAGGTGAAAGAACGCCTCCTTGACGAACACCTTTGCAGTACAGGGAATAGATCGGATGTTAGGCCGTTGACTGAGACACAGCTAGTCAGTTTTCCATACCATTTGTGAAGTAATCAACAAGTGTTTCCTTTGATACCAAATTTGTAAAGCTTGAAGAATAGGCCATCCAACCAAACAGTGTCGAACGCTTTGGTAGAGTCTAAGAAACAAGCATAGACTTTGCTGCCACGTTCCAGGTAGTGGTAAACTACTTCTCGAATAACAAAGCTTGCTTGAGTGCAACTTCTTCCTGTTTGGTAGGCAAATTACTTTGGATGAGGGATTCCAAGATGTTGGAATGTTGGCATCCACAAATTTAGGGTTAACCACTCAAATACTTTTCCAAATGCATTTAAAAGCGTAATATCGCGATAATTGCACTTTAGCCTGTCCTTATTGTTTCCTTTATACAACGAGATGATCTTTCCCACAGCGCACGATTCGGGTACATATTCGAGATTGCGCATTGCATTAAAAAGTTTTGTTAGCAGCTCATATAAAGATATATCTGCATATTTCAAATGTTCGATACCGCCTAATTTGCCGTTTGGTAATTTACAACAGATGGTTTGGACTTGGTCTACGGTCAAAGGCCGTTCCAGTGGATCATTATAATCCTCCTCTTCGACTTTGCTTTCGAATTCCCGAACCCTAGTCTCAACAAAATGTTTAAATTCATTATCGAACATAGAATTATCTTTGGGTGTATAAAGGTCTTTGTAGTGACATTTCCAAATATCCCCAATTTTCAGTTCGTTCCTTGTTCTTTAGATTTCTTTTCTTTGACATTATTTTTTGAAAAGTACTTCGATCAAAGTGATATACGTGAGCATCATCTTCTAGATTTTTCATCTCGTTTTCATACGATTTTCTACGCAATTCCCGCCTAAACACACGTTTTGCATATTTGTAATTCCTAAAGTATAGGAGTAGTAGAGAGGGGCCGGTTCTGGCGCATTTTACCTCCCACCCACATTCCCGCTTTCATTATAACGTATTTTACCAAATAACTCATATCTCATTAAGATATGAGTTTACCCATTCCCAAAACCCATTCCCATTCCCATCACCAGTATTCGACATTTTTTACGCACTCCCAGTATCCTAGATATTTTTCCCGCTGCTCCGCTTGCCTGGTATTTTTATGGCCGATCGCCAATGTGCTAATCCCATCTTTGCCTATGATCCGCTTGTCGTCATTTGCCGAAAGTGCAATCTTATTAATGTGCTCGGTGTAAATTTCATGTTGTCTTGATCTAAACGTGTTCATGCCTTTCATGATATGCTTTTTTGAAAATAAGCATTTCTTGTAATCCTGGAAGGTAATCTCATTCTTAACAACTCCCTTCTTAACTCCCTTGCATTTCTTTTCCTCAGATCCGGCGTCCATTTTGTAGGCATACAGTTTACTCCGCAGTCCTACAAATTCTGAAATTTGTTTCTCTGCCGTTTCGCTCTTCATCATTCCGATAACCTTTTTGTTCAGTCCGGTTGGAATTCCACTGGGATGTGGTCCTGAGAAGTTGCTGGTGTCAAACTTGGTCTGGACGTCCTTGGAGATGTCCTTAAAAAAATCTTGGGTCTTAATTTCATAGCATAACGAATCCGTGTCCGTAAATAACAGACTTGCCTTTTTCCCGTACTTGGGTTTAATGTAGTTATAATGGAAGTCATACATAAGGGTCTTGCTCAAATCTAGGATACTCATTCCTAAGTAGATGGGTTTGTTTAACTTAATGGTAGTTTTCTTCATGTGGATGGCAACTAGGCTTTCTGTAAATATGTTTACTCTTTCGAAATTTGGCTTCTTAGCTAGTTTTTCTAGCTGATCTTCCTGGGTTACTAATCTTACATCTACTCGGTTCCTAATGTTTTCCATGGTTTTACCAAAAACAGAGTTATTCATGAGCTTAAAAAAGTCTTTCTCAAAGTCTGAGGTTGCTTTTGTACGTAAGTCAGTGTTTAACTTAATGTATTCTTTTAACCAGGGTTTCTCTTCAAATGTTATTCCCCTATGGATCTTAGTTAACTTTAATCCGAGTTCTAAACATTGTTTTAAAGTTTTGTGGTGGATAACGTACTTCTCCTTGTTATTCAGGTTAGGTATAAGTTTTTCCACTTTGTTTACCGTAACTCGTTCTGCAGCTAGTGGGTATTCATTATGTAAGTCGTGAAGGCTTTCTGGATATTCCAGATCTACTTCTAAAATGCACGGCATGGTTTCCCAGGTGTTTAGGTCAGCCTCGGTCATCCACTTAAAGTCTTTTACCGGGAGGGGTTCCGACATACCCCATCCGTAAAGGTTGTTCTCATCTAAATAGGGTATAAAGACGCTTTCCTGATCTTCTTTAAAATCTGACATGTACTTATTGTTAGCCTTTGCATACCTTTTCGTTATCGTACTAATTCCTCCTCGAATGCCCTTTTCTACCATTAGATACATATCTGGGTCTGTTAGTAGATCTAGTTCTACTTTTGTTAGTTTAAGAGCGGCATCCCAAGCTAGTCCTGGGGATGTGTAATACCATAAGGGATCTAAACCATAATTCTTTTTACATACCTTTCTGAAGTTTTCCATGACATCAGCTAGCAATAGGACATCAGTTTTTAGGTACAAGTCATGATAGTCTCGCATAGTTTTACATTCAAAGGCAGTCCAAACATTTTGGGCATGCTCATAATCCTCATCTGTGATATTTGTATTATTTAACTTAGAGTAAAACTCAGATTTGTTAGGTAGCTGAGGATAACTTAACTTATCAAATCCGGACATGAATTCATAGGGAAATACTCCCTTTTTTTTCAACAACTCTATTTGCTCTTCGGAGAATCCGTTAGATTTGTGTTCTACAGATTTAAACTGGTCTGGTCTTAAATTCTTAACTAAGCTATCTAATGAACTTAGTGTAAATTTGAGAGAATCTAAGAACCTAAGTTCGCACTTGCTTACCCATTCCTTTCCCTTATCGTTAATACCAGATTCCATGACCACCTCCTTAGAAAAACTGATGTACTTTTCATCAGTTTTAGGAATACAGTTAATCTTTCCTTCGGAGAGTCCCAAACTCTTAACAAACAGATGGGCATCATAACCTTCTAAATTATGAAATAGGACCGGAATGAAGGTGGGTTTCTTCATTCTCAGATTGCATTTGTTATGGGCGGCACCACGATATCTCCCTGTCAAATGGCAATGATCTCTTACACGGTCAGTTCCTAACCACTTTTGACAAGCATAACATTCCTTTACATTTTTAAAGTTTTTCTCATCCTCCAAAGTCATTGCAATGGGCTTGTCCACTTTTGTTATCTCATAGATTTCTCGCATTTCCTTTTCTACGCATTCCACAAACTTTTTCCCAATGTCCTCTCCTTCGGTCTCCATCGCGTACAGTACGGTCTTGGGTTTGTACACCTTCTCATCTATACACTTAACTGTATAACAGAATCCACTGGGTTGATGTTTTTGGTATGCAGTGGTATGACTTTTGTCATCATCCTTTTGGACTGTGTCAATAGGTAGGATGAATGACTCGAAGTCGGCGTAGATGACAAATGGAATGTCAGTAGTCTTTTGGTATTGTTTGAAGAACACTGTTGATCCTTCTTGAGGGTATTCATGTTTTTGGTGATTATGCGTATCGCAAATTTCTTTGTGGTTAGATAGTAACTTTTCCGAACCAAAACAGTTAAGACATCGAATACATATATGTTTTTGATGTTCTTTTTTGCTAAGCTGACTGGAGAGGAGTCTGCTCATATCCTTAACAACGCTGTAGTGTCCGTCGTACAAAAACAGGTTTACTACCGTTTCATTAGCTTTTTGACTAATTTTGAGCGGGTAAACATTTTTGAATTTATCGTCAAATCCAAACACGTTAACGTTAATTTTGTTTTGGGTTTCAAACTTAGGGATATCCCTAACAGCTGTTGGAAAACTGACGTTATTCCAGTTAAGTTTCTCTGCTTGTTGTTTTAATGATTTTGATATTCTTTCTCCATCTTTTTCAACAGGGTTTAAAGCTCTTGTAACGGCCCACTTAAAACACATGTTATCGGTGTTTTCCATGTTTACGATAGCTTTCTTTAAGGTTATTATTTTTGGAAGTGGTTTATAGCTTTTTCCTTTTAGCGGTTTGTACTTCGTTATAAATATTTCAAGCATATCTACTGAATGGAGTCGCCATCCGCTTCCTTCCTTTTGATGAATTGCTAGACTTTCCAGCATTTTTTCACGCATTTTTTCATAGTTTTCGGTGGTATCTTCTTTTGTAATTATCGAATGAGTTTTACTTCGAAAGTGGTTAATGGTAATTATTTTTTCATTTGTTTCAGAATTAATTTTCATCATTTTAAAAACCAGTATTGCAGATACCTTTTTTCCAACACTATCGGTTTCATTGATCAGTGTTTCGACAACCTTGGTTGTATTTTCTAAAAAGACTTTAGGATCTTTAACATTTTGACCAGGAATAACCCACTTGCTGGTGTTCATTTTAATTGCTCTTGAAACTAGTATTGGTTTGGTGTTGTTTAACAATTTTTGTGTTTGTAGCTTGTTGTTGTTAATTCCCCACAGCTTACTGCTAAGCTTTTGGCGGATGTTTCCAAGTTTTTTGGTTCCAGTCCATTTGGATCCTTCCTCAAGGTTAAACTGACGTTTTGTTTCTTGTTTGATTTCTTTTCTCCACTTGATTGTTTCCTTGTTCTGTTTCTTTTTTAGTTCTTTGAGTTCTTGTTTCTGCCATGTTTTCTTGGCTTTTATTAGTAATTTTTCCAAAGCTTTGTCTTTTTTAGCTTTTGCTTTGAGTTCTTGACGTTGACGCTTTTCTTCTTGTTGACGTTGAATTTGTTGACGGCGATCTTGTTGACGTTTGGAGTTTTTCTTCTTGACGCTTGAGTTTTTCTTCTTGTTGTTTCAGTTGTTGTTCTTTCTTCAACTGAAGTTTTTGAACGTATTTTGTAATATTATTATTCCACATATCTCCCTTTTATTATAGGGTAAAAAAAATAATTTTTTTTCAATTTCTTATAAGGTGAAATTTTATAAGAAATCGTAGCGGATTTGAAGCTTTGCGGAAAGAATAACTTTAAACTTCTTCTTTACGTTTAACCATATATTTCTTTCCCTTAAACATAATTTCTGTATCTCTTTTTATGTAAAAAGGGATACAACTCGGATTAATATTAAGCTGTTTTGCAGCATTGTAAATGCTTGGAAACTCTATTTTTTCATTTAAGTCTTTGTTTTCAAAGATAATGCAAACTGGATTTCTAATTTTGTCTCTGTTATTTACGTCAAATGATTTGTTGCTTACAAACGGAATTTTAAGTTTTTCGCACAGTGTTTCTGTGTTCATTTTTGATGTGTATTTAATTCCTTGATCTTTTCCAATTCTACGTAATTGTTTAAGTGTATATGTTATCATCCTTTTATTATAGTGTGTTTTTTTTTCTTTAAATACTAATTTTTTTTTTACTATTTTTTTTTTTTACTAATTTTTTTTTTTCTAATTTTTTTTTAAAGAAGTTCTCTCTCTTTATTATATAGTTTTTTTAATTTTTTTATTTTTATAAATATAAATAATAATGCGTGAAATATTTGATTTCAACCATGTTTCGGAGGATTTAACAACTGAACAGATGGAAAGGTTTAAAATTACATATAAACACTATCATAGATTAATGAAATGCTATGGTAAGATGTACAAAGGAAGTAGACGAAAGGATTTTTTTCTTATGTTTTTTAAAGTAGGGTTAATAACCGGCGACACCAGTGGAACCGTGCTCGGCTGTATTACACTTAATCCATTGATTTTGGGTGCAATGTCAGGAGTAGGTCTCCTAATAGCTGGTTACATGAGAAAGGCTAATTTTACAAAGCTGAAGGATAGACATAAATTTGCTTATAAAAACTATAGAAAGGTTCTGAACAAAATTAGAGAGTTTATGAGAGGGGTTCACTTTGATCGGGCTCAGTTTGAGGGGGAACTGATGGTGATTGACGATTTGGTTCGGGAGATGTGTTCTGAGATTTCTGACGGAGTTGACAGGTGGTACACTTGAGAATACGAGTGTAATTCTTAACTGTTTTGTTTGTCCAACCCATTTGTATGTTTCCTTCTATTGTTTCTGAATCTTTACCGAAACTAATACCAAACTGAAATCCTTTTCTAAGATTATGGTTTTTGTTGAGTTTTTCTTTGTCTTTAGATTTACTTTTTGAGTTTCCCATTTTATTTAAAAATGGGAAATTAATAGCTTTTTAAGCAGTATTAACTCCACCGTTATCGGGATTAGAAGTGTTGACACTATCGCTACTTGTACTAGGACTTTGATCGCTTTGTACCTTAGGTTCATCTTGTTCACCTTTATTTGTGTTGTCCCACATATGTTTTGCAACTATTAGACCACCGGATAGTAATCCGATCATAGGAATGAATGGAGATACTTTCATTACCATTGTTTTTACATCGTCGTAAAGAAGTTTGTTTGAAGATAATTCTTTGTCCAGTGTTCCATCTTTTTCCACCATATTTAACTGTTCCATTAACTCTGAAAATTTACCAATAAGACTTTCAGTTAGCTGTGAGTTAACCTTATCCATTTGCTCGCGTTGATGGTCTTGTTTAATTTTTTCTAATGCGCTTTGAGAGGCCTTTTTGATGTACTTTTCCGAATACTTAATTTCTTTTGCGGCTGACAAGCGGATTAGCTCGTCCCTAAGGTTATCATTCGACGGATTAGGTATATCTTCTAGATTTTGAGGTTCTTCTGTGTTCATTTATTAGTATGAAAAATAATAGTTTTTCCAACTCATCAGAATAACCATAATTTATAGCCATTTATTTTATTATTATTTCTAACAGAATATCACCAACTTTTTGATCTGTTGTGAATTTAAGTTCATTGTAAATTCCATTATTTAGTTCTGTTTTAAAGTTAAGATCATTATATCTTGTGACGGAACCTTTTAGCGACTGGGTTGTTGTGATTGGAAGTATTACAATTGTGTCATCACGTTGTCCAGAAAGTAATGTTTTAGATCTGTTAACAGCATTGCATTTAATAGTAACATATTTCATTCCAAGATTTACATTAACTGAGGTATTTCCAATACGTCCAGAATCTTTCGGAATATGTTGCCAAGTTTCAGTGAATCCAAGAATTGGTGCTAATTCAAGTAATGACATATTCTCTGTTGGAGTAATTTTTATTTTTTGCGAGTAATGAACGAGTTCAGCACTTGCATTAACTTCTTTAAGTTTTTCGATAATCATATTTGCTGTCCAATATCCGGTTTTAAACCATAATTTCTTTTTTCCATTTACAATGTGAACAGGACTTTCAATGTTGTTAAAGTCCCAAAACACACTTACACACTTTACTGTCATTGTTTCATTTTCAATGATCAGCGGTTCATCAAATTTAACAATGGTTTCAAAATTGTCTTCCTTTGTTATAAGAATTCTTATAAGTCTCATTTATTTGAATAAAAATTCATATGATTATTTACATATGAATTTACACACTTGGTTCGACTTCATTCTTCATCATCAACTATTTCATGATTGTATGGATGGACTAGATTAATTTCAAGTCGGCTGTGCTTAGTATTTTTTAGTTTTTCTTTTATGCTTTTTTCTTCATCCTTACTAATATCTAAGTAATCATCTAGAATAACTTGCATATCTTTTCTGTTTGGATTGTAGAATGAAACTAGTTTGGATATGTTTTCACGATATGGTTTGGCTATTGATGTAAGTTGTTGGGTAATTACTATAGTACTAATGTTCATATGTCTTGCCCCAAATCCAAGATTGACTGGTTCACTGGTTCGGTTTTTTACTGACTGACCAGCGGCACAATCATCAAGAACAATTAGTGATGGAATACCTTTACAGTAGTCAACAACAAATTTTAGATAGTCTTCCGTTTGATCCTGACTACAAGGCAATACAAAAAAATTTGGATCGTTTAGATGATACCATTCCAAATAAGTTTTGTTCCATTCAAATGTAGGACAAATTAAAAAAATGTTTTCAAAGTTTTTTTTATAGTTTTTTTCTAACATTTTAAGCAAGTAATGTGTTTTCCCACAACCTGTCATTCCAACTATTATCATGTTGAAAGGTTTCATTTATTAATTTACGTATATTTTGCAAAGCGGAGTCGTAGACGACTAGTAACTTACACCTCGGAATTCACCTGCCTGTACCTTTAAGAGTCCGTCTGAAAGAATAAAAATATGACAGTTAAGGTTTACTGTTGTTGCTTTTTTAGTAATTTCAAGCATAATTCCAGATTGTGTTGATAAAAGTTTTGTTCCATGACCATATAGTTCATTGTCATCAATAGCTCTAAGATCGATCACCAAAGCAAACTTGTCATTTGCGTAAAAGCTGTTTGCGGAAACTGCACTGGTATCCTGTTTGAAAAGTCTTTCTGCCTCTTCAAATAATCTTCTTTTAACTATTCCCTGTGAGTAAACACTATTAGGAATGCCTTCAATAGTTACCTTCACATTTTCAATGTTTGGAAAAACGTACTCTTCAGATTGTCCGCGAGTTTTCTTTGTAAAAAACATTACGACAGCTTTCATGCTTTTTCGTGGGAGATTGATGGTTTCGTTAACAAGTGTGGTTGACTTGTCCCAATTAGTTGTTTTGAAAAGGGTAGCGTGTTCGAAACTAAGAGATCTTCCAGCGTTGTAACCACTTTCAACTTCGCGAACAAGATCGGTGTTGTTGATAGTTTCGTATTCCAGTTCCATGTTTTCCAGACTATAACCATCCACTGTTTGACTGCTTTGTGCCTGCATAATTTCAGAGGCTTGTGGAAGTGTGATGATATACTGTAAGTCGTTTGACATGTTGTAAGGAGCATATAAACCATGATCCATAAGGATTTTTCCTAGTTGAATTCTCTGCTTGGGTCCGTAAACTGATGCATATGCATCAGATGAAGCATCGTCAGACTTTGAGACAACCTTGCGCTGGTTTTCGGTTGCAATGCCATCTTCCAACATATTTGCACGAACATCGCGGTTTAACCACAAATCTTCGTAAGTTCTGAGTATACTTTCTCCTGTGTTATCATATATAATTTCACCTGCAAATTTTACTTTTAATTGCTTTTGAAGTTGCTTTGCAAGATTGTTGTTGAACCATGATTTGGTATTTGCATTTTTAAAGTCAAAAACCAAAAACATTTTGTCGGGAACAAGTGTTGTTCCGGGTTTAAGTTTTGGAATTTGAATGTAAATTTCTTCACCAGGGTTGGCTTTGTTTGGATTAAATGTTGTTACGTGTCTTGTTCGTTCACCGGTTATTTCACTTTTTTGAAGTCGTTTATAACCAGGTTTTAACTTAGTTTGTCTTTCCTTGTTCATTTATTAGTGTATTATGCGGATAAAAATAAGTTAGTTTTTATGAACCAAACGAAGTGACCGAACAAAGTGACCGAACGAAGTGAGTCAAGTCGAAGACGAAGTCGAGTCAAAGACGATCTAAATATCATCATCATCAAGGTTATTATATTTTACATCCGTTGTGTTTAATGCTGGTTTTGGCAAAGGTTTGGGTTTGCTTGGAGATAATGGTGTTGATGGTGTTGTTAAATTAACTTCTTCCTGTTTAAAATTTTTCCAGGCAATGTATGTTCCTATTACTCCTGTTACAACACCAACTAGCGAAATGGAAGTTGTTAAGCTACAATCCTGGACAAAATTGTTGGGCCAGTTTGCCGATTTTGCCGATTTTCGCAAAGTGTCCCAAGCACTTTTGTCCAGGATTGTCTGAAAATGACGAATTAAACAAAATCGAAGAAAAAAAACAATTTGGGGCCGGCGATTCTGCGCAGTTTGCTCGAAAATGACATAAATACGCTCCCACATGCATGAACAACAAATTGTTTGTGGGGTATAGAAGGTTTGGTGAATATGTAAATTAAATAGAGCTCTCGTGCGGGTGGTACCGGTGCGGGTGGGAACTCTGCAGAGACTCTGCTCCAGTGATCCCTTCCCCATTGAGGGGGTAAGGGGGAGCAGAGATGGGGGCTCTTTTATTAAACTGTATATATTTTGCAATGTTACAAAGTTAAAAAGCTGTGTTTTATTGAAAAATCATAAACTCGTCATTTTCAGACAATCCTGGACAAAATTGTTGGGCCAGTTTGCCGATTTTGCCGATTTTCGCAAAGTGTCCCAAGCACTTCTGTCCAGGATTGTCTGAAAATGACGAATTAAACAAAATCGAAGAAAAAAAACAATTTGGGGCCGGCGATTCTGCGCAGTTTGCTCGAAAATGACATAAATACGCTCCCACATGCATGAACAACAAATTGTTTGTGGGGTATAGAAGGTTTGGTGAATATGTAAATTAAATAGAGCTCTCGTGCGGGTGGTACCGGTGCGGGTGGGAACTCTGCAGAGACTCTGCTCCAGTGATCCCTTCCCCATTGAGGGGGTAAGGGGGAGCAGAGATGGGGGCTCTTTTATTAAACTGTATATATTTTGCAATGTTACAAAGTTAAAAAGCTGTGTTTTATTGAAAAATCATAAACTCGTCATTTTCAGACAATCCTGGACAAAATTGTTGGGCCAGTTTGCCGATTTTGCCGATTTTCGCAAAGTGTCCCAAGCACTTTTGTCCAGGATTGTAGGGAGTTGTGGAAAACCGTTTTCACTTCCGTTGGTCTGTTCGTCTTCATTTTGTTGTTCAGCTCGTTTGCGCGCTTTAGCTGCTTTACTTATTTCAGCAAGCTTTTTTCCTTGCGCTACTCTTTTTGGGTTTTTAACTCTTTCTTCTGTATTAGGTTTTGTAATAGTTTGTTCTTCTGTGCTCATTTATTAGTGTACAGAATAAGTTGTGTTTTGCTGCACTTTGCTCAAACTAGCTTACATTTTGTTCAAATTTGCTTAACAACTAGCTGTATAGCTAGCTTAAACTAGCTTACATTTTGTTCAAATTTGCTTAACAACTAGCTCAATAGCTAGCTGTAATTTGCTGTATAGCTAGCTGTAAAAAAAACAACACACACTATAATAAAAGGATGAATAACAAAGTTATTACCAAACATGAAGGTTTTACCAAGTTTTCTGTCTTAATGAAACAGATTAATATGGCAGAAAAAGATGAGTTTGAAAATTACGAATCCGAATTTGACTTTGATCATTGTAATCATAAAAAATATGAAATTGATGGTTTTCCAACTTGTGTAAAATGCGGCTTAGTTTTTGATCCGATCTTTTCGTATTGTCATCGCGCAGTTAAGAAAAGTTTAAAAAAGAAAAAAATCTCAAAAAGAATGTTGCTTTACAACAAAAAAATAAGTGAAATGTTTCCAAATATTTTATTACCAAATGGAAACATAATAATGGATGACATAGAAAAAAGATTTAACCAGCTAAAAGAAAAAGTTGGATCATTTCCAAACATGAAGGTTGTTATTCATTTCATACTCATTGAGTGTGAGATGACAAAACTAGCTGATACAATCACCCTTCCGAAAAGTGAAAGATCTCAAAATGTTTTAAAAAAACTTTTTGAAGACTAAAAAGACACCAGCAAGTGAAACTCCAAAAACTAATGGTAATACCACTTCTGACTTTGGTTGACTGTGATCTTCCATGTTGGTTATCCTGCCTTTGGTCTGCGGATTAACTGGAATCTTTTGTGGTTCTAGCGGATATTCTAATTGCGGTGTTACTGGTACCTGTTGCGGTTTAACTGTATATTTATTTACATTCTTGTTTCCACCAAACATCATTTTGTTTGTAGCCAATGTAAGAATGTTGTTAAAGCCGCTCACTGGATTAATAAGAATTCTCATATCTGATGGTATTAAAATTAAACCCGGTGAAATGGCGAAATTTAAAATAACGTTGGTATTGCTAATAGCCGTTCGCATATTTGAAATGGCTACAGTTGTGTCATCTTGTGCTATTGTATCTTTCACAAGTTTTAAAAAAACATCTTGTGTTTGCGTGCTTTTTGCTCCTTGATCTATAATACCCCATCTGGTTCTTGCTTGTGCACCTAAAATACAGTAAACATAGCTTTCTATGGATTGTTGAAATAGTTTTTGACCTAAAGGAGTTATCCCTTTTGAAGTTTTAGGTATAAAAAGTAAAAAGTCATTATCTTTTTTTGGTTTTCCTCCCATATATTTTTCATATTTTATGTTTGCTCCGTAATTAATATAATTGGTATGATCTTTTACATACCTCATATTTTGTGTGATATAACCAAGATCATCTTGTTGTTTTTGAAATTTTTCTAGTTTCATAGTTGTGTCACTGTATTGTGTTCTCCATATTTTTCTAACTGGTGTATGTTCTTGTAAAAAATTTAGTTGTTTCCCAATCATATATTTTTTAAGTTTTGTAGGATTTCTTAAAAACCTTCTTAAATGATAAGCAAGGTGATACTGTGCTATACTTGTAATTATATTTGAGCTAGCTCTTGGAATTTTATTTGTTAAATGTTCTGCTGAAATTCCACACAAATTAGTGATTACATAGGTCGCTGCTATTGCAGTAAAATATGGATTGTTTATGTAGTCAAATTCCTCTTTCGCATATGGTTTCTTTTCCTCTGCATCCTCATCAACAACAGGCTTTACGTAAGCTGTGTCTAGTATTTCAAAATGTGTGGTAAACTTTTTGTTTTTAGTTACAAAAATAGAAATAACATCTAAATTTAATGAAAAATCCTTATTAAGTTTGGGATTTGGTAAATCTTGGGTAACGGTCCATCCTCTTGGCCAGTATAAATACTGCGTCCAATCAGGGTTGTTTTTAAAGACGTCCGATGTAATGTTAAGAGTTGAGGAAAAGTCATTTGGTTCTTTAAAAAGCACCTCCCTAGTGTCAACTTTTCCTTTGTTATTAAGCCAAACAGAGAAAATAAACCTGCTTACATCAGCATTTGGATATTTTTCTAAAAACTCTTTACGAAGTTTGGCTTTTTCTAACGGTCCTCCTTTAACCGCACCTTTGTAATCTTTTTCATATAATGCCTTAAGACGTTGTAGTTCTTTTGGCGAGTAAACGTTTGTCATCATTTTTATTTATACTAAAATAAATAAAATGACAACTTTAACATTACTTGACCTCGAATTAAGGAATATATATTACAATCCTGTATCTGGTTATCAAAGTGCGGAAAAGCTATACCAAAAGGCGGTTGAACAAAATGTGGAAGGAGTTACAAGAAAGTTAGTTAAGGAGTGGTTATCGTCACAAAGTACATACACAACTCATAAACCGCTAAGAAAACCACGTAAAACGCAAAGAACCTTTGTTAAAAATCTGGCCGATCAGCTTCAAATGGACTTAGTGGATATGGCTAAGTTTAGCTCTGTGAACAAAAAGTTTAACTGGATCTTAACAGGTGTTGAGGTTTTAAGCAGATTTGCTTTTACCGTTCCTGTACACAGAAAAAATACAGAAAGTATGGTAGTTGGTGTTGGCGAAATGCTTAAGGAATTTAAACATCACTTTCAAAAATATCCTGAGGTTGTTCAGTTTGATAACGGTAAAGAATTTTACAATGTTGGAGTGAAAACCCTTTTAAAATCTCATGACATAGAGTACTTCTCAACACTTTCAGAACGAAAAGCAGCTATTGTAGAAAGATTTAACAGAACACTTAAAACTAGAATGTGGAAATATTTTACATTCAAACAAACCAAAACTTGGATAGATGTTTTAGATAAATTTACTAAAAGTTATAACAACACACTCCACTCAACCATTAAAAGAAAACCTGCTGATGTTAATACAGATAATCAGGATGAGGTATTCAAAACTTTATATGGTTTACCACCAACAGAATTTCCAAAACCAAAATTTAAGGTTGGCGATTATGTAAGGGTGTACAAATACAAAAAAAACTTTGCAAAGGGATATGATCCCAACTTTACAAATGA
The DNA here is from genome assembly GCA_035771165.1 of Paragorgia papillata. Taxonomy (NCBI): domain Eukaryota; kingdom Metazoa; phylum Cnidaria; class Anthozoa; order Scleralcyonacea; family Coralliidae; genus Paragorgia; species Paragorgia papillata. The sequence continues at coordinate 7,765,914 of JAWNZC010000354.1, forward strand.
AGTTTTTAAAATATCAGCTGTGTTCCGCGGTGACCCGGTGATGTACAACATTGATGATGAAGATGGAGAAAATGTTATTGGAAAGTTTTACAATGAAGAGTTAGTTAAAGTTATACAATAAGTAAAATTTTATTTCGCTCACAAATAAAATGGAAGGATTTGAATTTGACACTTTTGGTGAAAACAATGAAATGGAAAGAATAATAGAAGAAGAAACAAGCTTTATAGACAACGATTATGATGACTTCGATGATTATGATGACTTCGATGATTATGATGACAACATCGATCTGGATGGTAGAACAGACCTAAGACCATTCAACCCTGATGAGTGGTTGCAAGAAGGCGACACAAACGCAGCAGCGGAAGAAAACGAGGAAGAAAACACATTTCAAAACAGGCGTAAGCGATGGGAGACTGCTGAAAGGCGAAGAATTACAAGAACACGAAAAACATTTTTTCGTAATGAGTTTAACCTTGAGGTGGTAATGAAAGATGGACCTGTTTCAAAAAAGTTAATAGACAAAAGTTTAATTTCTGTAAGTGAAAAAACCGGAAAGGTAAACGGAATACTTTACAATGATGTTAAAGTTGTTGTTAAAAAAGGAAATAACTTTGTGCTAAGTAGTAATGAAAAAATTAGAAACACCGTTCAAGAGTATAGTAGCATCATGGAAAAAGCACGACAAGAGCATAGTAAAACAGCAAATGGAGCTATTGAGGAAACTGTTGGTATTTTACCTGGAACATCTAATGTTAACGGAATTAGAGCAAACATTATCGATAGAATCCAAGACGAGATAACAAACAACGATAACGCGGTTGATAGAACACAGCTTAATGATGAAGAGTTAAGAGAACTTGGCGGAATACTAGCGACAAACAATATAGAAAATTTAGACGCTGTCGACATAGCTGTTGAGTACTGGAGGGACAAATCAGAAGCTGAGGTTGATGTAAGAAAAAAGGCTATATACAAAGACATTTCAGATGTTGCAAAACTAAAAGCTGACGAAATTAGACTAAAAAATAATCAAAGACCAATTAGCGAAAAAACAAATGAGATGATTAACGAAGATGATCTTACAAAATACGAAAAATTTAAAAAATTTGCAAAAGAAAACCTTGGATCTCTAGCTGTGGTAGCTGTTACCATTGCCGGGATTGTCACGGCGGTAGTTTTGGCTGGAAGAAAAGGTATAGTTTCAGCTGCGAAAGCAACAGGGGCTATCGCAAAAGCAGTAGCCAAACTAGCAAAAGCTGCTTTGCCGGTATTAGTTCCGCTTATAAATATGCTTGCAACAGCGTTAACGTGGGGAGCAAAGGGTATTGCTTGGTTGGCAAAAAATTTGTGGATGTTATCAGTTGCATTTGCTTATATTCTCTATAAAAACCGAAAAATTTTTTACGGAAATCTTTGATTTTTTACCCTAATAAATGAGTGTTAGTAAAACTGAAGTATTTCAAGATTTATACAATGCTGCACTAGTTACAGCAGGAGCTGTAGCTGTGAGTATGGCATCTAAACGTTTAACAGGACAACCTCTGGCTGCGCCAGCCAGTCTAAAAGAAACTGCAAAACTGGCTGTGGCTGTTGCAGTAGGCAGCTTCCTAATTAAAAAAGGCCAAACAGCCGGGTACATTCCAAAAGAATTAAAAGTATAAATAAACAATGGCTTCAATGATTGCAGGAGGATTATTCAATGCAGTTGCTTTTGCAGGTGCAGGATATTTATTCTCAACATTTAACAAAAAAGGTTATCAAGAAGAAACCAAAAGACACAACCTCGCAATGGAAGAACTTTCAAAATCAAAAGAAGAATATCTAGAAAAAGAAACAGCAAGAAAAGACAAAGAAAGACAATTAAGAACAGAAATTTACGACGCAAAAAGCGATATGAAGGAAACCAACAAAGCATTTAGTGAACTCAAAAAGATACAACAACAACGCGAAATACCTCCTCCAAGGTTAGAAAATTTCTATCAACCGTCAGATGAAATGAAAAAATATCAAATTATAGCTATGAGTTTGATAGGAGGTGGAGGTGGATGGTTACTACACAAATTAATATAAACGGTCGTCTCACACTTTGTAATAAAAATTTCTAAGAAAAAATCTTAGAAATTTAAATTAAATTTCCACACTCCTTGCTACCAATCATTTGGAAGCAATGATATAGTACTTTCGTTACTCTCATCACTCCTAACGCTTTCATCAGATTCAAAATCACTATAAGCATAAGAAACTAAAAAATTCCAGTATTCATAACAATAGTAATCATCAAAGTTTTCTTGATCCATTTTGCTATACATTACCCAAAGTCTGTAACCTTCATTACTTCCTTCTGAAAGTTTGTAAATAAGTTTTCCAATATCAAACCAGGTTTTACTTCTAAATTCACATTTTGTCGCAAACTTAATAAAATTGTCATTAACTAACATATCTCTTTTATTATACACATTCTTTAAAACAAAAAAAAACAATTAAAAGCAATTTTGCATGGCTTCGTCTTGCTATGGCTAATTTTAAATTCTCACGCTCTTCCACACTTACTTTAAAATACCTTGGTGTATATCCGGCACTGTCAAAAGATTTCAAGTAGTTAGTAGTTTGCTCTAACCAGAGTGGATCTCCAAGGGAATATACTTTAATACCGGTTGCTCTTGGACAGGGTTTTTCTCTCTCATCGCTATTATGCCAACAAATAATATCATTCATTGTGTTGCTATGGATAAAACTCTTGGAATCCCAGCTCACAATAAAAGTTTCTTTTAGCTGTCTGTCTTTAATCCTCTTACAAACTTTTAACATTATATTCCTATCCTTTCCTGAAGACATATGAAACATTGCAGAACATAAGTTATTAAGAGCTATTTTGTTCCTCATTCTCCTTATTGAGAGTTTCGGTATTATGATTGAGTAAACAAAGTTTCGCACTTCACTGTCCTCAACAAAATGGTTATGGTTTGGGTTGTATATCGAGCCGCCATCTTCATTCACAAAGGATGAAAGTGTACGGAAAGGGATTGGATAACAGGCTTTCTTAAAGAATTCCCATTTCTTATCACAAACATTGTTAGTGTAATCATCTATGTCCTGCGCAGAAAACTCGTGCCAAAGATCGTAACCTTCTTCACTTCCTTTGGTTTGTTTGTAAATTATATAACCAACAGTCCACCAAGATTTTGAGTAAATTTTTGCACGTTTGGATGAAAGTTGACTAACGTAATACTTTAATGTTTCAATCATGTTCCTTTATTATATCTCTTTTACCACTATAATAAAAGGGATATGAATTTAATGGATAAAACAGTTACTGCATTTCAAGATCTAATATTACAAAAGAAAATGCCGGCTCTAAGAAATTTTAAAAAGTGTACTACCCTTTTCATTACACCTAAGCTACTTGAAAAGTTGTATGCCTTTATAGAAACACTTCAACAACATCCACAACGCGTAGGACTTTCTCATGCATTAAGGTTAACATTTAAAATGCTTATAAATGAAATGATCTTTGAAAAACCTAATGGTACCGAACCCGGTCTCTATATCACCGAACTTATGTTTGAACATCATCGGCGCAGACCTAGAAAAAGAAGTGTTTGTTGTTCAACAACTATTGATAGAGATATATTACATTGGTAGGTAAAGGAGTAAAAATTCCTAAGATTTTTTTCTTAGGAATTCTGTTTTTTATAATTATGAAATCCCATGATCTTTCATAATATTGCTGCTTATTTCCTTTATATCATCCTGTTTTAAAAATCCACTAATTACCTTGATATCGTAAATCTCTCCTGTAAAAGGTTTCGATAACGGTCCAGTGGTTCCTGTAAATCTATCATTCACAAAAATTGTTCCACATGTTTCACCAATGGTTTTAGGATTCGCGAAGAAATCTGAATCTGTTGACTTTACTCCATTAATGTATATACAACTTCCGGTTAATAACCAATGACATGAAATTAAATGTTTTTTAAAAATACTAACATCACTTTGAATTGTACAATTGTACTCTTTAACAGGAAAGCCTCCTCCATACGATAGCTGGTTTGTTGTTCCAGTTTTATATCCAATGAATTTATCAAATCCACCATTATCGTTGCCAATAATGTACGCCCATTTTCCTGAATTATGGGTGTTACCAATAACGCGTAACACGATAAATATAGAAATGTTAATATTAACCATTTCCTGACATTTAAATATCATAAAACACTTTCTGGTATTTTGTATAAAATCTAATCCAGGTATCGGACCTCTTTTATATTCGCTTTGAAAAAGAGAATACTCATTTTCTTGCACTCTTCCAACTCTAACTCCTTTAGAAGAGTCTCCAGTTTTACCGCTCTTAACAAGTTAACATCGAAAACAGTTTTATATTGTTTTTGATCTGGTAACACAATTTTATGTTTGTTATAATATTTGTCATAACCATAGTGTATACTCATTTTTTATTTAAACCATTATTTAATAAGATTCCACTTTCGGCAAATGACGACAAGCGGATCATAGGCAAAGATGGGATTAGCACATTAGCGATCGGCCATAAAAATACCAGGCAAGCGGAGCAGCGGGAAAAATATCTAGGATACTGGGAGTGCGTAAAAAATGTCGGATACTGGTGATGGGAATGGAAAATGGGAATGGGAATGGGTTTTGGGAATGGGTAAACTCATATCTTAATGAGATATGAGTTATTTGGTAAAATACGTTATAATGAAAGCGGGAATGTGGGTGGGAGGTAAAATGCGCCAGAACCGGCCCCTCTCTACTACTTATAGGTTATCTGCTTCTCTTGGTCTTCCAGCTTGGATCCAGATTCGTCTATGGCGTCTAGAATTTTTATGTAAATCGTTCAGCCCATCTTTCCAATGGGGTTAAGGTTGGGTTTGAACTTCGCTGTTGGGATTGATTTTTTAAGTAGACGCTGATTATAAACAAATTATTCTGTTTGCCGAGCTTAAGTCTCATTACAAGTATTCTATCGCTACTCATATCATCTAACTTACTGATGGTAAGGTCGAAGTCTTTCCTCCATAGTAGAGCAATTCCACCCATGCCCCTTCTCCAGACAGAGTCGAGATTTGAGTCGTTGCTGTATCTACCCCAGCCAACAAAATCTTCGTGTATACTCGACAAAAAATGTAAAGAGTCTGGATAGAGTCAGTGTTCTTGAACTGCACAGATATCTGAGTCTTCCAAACACTTTTCTAAATAATTTAAATTAGACATAATCCCACCAATGTTATAGGTGGATAGTCTCAGTGTGGCTGAGTGTAGAATGTCTGTACATATATTTGTGCTGGCCATTTTAGACTAGAGTACATTGTACTTTAGCTTGCTTAGCAAGTAATTTTTTTGTTTCTATTTTCACCTTCGTTAGCCATGGTCTGCAAAGAAGATGTTGTGGCCAAAATCCAACTTAAGTGGTTAATTTACAATCTTTTGACTGAATATTTAACTTTGCAGATAGTGTGCCTTTTCTATTGCTTTTAAATAGTTTGAGTAAGGAGAAATTAATTCCCCTTTGGTTGAGGTAACGGGCGACAACTGTTTCACCAACTCGCTCATCTATCCACTAATAAAGAAACGTCTAGTTCCATTACGTGTTCTTTCTACACCGACAAAGCCAGCATTGATTAACTTTTTCACTATACAACTGTGTGGTTTTAGTATTATCGCCCAAATCATTTACACACTCTTTGCTTGCCAAACTAACACCAGGACTGTCTCCAACAGGTTGATTAACTGTGTTTTCTTCAATTACGATAACACTTTCGACTGTGCTTTGATTTTTTGGACCAAGACTATTGTCTTTGCTTTCGCAACTGTTAGACTTTTTAACTAAATCTTGAGAATGTTTTTGTTTTTGAGGGTTTTGTTGCCCCTGGTGGCTAACATTTAGCGTTCCTAAGTTACTTTCAATGAGAAATTGCGGATATCGACACTGCGCATGCGCGTTTGACGCAAATGCAGAATGACTATGAATCCCATCGATGATTTGTGTTGTTTCAATGATTCCTTTCAATGACTCGATGTGAGAGTCAGTGAAAGGAATCATTGAAACAACACAAATCATCGATGGGATTCATACTCATTCTGCATTTCGCTATTAAATAGTAAGGGTTTACCCTATTTACTACGCCAAATTGTAGAGTTTTGCTGAATAACCGACTCTTAATGCTTTAGTTCTCGTTATTTATTGCAAATATAGTCAGATTCTGAAATAGTTTACCTGAATTGAGTAATTTGTCCATGCATTCCGCCATCTTGGGTCTTGATACACAAAGAAACAGCTCTGCATTTTCAATTTATATTATATACACTATAAGGCAGTGTTCGTCCATCTTCTAAAAGGAACGCGGCTATCCAACCACCGTGTAGCATTCCTTCCGAACAGAGCGTTTTCTTTCTGCCCATAAAACTCGAAATTTTGCTCCAAATTTGTTACATTTGGCACCAAAATACTCAGCGAAGCTTCGCCTTTCTTCTCCCGTACTCGTTGCTAAGATATGCTCTAAGCTCGCAACGCTATTGGGCAACGAATAATACTCCGTATGCCCTGTAATCAATATGTCGGACGAGAACGAATTTCATAAGATCCTGAAATTTGAAAAATATAAACACTGTGTCCGTGTTGATACAAAACATTGTCCACAATATGCACGTAGAAAATGCAGTTTAGACAAGGATATTATTCTAACTGTATGTCTGCCCTACGAGAGTTTACGGGAATGGGGAGATGCTCGGAAGAAAGTTTCGTTTTTACCATGCAGTTATATCAGAATCCTCAATGCCTTTCTATAGGAAGATTTTGGTTTCAAGGTGAAAGAAGGATGCCAGCGAGTCGAAAATCGGCTGGAATAAGCATGCAGCGAAGTCAGAGTGAAGATTGTTGGTGAAAATGGAACGACATACAGAAAACTATGTCAAAAAGAAATTAAAGTGGCCTTGCAGATGGATGAGTTGGTGACACTGGGTGAAATTGAAGCTGAATTAGTAACGGAAAAATTCAAGAGTGACAAGTTGGAAAAAGAGAAAGAAAATTTATTACAACAACACTGCGAAGACTTGGTAGAAGCTTTATCTGAAGTTCAAATGGCTGATAGAGCTTCAAGGGAGACTTTGTCTAATGCTGAGAGGGAGATTGTGGAACTAAAGCTTGAAAACAAGAATCTCCATTGCTATGTTGAGAAACTTGGCCCATCCTTAGACTTCCAAAACAGTGGAAAGAATCTGACAGATGTGGGAGGCCGCCATCAAAGACGAAAACTGACTGAATTAAAAACTTATGTAGAGAAAGCATTATGGTTTGCCACAACATTTGGATTGGATTTAACAGATGTTAGCTTTGTGGATGGCAAAGGTTCGCAGTACACTTTGTGCTATTCAAACAAAGAGAAGAAAAGCTACAACGATTTGTCGGAAGAAGATCAGCAGAAAATAAAACGTATTCTGTTCATCTTAGACAAATTTTGTATTGGAGATGCAGCTTATCACGAGTTGACCATGGTCTGTGGAAATAGAGAATTACCTAGATCATACCTTATCAAGCAATGCAAAGATGAAATGAATAAGATGAGCCACATCACCAGGACTCCAGGCATAGCAGAGGGCAACCTCGTACCCAGGGCCCTCTGGTTTCAAAATGGCGCGAGGAGAAGACCCTGGCAAAGGCTGGTCACGTGATTCCAAAATACTCCACGATTCTTGGAGTATTTGGTCACGTGGATAATTTGAGCTTCGCCCGTCCTGGGGGGAGCAGTTGATTCGGTTCTTATAAACGTCAAGGTTGTTGCAAGTCCGGTAACGTTAAATTCGAGCGGTAAATTTAATATATATATTTCAAAATTTACGACATTTGCTGGATAATTCATATTTGTTGCCGTCAATCGCCAGAAATGAAGCCGAAGGCGACGAACGAACATAAACTGATAAACAGAAACCCGCTCTGCGAGTCTGCGGTTACAGGTACTGATACATACACTAAAAATATTCGAATGCTGTTGATTGTTGGAAGTATATTTACTGTCCAGTATAGCACATTTATGTTTCTTGTCCACACGTTTGGGATTTGTGGAAATTTAATTGTTGTATCTGTCGATTTATACTCAAACGGCATATTCGAATCGAATCTGCTGTCCTCGTTGACTTTGAGGTTGTACTTGTACTTTAATACAAATATACGATCAACAACAATTCTTCGATCGACGAACATTAATATAGATCAGCACTGAAGACTTTGACTTTGTATATTTCTAAACTTTTTAAATTAGATTCGGAAAGTCCAGAAACCGAAATATTAATAAACACTTCTTGCTTGCATAATAAAGCAAATATGTTGTAGTGTAGACGCTTCTTACTAAACACGGTGATTAACTGATTTGATAAACTTGTTATGAGAATGTCTTGTTATTTGTGCGATTTGGTTATTCTTGAGTGCCTAAATAGTTCGCTGAATAGTTTTATATACGCAAGCCAACTATACTCTGTTTATCAGTGATGTACTGCGCCCCCCGGTACAGTGTGAGTCATCATCAAAATTATTCCAAAATTATTGGTGTCACGTGACCAGCCTTTGCCAGGGTCTTCTCCTCGCGCCATTTTGAAAGCAGAGAGGGCCCTGGGTACGAGGTTGAGCAGAGGGGGCACAACTTGATTTCAATGTTGAATTGGAAACAGTTGTTCAAAACTTGGTGTAATATATATATATATATATATATATATAATATATATATATATAAGTGAGTTATGGTTCACGAAATGTTAGAGAGTGCTCAATACCATATATAGATAGAGCAAAATACAACGTATAAAGTATAGTTTTACCTTAAAGTCTTCGCTACCAGAGGTTTCACCCTAAACGGGATCATCAGGCGACTGAAAAATATCGGTTAGTGGGCTGCTTAAATGCGTTAGTTGGGGCGTGGGTGTGGGCGTCGAAACGTCCGGCGGATTCATTTGGAGCGTGGGTGTGGGCGTCGCAACGTTGCGCGCATTCCTTTGATTGTTTAGGTTGTTGATCCGAAATCTATTTTTGTGCCGACACGTCGAAACTATTTCTGATCTTTTGTTTAGTAAGAGTTGTTTGTCTGCCTTCATGATGAAAAGTTTTTCGTCCAAACATAAATTGCATCTTTTTGATCCTCCCGTGTAGGAAATTGAGTGTTTTAGTATAGAGCAGGTTATGTCGAAACTTTGGTTTTTTTCTTTTAGATTCCAAATGTATTTCGAAAGTTCCGTCTCATTTGAATACTTTTTATTCTGGAAAGATTTAGTATGGTTACGATATCGCTCTTTAAATGTACTTGCTGTCATGCCAATGTATTGCTTAGTGATGTTCGTGTTGCTTATGGAAATAGATGCCTTGTATACTATGTTGTTTGTCATGCATTGCCCACGTAGGGGGCAATTGTCCTTAATCCTGCAATTGCAACTGCTTGTAACTATGCTTCATGGCTTGCTTTTCCTGATTGTGCGTGAATTATGTTTCGTGATAATGGACTTGACGTTGTTCATGCAACTATAGCTAATCTTGACTGTGTTTCTGTTAAAAAGTTTGTGAAGCTTGTGTCCTGGTGGAAAGTGCTTGTCAATAAGTGCGTCCTATGTTTGTTTTGACATTTTTGTTAAATGGAGGGTTAAACCAGATGATATTGCGGTGTCTATTTCTGCGTGTTTGCTGTGGTGTTTCTTGTGTGTAGTTTAGCTCATGGTTGAAATTGCTGCGCCTTAATGCATCTTGGTAAATTGGTGCGGTTTCATGGAATGTCTGCTCGTCATACGAGAGGAGGGAAATGCGCTTGTTGATTGATGTAGGTAGCTGTCTTAAAATGCTTCGTGGGTGGTTTGATTGCTTGTTTATGTATAATGGATCGTCATTGGGTTTCGAAAAGGTTTGTATTTTCCATTGCTTAGGTCGAAAGTAACGTCTAAAAAGTTTACTGAAATTAAATTTGCTTCTGCCGTGATTTTTAAGCCAAACTGTTCGAAACTTTTGTGAAGATCTTTTCTTGTTTTGTCTGCCAATCGTGCGGCCTTATTTTTTAGTACTGCCAATCCGTCGTCTCTATATAGGCCAATATTTTGGTTGCCAAACTTTTTCCCTAGGTCGTTTAGAATGAAAAGGCCTACTAGTTCGCATACTTCAGCGCCGTCATAGCTACCCATGGTAACATCAAATAAACTGTTGCTGTCTTTTTTTTTTTTTCTTTTTTTTTTATCCACGGTTTTTCGTTGTTGAAAAGGAGCGATTTTCTAGCGTGTTTTATTATTGAAATGTCACTTTCGGTAATGATAGCCAAATTTCTGGCCCAAGATAATGCTTGGTCCAGAAGGTCTTCTGAAATTGAAGGGTAGAAATTAACAATGTCAAACGAAATGAAGGTATGTCTGTTTTTCTCTTCAATGTTGCCAAACCATTCGATTACTTCTTGTGTGTTTCTCCATTGATTTACGTTCAAAATGTTCCTTAACTTAGAGTTGATTTTATCAAGAATTACTTTGCTGAGCTTTCCGGACTCGCTTTTAGCAGGATTAATTAATCGGCATGTTGGGTTGTTTTCGAAATTATCCTTATGATCTTTGAGCGAAATAAATGTTTCGCGTTTTTTCATGTGTTCAATACGGTCGCCAATTCCCAAGTTATTCGAAATGTGTTTCAGTTCATTGTCTATCTGTTCTATGGTGCCCTCTGATCCATGTTTATATGTTTTTGTTATATTGTCATGCAAAAGATTGTTGTATGTGTCGAGCGAGGTTTCATAAATGTTTCTAGTTTTGTCGGCGAAAACAAAAATATTAGGTGACGAATTAATTTTCTTCAAATCGTTTGCCAAAGATTCCTGAAATGGATTGCTCGTATGCCGAAATTTGGTGTTTTTCAATGAGTTTTATTAAGTCGTCTTCGAAAGGTTTAATATCGAAAATAGTGGGAGGTGTTTTGTTAGAAGGCAGTCCGAAATGGTTATTTTTTGACGGGTTTCTATCACCATTAAGAAAAAAGTGAGCTTTCCATCTCATACGTTTTATTACGCTTTCAATTTTTTCGATCAAATCTTTCAAATAAGCATCTTGTGGTGGTATTGGAATGTTTTTCAGTGAATGGTCAAACCGAAATTTTCGCATTTTTAAGGTATAATACTATAAAACTACAAAACTACGTAAACAAGAGTGCACAACCGGTATACGGGTGCGAATATAAGTGAGTTATGGTTCACGAAATGTTAGAGAGTGCTCAATACCATATATAGATAGAGCAAAATACAAAGTATAAAATATAGTTTTACCTTAAAGTCTTCGCTACCAGAGGTTTCACCCTAAACGGGATCATCAGGCGACTGAAAAATATCGGTTAGTGGGCTGCTTAAATGCGTTAGTTGGGGCGTGGGTGTGGGCGTCGAAACGTCCGGCGGATTCATTTGGAGCGTGGGTGTGGGCGTCGAAACGTTGCGCGCATTCCTTTGATTGTTTAGGTTGTTGATCCGAAATCTATTTTTGTGCCGACACGTCGAAACTATTTCTGATCTTTTGTTTAGTAAGAGTTGTTTGTCTGCCTTCATGATGAAAAGTTTTTCGTCCAAACATAAAATTGCATCTTTTTTATCCTCCCGTGTAGGAAATTGAGTGTTTTAGTATAGACCAGGTTATGTCGAAACTTTGGGTTTTTTCTTTTAGATTCCAAATGTATTTCGAAAGTTCCGTCTCATTTGAATACTTTTTATTCTGGAAAGATTTAGTATGGTTACGATATCGCTCTTTAAATGTACTTGCTGTCATGCCAATGTATTGCTTAGTGATGTTCGTGTTGCTTATGGAAATAGATGCCTTGTATACTATGTTGTTTGTCATGCATTGCCCACGTAGGGGGCAATTGTCCTTAATCCTGCAATTGCAACTGCTTGTAACTATGCTTCGTGGCTTGCTTTTCCTGATTGTGCGTGAATTATGTTTCGTGATAATGGACTTGACGTTGTTCATGCAACTATAGCTAATCTTGACTGTGTTTCTGTTAAAAAGTTTGTGAAGCTTGTGTCCTGGTGGAAAGTGCTTGTCAGTAAGGCTAAGAAAATTGCGTCCTATGTTTGTTTTGACATTTTTGTTAAATGGAGGGTTAAACCAGATGATATTGCGCTGTCTATTTCTGCGTGTTTGCTGTGGTGTTTCTTGTGTGTAGTTTAGCTCATGGTTGAAATTGCTGCGCCTTAATGCATCCTGGTAAATTGGTGCGGTTTCATGGAATGTCTGCTCGTCATACGAGAGGAGGGAAATGCGCTTGTTGATTGATGTAGGTAGCTGTCTTAAAATGCTTGGTGGGTGGTTTGATTGCTTGTTTATGTATAATGGATCGTCATTGGGCTTTCGAAAAGGTTTGTATTTTCCATTGCTTAGGTCGAAAGTAACGTCTAAAAAGTTTACTGAAATTAAATTTGCTTCTGCCGTGATTTTTAAGCCAAACTGTTCGAAACTTTTGTGAAGATCTTTTCTTGTTTTGTCTGCCAATCGTGCGGTCTTATTTTTTAGTACTGCCAATCCGTCGTCTCTATATAGGCCAATATTTTGGTTGCCAAACTTTTTCCCTAGGTCGTTTAGAATGAAAAGGCCTACTAGTTCGCATACTTCAGCGCCGTCATAGCTACCCATGGTAACATCAAATAAACTGTTGCTGTCTTTTTTTTTTTTTCTTTTTTTTTTTCTTTTTTTTTTATCCACGGTTTTTCGTTGTTGAAAAGGAGCGATTTTCTAGCGTGTTTTATTATTGAAATGTCACTTTCGGTAATGATAGCCAAATTTCTGGCCCAAGATAATGCTTGGTCCAGAAGGTCTTCTGAAATTGAAGGGTAGAAATTAACAATGTCAAACGAAATGAAGGTATGTCTGTTTTTCTCTTCAATGTTGCCAAACCATTCGATTACTTCTTGTGTGTTTCTCCATTGATTTACGTTCAAAATGTTCCTTAACTTAGAGTTGATTTTATCAAGAATTACTTTGCTGAGCTTTCCGGACTCGCTTTTAGCAGGATTAATTAATCGGCATGTTGGGTTGTTTTCGAAATTATCCTGATGATCTTTGAGCGAAATAAATGTTTCGCGTTTTTTCATGTGTTCAATACGGTCGCCAATTCCCAAGTTATTCGAAATGTGTTTCAGTTCATTGTCTATCTGTTCTATGGTGCCCTCTGATCCATGTTTATATGTTTTTGTTTATATTGTCATGCAAAAGATTGTTGTATGTGTCGAGCGAGGTTTCATAAATGTTTCTAGTTTTGTCGGCGAAAACAAAAATATTAGGTGACGAATTAATTTTCTTCAAATCGTTTGCCAAAGATTTCTGAAATGGATTGCTCGTATGCCGAAATTTGGTGTTTTCAATGAGTTTTATTAAGTCGTCTTCGAAAGGTTTAATATCCAAAATAGTGGGAGGTGTTTTGTTAGAAGGCAGGCCGAAATGGTTATTTTTTGACGGGTTTCTATCACCATTAAGAAAGAAGTGAGCTTTCCATCTCATACGTTTTATTACGCTTTCAATTTTTTCGATCAAGTCTTCGCTACCAGAGGTTTCACCCTAAACGGGATCATCAGGCGACTGAAAAATATCGGTTAGTGGGCTGCTTAAATGCGTTAGTTGGGGCGTGGGTGTGGGCGTCGAAACGTCCGGCGGATTCATTTGGAGCGTGGGTGTGGGCGTCGAAACGTTGCGCGCATTCCTTTGATTGTTTAGGTTGTTGATCCGAAATCTATTTTTGTGCCGACACGTCGAAACTATTTCTGATCTTTTGTTTAGTAAGAGTTGTTTGTCTGCCTTCATGATGAAAAGTTTTTCGTCCAAGCATAAATTGCATCTTTTTTATCCTCCCGTGTAGGAAATTGAGTGTTTTAGTATAGACCAGGTTATGTCGAAACTTGGTTTTTTTTCTTTTAGATTCCAAATGTATTTCGAAAGTTCCGTCTCATTTGAATACTTTTTATTCTGGAAAGATTTAGTATGGTTACGATATCGCTCTTTAAATGTACTTGCTGTCATGCCAATGTATTGCTTAGTGATGTTCGTGTTGCTTATAGAAATAGATGCCTTGTATACTATGTTGTTTGTCATGCATTGCCCACGTAGGGGGCAATTGTCCTTAATCCTGCAATTGCAACTGCTTGTAACTATGCTTCGTGGCTTGCTTTTCCTGATTGTGCGTGAATTATGTTTCGTGATAATGGACTTGACGTTGTTCATGCAACTATAGCTAATCTTGACTGTGTTTCTGTTAAAAAGTTTGTGAAGCTTGTGTCCTGGTGGAAAGTGCTTGTCAGTAAGGCTAAGAAAATTGCGTCCTATGTTTGTTTTGACATTTTTGTTAAATGGAGGGTTAAACCAGATGATATTGCGCTGTCTATTTCTGCGTGTTTGCTGTGGTGTTTCTTGTGTGTAGTTTAGCTCATGGTTGAAATTGCTGCGCCATAATGCATCCTGGTAAATTGGTGCGGTTTCATGGAATGTCTGCTCGTCATACGAGAGGAGGGAAATGCGCTTGTTGATTGATGTAGGTAGCTGTCTTAAAATGCTTGGTGGGTGGTTTGATTGCTTGTTTATGTATAATGGATCGTCATTGGGCTTTCGAAAAGGTTTGTATTTTCCATTGCTTAGGTCGAAAGTAACGTCTAAAAAGTTTACTGAAATTAAATTTGCTTCTGCCGTGATTTTTAAGCCAAACTGTTCGAAACTTTTGTGAAGATCTTTTCTTGTTTTGTCTGCCAATCGTGCGGTCTTATTTTTTAGTACTGCCAATCCGTCGTCTCTATATAGGCCAATATTTTGGTTGCCAAACTTTTTCCCTAGGTCGTTTAGAATGAAAAGGCCTACTAGTTCGCATACTTCAGCGCCGTCATAGCTACCCATGGTAACATCAAATAAACTGTTGCTGTCTTTTTTTTTTTTTTTTTTTTATCCACGGTTTTTCGTTGTTGAAAAGGAGCGATTTTCTAGCGTGTTTTTATTATTGAAATGTCACTTTCGGTAATGATAGCCAAATTTTCTGGCCCAAGATAATGCTTGGTCCAGAAGGTCTTCTGAAATTGAAGGGTAGAAATTAACAATGTCAAACGAAATGAAGGTATGTCTGTTTTTCTCTTCAATGTTGCCAAACCATTCGATTACTTCTTGTGTGTTTCTCCATTGATTTACGTTCAAAATGTTCCTTAACTTAGAGTTGATTTTATCAAGAATTACTTTGCTGAGCTTTCCGGACTCGCTTTTAGCAGGATTAATTAATCGGCATGTTGGGTTGTTTTCGAAATTATCCTGATGATCTTTGAGCGAAATAAATGTTTCGCGTTTTTTCATGTGTTCAATACGGTCGCCAATTCCCAAGTTATTCGAAATGTGTTTCAGTTCATTGTCTATCTGTTCTATGGTGCCCTCTGATCCATGTTTATATGTTTTTGTTATATTGTCATGCAAAAGATTGTTGTATGTGTCGAGCGAGGTTTCATAAATGTTTCTAGTTTTGTCGGCGAAAACAAAAATATTAGGTGACGAATTAATTTTCTTCAAATCGTTTGCCAAAGATTTCTGAAATGGATTGCTCGTATGCCGAAATTTGGTGTTTTCAATGAGTTTTATTAAGTCGTCTTCGAAAGGTTTAATATCCAAAATAGTGGGAGGTGTTTTGTTAGAAGGCAGGCCGAAATGGTTATTTTTTGACGGGTTTCTATCACCATTAAGAAAGAAGTGAGCTTTCCATCTCATACGTTTTATTACGCTTTCAATTTTTTCGATCAAGTCTTCGCTACCAGAGGTTTCACCCTAAACGGGATCATCAGGCGACTGAAAAATATCGGTTAGTGGGCTGCTTAAATGCGTTAGTTGGGGCGTGGGTGTGGGCGTCGAAACGTCCGGCGGATTCATTTGGAGCGTGGGTGTGGGCGTCGAAACGTTGCGCGCATTCCTTTGATTGTTTAGGTTGTTGATCCGAAAATCTATTTTTGTGCCGACACGTCGAAACTATTTCTGATCTTTTGTTTAGTAAGAGTTGTTTTGTCTGCTTTCATGATGAAAAGTTTTTCGTCCAAGCATAAATTGCATCTTTTTGATCCTCCCGTGTAGGAAATTGAGTGTTTTAGTATAGACCAGGTTATGTCGAAACTTTGGTTTTTTTCTTTTAGATTCCAAATGTATTTCGAAAGTTCCGTCTCATTTGAATACTTTTTATTCTGGAAAGATTTAGTATGGTTACGATATCGCTCTTTAAATGTACTTGCTGTCATGCCAATGTATTGCTTAGTGATGTTCGTGTTGCTTATGGAAATAGATGCCTTGTATACTATGTTGTTTGTCATGCATTGCCCACGTAGGGGGCAATTGTCCTTAATCCTGCAATTGCAACTGCTTGTAACTATGCTTCGTGGCTTGCTTTTCCTGATTGTGCGTGAATTATGTTTCGTGATAATGGACTTGACGTTGTTCATGCAACTATAGCTAATCTTGACTGTGTTTCTGTTAAAAAGTTTGTGAAGCTTGTGTCCTGGTGGAAAGTGCTTGTCATTAAGGCTAAGAAAATTGCGTCCTATGTTTGTTTTGACATTTTTGTTAAATGGAGGGTTAAACCAGATGATATTGCGCTGTCTATTTCTGCGTGTTTGCTGTGGTGTTTCTTGTGTGTAGTTTAGCTCATGGTTGAAATTGCTGCGCCTTAATGCATCCTGGTAAATTGGTGCGGTTTCATGGAATGTCTGCTCGTCATACGAGAGGAGGGAAATGCGCTTGTTGATTGATGTAGGTAGCTGTCTTAAAATGCTTGGTGGGTGGTTTGATTGCTTGTTTATGTATAATGGATCGTCATTGGGCTTTCGAAAAGGTTTGTATTTTCCATTGCTTAGGTCGAAAGTAACGTCTAAAAAGTTTACTGAAATTAAATTTGCTTCTGCCGTGATTTTTAAGCCAAACTGTTCGAAACTTTTGTGAAGATCTTTTCTTGTTTTGTCTGCCAATCGTGCGGTCTTATTTTTTAGTACTGCCAATCCGTCGTCTCTATATAGGCCAATATTTTGGTTGCCAAACTTTTTCCCTAGGTCGTTTAGAATGAAAAGGCCTACTAGTTCGCATACTTCAGCGCCGTCATAGCTACCCATGGTAACATGATATTCCTGTAAGCGTTTATCTTTGGGGAGATTATAACGTAAAATAGATAGCATGCATCTGTGTGATTTTCCAGTTTTATGGGGATATACTGTATAATTTGGATTTATATCCCGATATAATATAAAATAAAATACTCAATAATTCATGAAGAAAATTCAAAAGAAATGAATATTTAATCAGTAGTTGTATGTCTGATACAACCCACTAGCGGTTGTATCAATTGATACAGCCACTAGTGGTTGTATAGCAGGTCTATCTCAGCTCTAAAACACTGCAATTGAGCTTTTCCTGAATTAATCTGAACAAATACACTCATACTAACATCAAAGATTCAAAGTATTTTGAGCTATTTACAATATTCGTGCCCGTGTTGTATTGCATATACAAGCTCTCACCTTCGGCTCAAGCTTATATATCCAATACAACATGGCCACTCGTATTGTAAATAGTACATCCATATTAATATATATATATATATATATATATTATTTTGTTACTTCACTTCATACTTTAGTTTCTCCTTCTCATGCTTGGAATGAAGTCTGCAACATCCGACTATGCTTGTTTGTATATGGTGCAAGATTCATATTGCAGTATAACTATATAAAAATATTTGTGAAATTGTTTGTATAGAATTTAATGCATGTTTAAATTTATCTCATAATGCAAAATACCAATACTGTCTCTAAAAATTTCATAGATCTGATGTATCAAAGCCTAGAGATTATTATTGGAACAACCTGGTTAGAAGTTTAGATGATATCACTGAGTGTGCTAAGAAAAATAATTGAATATAAGCCACTTCTTAATGTTCCCCTTTGCAACGTGGTGTTGGATGAGCTTCACTTGATATTGCGCGTTACGGGTGAGCAACATATTTTTTACACTCAGTATTGAATTGGTTAAACCAGTTACTGCTGCTGCTCGAGTCCCAGGGAGCCAGCACACTAATCTTGTATTAGGTGATCACTGGGACAAAATCGGTGAAAAAGTTAAGGGGTATAACTTTTAAAATACGGTTAAAAAATTATAAACCCAATACAAGATTAGTGTGCTGGCTCACTGGGACCTGAGCAGCAGCAATTTGAATCTAAATTTAAACAAGCCTTTACTCTTTATATGCATGTACACTGTAGATAAGCTGACCAACAACCTGGTGTTAAATGCCACCGAAAAGGACAGGAAAGAAAATCTGAACAAACGACCAATGCACAGGACAAACAAGAATTTGCAGGACCTTATTAAAGGTACGTTTACACACAGCGATTTGTCGGGCCGATTTTGACGAATCATTACGTGATTCGCGGACTAATGCGGTAATTCGTCATCCCGACAAATCGTAGTGTGTAAACGGCAACTCCAATTTTCTTTCACGATTTTTAATAAATATTTTAACATTACTATATAATGGCGTGAAATGGCGAAAAATGGCGTAAGTTCAGTAGTCATAGTTACCGAAAAAAATCGCTACGATTCTGGAGAAATCTGTGTCTTTGCTACAGATTTTTCTCCCGATTTTTAGTGTCGGGACTTGCTCACGCCAGCACTCACGACATGAATCGGACGTCCATTTACACACTACGATTTGTCGGGACGACAAATCGTAGTGAAAATCGGCCCGACAAATCGCAGTGTGTAAACGTACCTTAAGACAATTTGTAGTTGTGGTGTCTCATTCAATGTGTGGCAAAAAATGGAAGCAGATGGTAAAGATAGCAGTCTGCAAGATTTCACAAGTTTGATGGGTTCAGACAAACGTCTGCTTCTTCAAGTTCTACCAAGCAAATTATCAGACATTCTCCCAGAAGATACAAGTGAGACAATTGTTAAACTTGGCAGGTATTGTATTTTTGACAATGTGTAATATACAATAATTGTTTGTTTATATTATATTATATATTATCATATATTAGCATATGATCTATATATGCCTATACCAACAGTGAGAATGAAGTATTGGTGATTGGCTCAGTAAGGATTTGCTGTTGTGGTCTGACAGCATTTTCAGTTTCACAAGCAATGCTGCACTTAATTCATAGTAACACATATTTGTTTTTATTTTTAAATATTTATATTTGCTGTGTTTTTCATTTCATAGGATTTTAATTAAATATATGAATTAATTGGAGTTAAGAATCCAACTAAGCAACAAACATTGGAATACTTCAATAAGGTATGTTTTTCAAGACAAAATTATTAATAGATTTAAGTTCAATTAATTAATTGTAACCTTCACTTTATCCTTTTAGGCTGTAAGTTGGGTTAAATTATTCACTTCACTTCATGGAAAATGCATGGGATACGAACCAGCCAGGGTGACACCTTATATGCATGCCATGGTATACCATGTTCCAGGATTTATGTAAATGCATACAGGCATAAAGAAATTTACAGGACAAGGTACACCCTTACAAAAATGAACTATAGTTTTTATGCCAGAAACTATAGTTTTACTTGGAAAACTAACGTTTTTCAGTCAGAAACTATAGTTTTCTAAATAAACTCTAGTTATTTTAAAATAACTATAGTAAAATAACTATAGTTTATTCAAACAAAAACTATAGTTTTTCTTTCTAAAACTATATAAATTTACTATAGTTTTTAAGAGGTTATAGTTTCAACTATATTTCTTTCAAGAAACTATAATTGTAACTATAGTTTTTATAGAAACTTTAGTTACTTTAGGATAACTATAGTTTGTTTAAACATAAACTATAGTTTTCACACTTGAAACTACAGATCTTGTACAAACTATAATTTCAACTATAGTTTTCTATAGAAACTATAGTTTTAGAGATACAAGTGTGATTGTTCTAGAATAACTACTTTGTTCAAAAAGCTATATATTTTCTTTGACAACTATAGTTTTTTTTCCCCTTTGTGTGTCTTGGATGATAATTCTGAAACAAAGCCAGTATAGTTTCTGTAGAATATAGTTTGTTTATACAATATAAGCCATAGTTTCACTATAAAGTTTATTGCTGTGCGAACTTAACTGTACATATACTTTGGTTGCTACAGTTATGATATACATGCACCTGTTGCAAACATAATTCACCATAGTCAATCATTGCTAATTTTTAATAACCATACTCGTTGTATTACAGTGTCATTAACAAAATTAAATTAATCATACGATCATTAAAATAAGGAGCATTAACTATCAATTAAATACACTAAATAGTATTCAACAATTAAAAATCAAAAAAGCAATAAATTTTGAATTGACAATTTTTTAAGTAATTCAAAATTGTACTACAATTACTGGTGGGTGATACTTTCCTTAAATATTAATACTTTTGATACACACAGTCCAGAAAATAGTGTAGATACTTTTCTCGCATATCAATAATTTAAATACTTGTCACTAATACAGTACTTTACATAACACGTGCTTGTTAAAAGTTGCAGCTTGGTAAATATTCTTCAAAAAAATTCCTCAGCCCTGAAAGAGTGTGGGCCTCAAAAGTGGTATGAATATAAAAGTAGTTGGTATCATATCGAAAGTAAAATACTTTCATTAGTATCCACCCACCACTAACTACAATACTACAGGTTCAAATTATGATCAAGAACTATACACTACAGTACAGTAGGTCTCTTGATTACAACTAATTTTAGAAACTACCTGTACAGTTATGGCAACTAAAACTATAGTATTATATTTAAATAATATAATAATACTGTACATATTTTAAAATATTCTTAATCTATCATTGCTAATAATAAAAAAATCCTTAAGTGCGTCATTAGTTAAATGATGTTTCTGAATAAATGACATCAGAAGTAAAAGAGACTGCTTTTGAGTTATATGAGCACCATCATATAACAACTGATCACTACCATCAATGCCAAAATTACTGCTTTGGGCACTTTCACAAGGAGTATCACAACTGTCATCACTGATACTACTGGTGCTGTGAATATCACTGTGGTTTTCCTCGGAGATGGAAAATGATTCATCTTGAGAAAGGTTATAGTTACTGTTGAAGCTATCATTTAGTTCACTGGAAATTAAACTGTCATCATCAAAACTATCTTGGTCATTAGACATGCTGTAATCAGTAAATAAAATGTCAGACATGGAGTCTCCATCATCACATCCTGCTCCTCCACTCTCACCAACATCTTGACTTGTAGAACTTGAATAAACTTCATTATTTTTTCTCCACTTTGTTGTCCTTGGTACAGGAGCCAACTCATCCCGAAGATAGTTCTTGTATCTTCGTTTAGACATCTTGACTTTACTTCCCTCGTTTCACGCACATCAAACTTTGAAGTCTAGAGCAAAGGTAATTAGAATGAATGATTCAAGTTGTATGGGATTGGAATTGATATAATGACATAAACAAAATATAAATACCGTTGTATAATCAATGCCAACAAACCTGTGCCTATTTTCATTTAAAATTTCTCTAATTAACGAGTCTTCGTCAGGTCTTCGTCGATACTGGGAAGCCAGTTAGCCAGAGCACATGGAAAATCACGATATAATCACAATAAAACCATACATTATCATATATACGGCGTCTTAGTACTGGGTCTGGGAACGAGATTGGTAATGGAGTCTAGGTACGAATAACGCATGCGCTGATGGCTTAGCGGGTTCCCAAGTGCCTGATGGGATTGTTTACATCTTGTTTCAACCACATATTGGCGTCTCGTTTCAAAGGTTTATACAAGTTCTTTCAAGTTCTCAACCAAAATGTCTTTTGCACTGGTTAAATTTTATGAAGAAAATGTGTGGGAAGTGATTCCCGTAACAAGTCTCATTCTCGAGGAACGGCACCAAGGACGTGATAGTTTAGAAGGAGTAAAGACTTTGGTGAATTGGGAGGATCACTCACATTCGAAGGGGAAAGCTGGCAAGGCAAAGTTTGTAAAGGTTCCTGCTCAAATAATAAAGGTTTCAGTACTTCAATTAACTTTTACCAGGCATTGGGCACCACTTCCAATACAAAACCCGAAAACCCCACTACATGTATATTTTAATGGCATCAACACGTGGAAAATCTGTTAAGATATTGGTCTTCAAATATATTGTATACTATATGTTTAAATTGTCATTGCTTTTTAGTAAATTCTGATTCTTATAATTCTTATTTACTTATCAAGATCTATATTATGTCCTGTATTTTTTCCTGACATAATAGATGATAAGGATTATCTGTTCAAAGTGTTGAAAGGTGATGAAGAGACACCAAGTAAGCATGGGAAAAGACACAGAAAGCGAGTTATAAATACAAAATACATCAGCAGTTCTGACGATGAAGTGGTGTTATATTTTTCATTGCTGGTTTGCAAATGTCATGGCAGCTATGTTGGTTGATTCCACTTCTAAAGTGCTGTTGTACTGGCCAACCGACATGACCACTTACCACTGTGCCTTCGACAAAGTCAACAAATATGTCCATGCTATGTGTGAAATCTCTTGCACTAATTTTTCTGACTTGCCAGTTTCCAATTTTTCAATTTCCAGTTTTTAATTTATATGTATTTTTACCTCTGTCAAAAAATATTGGTGTTTGTCAGAAAAATTGTGCTCTGGCCACTAACTCCTAAAATCTCAGAGCCATAATGCCTCTGCATATTTTTCTAAGGTCCAAAGCAGTACTGTATCTTAAATATTATGTTAATTTATACCTTTTTCTGTATCTCATATTTTAAGAAAGCATGTGGCCACCAAACGACCGAGAAATGGTAAGAAGCAGGTGGATATAAAACGAAATGAAAATCTTGTCAAGGTGATAAAAGACATACAAAAAGGTTAGATATTGTTTAGTGTGAAAGTTGTTTTGTTGTGTCTTTTCAATGGCAGAAAAGCAAGGCATTCTAATTATTCAAATATTAAAGGTTTTGAAATTACAGAAAGCAATTCCAATAAAAAGTTGAGGTAGACAACTTTTTTTAGAAAGGGATAACCTCTAAAAGATAGGCGTGCACTAAATAGTGCTTTTTACTGTCCAGCTGAATTTCCCAGATAGTTGGGGGGAGAATCCGGCCGGATACTGTTTTTTTTGTGTACAGGTTTTGGTACCTCTATCTAGGTGGAATACTTGAATTACTTAAACAATGGGGGGTCCTAACAATAGTTTCTGGTTGAAAATACAGAGAAAAACAGTTGTTGCTGCCATTTTGTCTGCGGGCATTATGGAAGGAGTTGTTTACCTGTGACAATCCTTGCCCATGCAAGGATTTTCTGAGTTTGAAGGCCATGCTTAAATTTTTGTCTTTAAGGAATAAATGGTTACGGTATTCTATTGAGTATGTGACTGTAATTTATCAAATTCCTCACAAGTAATGCTAAAATATCAAGAACAATTTATCTGATATCCGGTCTGATATTATTTAGAAAATATCTTGCCAGACACAGGATAATGAGATTTTTCACTGTGTTTGGCTGGATTATCCGGCCAGATACTCTACTAAAAGCGTCTTTCTTATAATTTTGTATGTAAATATGTTGTGAAATAGATTGTTCTGATCTTAGGAAAGTAAGTTTGTTGAAGAAAGTGAAGATGAAAGCAGTTGCAAAGCAGGGACATCATTTTACAGTCCAATTTTACATCAACTTCATCGAGAAAATAAGGCATTAAAGGAACAAAATGCAAGGCTAAGAGAACAGCAATCAAATGCTGATGGTAGGTATTAAGTGGTATACCTGTAATGAATTACATACATATCTCAACAATTAACCTATTCCTGTCTTTAATTTGCTAGACAGCTTTTTAAATTTTACATTAGCAGTTACTGCGATTTATCTTACTTTGCCAAGGGGAGGCTGTCTTGGCGAAAGTGAGTTACCGTAAAGGGTAACTTCAGTTAGAATTTTGCTTCAATAAATATGTTTCAATGCAATAACAGAGTATGAATTCAGTGGGCATTTATGAATAAGGTTTATTGATGAGTATGAAAATACCAGAATGACAAAATTATAGGTTTTGGGTACAAAATCTGATATTTCAAAACAAACATTTCAAACAAAATTATTAAAAACTATAATTATTTGATTGCTATTGGCCTTTAAGTTACAGTACTGCCTAGAAGTAACCTAACAGTGCGGTTGCGGTGCGGTTGCGGTGAGGTGGCGGTGAGGTTGCGGTGAGGTAGCGGTGAGGTAGCGGTGAGGTTGCGGTGACACGTCGAACCGCAAGAGAAAAACTGCGGTTGAACAAACACTTCGGGTTCCGACCTCGTCCGACCATTAAGTGGGCAGCAAAATAAACATGACATACCGACGTCACGGACAACTACCTTATACAAGTTTCCAGTCCGAAGCAAGGGAAATGAATAATTTTTAATCACCAAAGTATTCTAAAAGTCGCTCTTTTGCATGTCTGCACACAGTCTCGACGATTTCGTGGTTGCATTTACTAAATAGCACTGATTTTTATTCCAAATAACTAGCGTTGCTAAGACGCGTTTTACTTTAAAAAGCCGAAGAAAAGTAGCATCTTGTCTCTTGACACAATTATGCCGTGTTATAATGCTGTAGTCGTATGAAATTATCACAAACAATAGACTAATCAGCTCCTAATTTATATCAAGTAATAATTTCTGGCTCGCGTTTTTTTGGAAAAATTCATCCCGCTTACCGAGATGATTTCAAGTATTTCAAGTGCCAAACAATAGACGGCGTCGGTAGGCCCGTTTCAAACGTCGAATTTATCATGTGTCGAATCTAATGACGGTTGACAAAGTTCGACCAAATTCGACGTCGGTTTCAAACGTCGAATTTATCATGTGTCGAACGTAATCGGCCTCCCGTATTAAAGAACTCGTTCGGATTGCATTTTAAAAGTACTGAAGTCCTGAACTTAAATCTCGTCCCAGTTTGTTTGGACACATGATAAATTCGACGTTTGAAACCACGTCGCACTTTGGTCGTTTTACCGACCAAAGCGGTCGATGTTTTTGATTCGACACATGACAAATTCGACGTTTGAAACAGGCCTCCAGCCCGGCTGCGAGTGTTTATATGAGAAATTTTTCAGCCCGCTTTAATACCGAGATCTCGCCTCTGGCCCGCTTGTCCATATAAACGCACCAGAATTTTTAACAGGAATATAACTACGCGGTGAGATCTCGCTTCGGAAATTAGCGACTTCTTCCGACTACCGTGATCGTATATTTCTCGTATGCGTTTGCGGTTGAGGTTCGCTCGGGCGAACCTAGGTTCACCCTAGGTTCGCCCCAGGATCAACCGAGGTTGATCCTAGGCAGGCCCGCGGTTGATCCTAGGTTGAACCGAGGTTCGACCTAGGATCACCGCGGATTTTGTTAGGTTACTTCTAGGCAGTACTGTATACTTGACTAGGTTGGCAGAATTTATCATACACTCAAGAAAACATGTTTTAGCTGCATAATTATTTATTTGTTTCAGAACATCCCCTGTTCAGAATGAGGGTACTGGCATGTTTTGTTGAGATTGGTAGTACTGTACCCCCAAATCAAGGGTGACTTTTTCTTCACCTGACCATTTCACACTCGTGATGCTTAATACAGTAGTAGCCAAATACAGCAGAGCCTTATTTTTCCCCCTCTCCCAGCAAGGAAATATTAACCTTTTATAGTCCATTGGCCACTTTAAGAATTTTATTCTGGCTAACGGCAGATGATTTTATTCAGCATATGGCTTATATGCTACCACTAATGGGTGTACAGTATATTGATTTGCTGTCTTATTTCTGAATTCAACTCTAGTTGATTACGATGCAATTACAGTACTGTATATACTGGATTGTAACATTCTAGTTGTCATGCATGATTGTGTACAATAACTGTTACTTGTAGCACAACAAATGTAACCGTTGTATATTTTTTCAAATAGATGTGAAATGCTGTATAAAACGACTAAAAAAGTATCTTTCCAAACTGGAAGAAAGTTCAGGAGCAAGGGATGGTAATGGTGCTCAGCCATCACCTGGAAGTAATGGTACTCTGCCATTACCTGAGAGGAATGGTGCTCAGCCATTACCTGGATGTACTGATGCTCAGCCATTACCTGGAGATGATGGTGTTCATCTGTTACCTGATGATAATGTACCGGTTGCTATGGAAGTAGTGTGCAGGCCAAAAGTGACACAAAGTAACGCTATGGTATCATCAAAAAACAATCGCAGTGAATTGCCTAACAAGCCAGATGAGAGAACACAAAAGCATCTCCAATCCCCAAATGGAAATATGGTAATTAATTTTTCTTGGATAATACTCCGTTTTATTGTTGGCATGTTTGTGACATAAAGTTAATAAGAAAAACATTTAACCCTTTCACTCCAAAATACGGAATTTTCCGTACTTTATTATTTTACTGTCTAACGCCAGATCATTTTACTCGTCGATGAGAGAGCTCCCAGAAAGCTGGGAGTGAAAGGGTATTAAAAAGAAAAGAAAATTGTTGCCTGTGTTTATATAGCCTCCCTCGCAGCCGTGTCCAGTGTCCCCCCCCCCCCCCACCACCTACTATGACTGCTCAGACGAGCACCACATACCATTCCCTTTGCGTACTGGACCAATGAAATTACACCATTGTCGTGCTAAATATAAAAGCCATCCTAGGCTAGTGTTACAGGCCTTAAAATATCGGTCGGTCACGGACATTGTCCGACCCATTCGTTAAATTGTCCGACGTAAAGAGAAAAGCACCGGACATTCTGTCCGACCGAAGGAAAATTGAGGATTTCTGTTTGTCCGACCCAAATGTATTGATGTCCGACGAAACTTTAACTTTGTCTGACGTAAATTTACCCAGTAATTAATTTTAGTCGTTAGTCGTGTCAAGCAACTGCAAGATGCCCTCAACAGTCGCTCCGCTCCGTCAGCAACTTTGTCGAGTTCTTTTACGAAAGGAAAAAGAAACCCCAAACAGCATGGGAATATTAGTGCCTCAAGTTCAAACGAAGTTAGAACAGTCACGGCGTCTACCGTAGAGAAATGGAAGTCCGATTTGTCAGAATATTCGGCAGCGGAATGGTTAACATACGATGTTGATGCCGCAGGAAAGGCAAGGAATCTTAGATGTAAATTTTGTATCATGTTTGAAGACAAAATCAAGGGCTTGCCCAATTACTCAGACATATATATCAAAGGTTCGAGGAATTACAGAGTTTCAGCAGTAAAAGATCACGCAAATAATAGCAATGGTGATCCACAACATCCTCACACCGTGGCTTATGGTAATTTTCTGAAGGCCAATGGAATAGAAATTGAACAGCGCGCAAACAAAATTGCAAAATCCTGCGACAAAGTAAATACGGATGTAGTGTCTAAATTGAAAAATCACAATAAAATGGATCCATCTACGTTAACTAAAACTAAAACTAAGTTCGAGACAGCATATTTCGTGGTCAAGCAAGAACTACCCATCAGTAAATGCAAGAACATATTGAAACTGGAAAGTAAACATGGAGTTGCAGTTGGTACGAAATACCTTACGGATCCATCAGTGGGTACTTTCATAGACTTTATGGGGCAAGAGCTTAAACACCAACTGAATGCCGATTTAGGAAAAGCCAAATTTTACAGTGTATTATGCGATGGATCCATGGATACCACAACTGTAGAAAACGAGGTGAATAATATATTCTTTGTTTCCTTTTTAACACGCGGTGCGGAAGTTCGTTTCCAAGTTTATTAGACTGAAATTTAGCTCGATTAATTGGGTAAAAACTCACCCCGGGCTGAAAACTCGCCATATAATCAGCCCCTTAATTTGCGAGACTCAATGGACAATTTTTATTTGCATTATAGACTAATTTTTGATCGAGGCAAAACTGAAAAAGGTAATTCCCGGAAAGAACTTGTTTAAATTAGTAAAATTGCAAAACTTGGTTGCGAAATGTTGTAAAGTGTGGAAAATATAGCCTTGCGAAGTTTCCAAATTATATATATATATGTTTGTATTACGTACGGAAATTGCTACCATTTTTGAGCCGAAAATGGTAGCAATTTCCGCACGTAATACAAATATATACAAAATTTGCAAGGCTATATTTTTTCCACACTTTACAACATTTTGCAACCAAACTTTGCAATTTTACTAATTTTAATATGTTCTTTCTAGCTGTGGTGATTTATTCCCTTCTCTTTGCCTAGATCAAAATTTAGTTTATAATGCAAATTGTCCATTACAGTAATTACACGCCTTTTCTGACAGAATGGAGTCTTTTATACTTTGATTCTGTACCTTATTTATAGGTAATCTACTGTCTTCATTTTGATCCACAACCTGTTGGATCTGATTCTGTGGAAGTGAAACTTTCATTCCTAAGTGTCAAGCAGGTATATTTTTATACATTGTCACAATATTAAGTTCTTCCATCAGTTTTTCCTATTGAAACAATTACAAACGTTATTCGTTAAGTTTTATACAGGATTTTTTGTTCCAGGCAAAATATGGTAATGCAGACGGAATAACCGACGCTATTAAAGAAAGCTTCAACGACATTAAAGAGTCTACTTCATCTTCATTAACCTCGGTTGGTATTTTACCATATCACAAAAAGTTTGTTGGTTTCACATCGGATGGGGCAAGTGTTAACCGTGGATGTAACGACAGCATTAAGACCCGACTTCGAGAGAAATCCCCATGGATGGTGTTCATTTGGTGCGTCGCTCATCGGCTCGAGTTAGCACTCAGTGATGCATTAAAGACCACAGAGTTTCAGGAGGTTGATGATATGCTGTTAAAGATGTATCTCCTATATAAGAAAGCGCCAAAAAAACTTCGTCAACTTGAGGAACTACACAATCTTTACCAAGAAACCATGGAGTTTGACGAAGGAGGAGTAAAGCCGAAGAAATCATCGGGGTCGAGATGGATTTCTCACAAGTTGGCTGCAATGAAGATGTGTTTAGACAAGTGGGGTGTTTACATTCAGCATCTTGAAACCATGACAGAAGACGAAACCATCACAAGCAAAGATAAAGCCAAGATGAAAGGTTATCTTAAACATTGGAAGAGCTCCAGAATGCCACTATTACTTGCCTTGTTCATTGATATATTAACCATACCGTCGATTCTATCATTGACATTTCGGAAGGAGAAAATTGATCCAGTGCAAACCGTGAGAGCATTGAAAAAAGCGACGGAACGTTTGGCACATTTTGAGAAAAAGGCATTTGAAAAACTACCGAACGTTAGAAACTTTCTCTCAAAGATCAAGGAACTAGTGAATGGTCAGTTTTTCTATCAGAACGTCGAACTCTCATCATTCGAAAGACAGAAGGTTTCCGTTGAAAGCAAAAAGAATGAGTACTCGGAGAAGATTCGACAATGCTTGACTAATGACTGATCGACTTGAACAAGAGGACGAAGGCCAAGAGATAATCGACGCCGTTGTAAAAATTCTTGATTGCGAGGGGTGGAAAGGCGACAACGAATTTGCCGATGACGCCATTATTGCAGTGTATGACAACTTCGAAGTTCCGCTCAAGTCTGGTGGTCTCTCAGTGACTGTCCCAGACCTGCTTATCCAATGGCATGAAATCGTCGATTTTGCTGTCGAAACGATCGGGGTGACCGGCCAACCGTATCTCATTACATGGCGTAAGATATTTTTTGCACCAAGGAGTAAAGGATGGAAAGATGCGCTTATCTTAATTGAATTGCTATTTACTATCCCTGTATCTAACGCCAAGCTCGAGAGAATGTTTTCCAAGTTAAAACGCGTGAAAACAAAATTTCCGTTGTTCCCTTTCCCTTCAGAGGTTGGAAAATATTCTACGCATCATGGAAGAAGGTCCGGCATGGGAGGAGTATGATCCATTGCCCGCCATTGAATTATGGCACTCCGCGAAACAACGGCGGCCACATGATGAGAAACAAAAGCGAACATACAAGACACGCAAATCGCACAAAAGGCTTTCGACTATGTCGTCAGATGAAAGCGACGGCGAGACAGCAGAAAAAGAAAGCCACGGAGGTGACAAAGAAGACAAAGACGTGGAGGAAGAAAGTTCAGAAGAAACCGAAACTCAGAATTTATTCTCTGATTCTGAAGATGAACCATAAGGAACTATAAGTCTATAATTGAACTAAATTAAAATGAACTCTCTGAGAAGATGATGAACGTACTATAGTGAACTATAACGTTTTGTTTGAAGAGAGAAACGAAAGAAGCCCACTGGGCCGTGTTACATTTGTAAAAAATATTCATATTATTGATCAAACACCGTAATTTAGCTTATGCCACTGATATGATCTATTCTTCATTTCGTAATCCAAATTTTAACCATTAATTTGGATTAAGAGGGCAATAAGTTCTTGCAGCGCTTCTAAGCGGCGTACGATTTGTTTCTTACAGTTACGTGCCAACGCCCAACCTTAAGTTTTTAACATTTCTCGACGTGTTATTGACCTACTTCTGTTATTGGCAAGCAAAGTCGATTTTGGATCGAAAAACTAATGTATCAATGCATTAACTGCCCAACATTTACCGTCAGTACGATTTTAAAAGAATTGGTTTTCGCGGCAAACTAAACATATGGCCATCGGACAATAATTTATAAAATGTCCGACCCATTCTGAAAGACACCGGACATTTTGACAGACGGCCTGCTGGCTGATATTTTAAGGCCTGGTGTTATGTGAATTTGTTTAGCCGAAAGCTAATATTTTGAAAAATTTAGCCTAGGACTTCACGAGATTAACGAAGAACATTCTTTTGACTATGTTCTTTGCTGCCTGTGCAAACAAATAAGCATGAAATTAAGTCAGTGTAAAGCGTAAAAACGTGAGAGAATTTAAGGTTGTAAAGTGTAAACAAAAGCTCAAAGGTGTTTAGTGTTGATCTGAAGCGACTGGCCGAATTTTAGTTTACTTGAAAGCTAATATTTCGCTTACTATAGCTCAGAGCTTTACCAAATTTACGAAAATGGCAATATGAATATGTTCTTGCTGGTGGTGTAAATAAATCTGTGTGAAAAGTCTTAAAAAGTGTCAGTGAAATGTATCTAGTGGATAATAAATTTTACGGGGATGTCTGGCCATGCCTGGTTAGCAACCTCGATGTTATTCAGCTTCATATTTCATGTAGTGGCGCTTTTAACCTTATTTCATGTACATGTATTCATATTGCGATTCACATTACAACATCATCTTATTGATTCTATTTACGCAAAAATTTTTACTAAACTATAAGCAACAGTTTTCCAATTATTTTAAATATCGGTAGTTAAAACGGTCAGCTCAACTGCCCAAGGTCAAGAGGGCGGCTCTGCAGATTTGGGAAGCCTGATCTCTGATTGGTCAATGAACGGAATGGAATGTGGCGCTCATTTGAGCAGACGTAGTAGGTGGAGGGGGCGAACATCAGACACGGCTGCGAGGGAGGCTAGTGTTTATACAGCCTGTTGCAAAATGAAATAGTTTAAGAAAGTTAAGTTTATGTGAACCCGAGAGCCATAGGTAAGGTTTACATAAACACTTTTAATTCTTCCAAACTAAGGTTTACATAAACACTTTTAATTCTTCCAAACTCACCCCCTGTTTGCATCAGGTTATATACACACAAGGTGTCATGTATTCTAATTTGCAATTTCTATTTCTTACATACAGTATGTTTTATTTAATTGTGTTTAGATTACACTTGGACCCAGTTTGGTTGTACCTGCAAAATTTTGAACCAGTTAAAAACAAGGCAGGTTGGTTCATATGTTGCTAACATTATGGGAGCAACATTATCCAGGGAGCATATGGCAACACACACACACTTAGAGGTCAAATGGCAAAGAATGGTGGTACCAAGCCAAAGTTAGATGCTGTGTACATCAAGTCTTTAATTGGTAAATATATAATTATCATATTCAATTACCAGGTGTACTTTCAATTGTGCAATAAATGGTCTTTGGTACATGTATTTCACTCGCCTAGAGTACATGTCCAGGGGATTTTTGTTGAAGAAAGCTTTTGAAATTGAAGAAAATGTATTTTGTATGAAATCAAGTGTTACTTAGTACTTACTTTGTGAGTGATGCACTTTTTATTCACTTTATTAGATCATGCACTGTCTGTGACATACACTGACATGAAAAGACAAGTTTTCGAAGAAGATATGGTAAAAGCAATTAAATTAAAATTAAATAATGAAAGTGCCTGGAAGAAGCAGAGCAGTGTCAAAGAGGAGCAGAAAGAAAATAATGAGCCTCAAAATAATGACAATGAAAATTAAGTAAATTTTTTCTAGTTCTGTTAGTTGAAAGGTGTCAAAAACATATTTATTATACACGGTTAATTTTTTATTGCTAATATTATTTTTAATATTTTATGTTATTAAATTTGTTTTTTTTATTAAATATTACATTATTTATTATTAATTGCCACGTCAACAGGTTGTACGTTCATATGAAAAATGGTGTTTAGTACCACAAATTCTCACTTACTATTATTTTATTATGTTATTGTATATTTACATTAACTATACTTTTTACCTCAAAAGTTTATTTTTAGTAAGTTTATTTAGTTTATATAGTTTATTTTTGTAAGGGCATCATCATTGTGGAATACAAGGTAATCATAAATTATATGCATAGTACATATTTAATTAAGTTTTGGTATGTTTTGTCAGGTGTGGAAAAATTGAACGATGATTGTAGGAGAGTCCACCTACAGCGATCCAAAAATGGGATGCCCCAACAGAAGTTCTTCGTGTGGGAAAACGTGTTGAGCACCTGTCACAATGTGAAAGAGTAAGGAGGACTTATCAGAAGCAAAACCGTGATTACTGGGGAAACACAATTAAAGAGAGCCGAGCCAAACGCCATCGTATCTCCACAGAAATCATCGAATCAAATGAGGTTGATATAGAAACATTAACAGCTGATGAAATAAGGGAAAAAAACTAAAGGATTTAGGTATCAATACATGGTACAGGTGTATAAAAAAGCTAAAGGAGGTCTTGACCAATTATTTGAAAAATAAGGAAAATCAGCCAGCAAATATTTAATAAGATATTGTGGAATGAAATGTATATACTGTAATATATTTATTAAATAGGCAATACTAGTATTTAACTTAAATAAGCATCAGTCATTATTTATAAAGTGAGTAACAAACAGGTCAGGAAAATTTGACGGTGACCCCAGTGCATGAATATATTTCAGGCTTTCTAATGACATGGATATGAAAATGTGAGCACCTATTTTGGCTACTAAACATTTACAGATGATCAGAGTGGCCCATCAAAATTTCTGAAGTGAGATTTAAGATTCACCTGACCCAGTACATCTCATAAATAATCACTGGTCCATAAGGTCTTAACTGTACTGTAAATATAATAAAATATAATAATAATACCTAAATCTTAATATTTTGGTATATACAAAATTAAATATTGTCTGCAGTACATGATTGTCTTCTTACTGTCAAGCAAACTTTTTCAAGTGGAAACCTTTTCGCTTCCACTATTACACCATTTCTTTTTTCAAATCTTTTTGGTGACCATGACAAAACTGGTTTTGCCTTTAATGCAAAGTCAACTTGAATTCCATCGCCATCTTCATTGATGAAGTTCCACCACTTCTCTGGTAGATATTTGAGTCTGGCCAGCTCATTCGTTTGTAGTAACAAATGACCACCATGTTCTGAGGGAACCCCTTTCCCATACGTTATGTTCCTCCAAATGTCAAGTTCGATATTGACCTATACTGGTGTTGACCGCTGGCTTTTCAGTGCATCCAGAACACCACAGCAAAAACGTGAAGATGTAACTTGCAATCTCTCTTAACATATAGGTGGGTTTTCATAATTTCTGAAAGTTGAAAATGGTGAAATTCAGTTGACAATGTATAACTTCTGTGGGCCACCTGAGAGGCTGGGAGACAACATCAACCAACTAGGGGACTTACAAATGGGCTATTCCATTTAATACCCGTACCCACCGACCATATTGAGGACACTGGAATTCTTCAGAGGTAAGGGTTATTTTGACTAGGAATTCTTCAGGGGTTGAGTGAAAAAAAAAATTGAATTCTTCAAGGGTAACAATCAATTTCTTCAGGAGTAATAGCTTAAGACAGGAATTCTTCAGGGGTAGCTGTTGAAAAAATCAAATACCTCAGTGGGGTGTTGTAAGATAGGAATTCTTCAGGGGTATAGACAAACCCTTGTCCTCGATAGGGGGTACGGATATTAAATGGCATAGCCCAATCCGGCATTCTGATAAAATATAGCGAATAATTCGACACACTATATCAATAAACAAACCTCAACAAATCTGGGGTTAAATTATCTGAAGGTTCCTAGGATGAGGATTCCAGAGGCCATCCTTTCCACTTTATTAAGTATTCACACTCCTGTAAACGTGTAAGATCTGTAATAAGTCAAGGATGCGAAGTGCCGAAATATATAGAAATGTTGCCAAGCAAACGAATCTAGAATACAAGTATACAACTTACATAAGAAATTTTTCGTCTTATTATTCTTTCGACCTCGTAGAAGACTCTTCTTCTTTTGTCGTTTCTGAGTATCAGGGGCGGATCTAGAGGGGTGCGACCGTGGCTTGAGCCAAGGTCAGATTTTCCCTAATTATTCCAGATTATAATAATATAATTAAATAATAACAAAAAAAATCGATAGAGTAAGAACGAAATTAGCCACCGTAGCAATATTAAATTGATTGCCAAAATCCAAAATAGCAGCGGAGTTCTTGAATTTTCGCATCTCTAACATTCTGTTGCGCCTGCAATCGGTCTCGGTCTCAGGTAGATAGAAGGCCGAGTACGTGGCGAGAGTGGCCGAAAAAGTTACCGAACATAGACAGGTTCCACTTTATAAATACACCACCAACTTCTGCTAAATTCAGCCACGGTCAGCGGGGCGATCTGCTAAATTCAGCCACGGTCAGCGGACTATTAAGGGGTGCAAACCAATCAGATAGCCAGAATAGAGTGGCTGAATTTGGCGGGAGCCACGGTCAGCCACCCTTGCCATATCTTGCTACAATTTTATTGCGAAATAATCTAGTCGGCTCCCGTAGTCGGTAGTGCACGTCAGTGTGCCTTGACCGAGTTCTTCAGAGTGATATTCAAGAATGGCTGCGCGATGATAGTTCACAAGAAAATTAAGGAACTGAAGAGATGTTGGTTTGTTTGATTTCTTTATTTATAGCATGAATTCCTCTCTACTAAAATCGAATTCTGCTCGGAATTCTGTGTTACTATAAAAGCCATAAAGCTGTGTGGTGTTACTCAGGATATATAAATCTTTAAAGCATTGATCAAATTGAAGAACAAGCATGAGATCAAACTGAGAGCCGCGACCTCTCTCTCTCTCTCATTACATTGTTTATAATTCTCATCGACTGAAACACGGCATTTTTATCATGGTTCAACTTTGAAATATTATCTGCAAGATAAGAGACTTGTCAGTCGCGTGAATTAAAGGGACTACATTTCCTGACCTGGAGTTCTAAACAGTGATCTGACAAATGCTAGCTGATACCTATAAATTGTTAATATTAATATTACACTAGCAGGGTTGCTTTGATTATTCTTGAAAGTAAAAATTGGCTGGCATTAGACAGAATATACTCAATAGAATTCTAAGTAATGACCAAAGGATACATAGCTGCTTGACTGGTTAGTTTATATGTCACACAAAACCCGTTAAACATACGATTCATATTGGATCAATTACTTCTAAACATTTTATTGAATAATTAGAAGATCTTGGCTTGAAAGACAAAAGAAAAATTTTGATTTGTGTAAAATTTTTACAAAGATCTCGGTGAAAATCATGTACAAAACGATCCTACAATATTACTCTAGATCTCTCTCAAAATGCAGGAAATACGTTTACAGAGCCCCTAGATTGTGGGCCACGGTCAGATTTTAGGCTAGATCCGCCCCTGAGTATCGTATAGAACGACGGAAGAAAACGAATTTAATTGAACATAGTCAACCTCTTTACCTGGGCGATTTGAAACACAACCAGCTGCCATATTGGATTGTGAAAAGTAACACGCGTGGCACGCGGCCCGTAAATGGGTCATATAGGGATACCTGGGTTCTCAGGAGCTTTTGTGCCAAAGCCGCTGAACAAATAGCACAGGCTCAAATGTCCGCAATTTCTGGCCATGGCTATCTTCAACAGTCTCTTGAGCATCATTGCTATAAGAAGTGGGGGCAATAGAGCCTAAAACCACACCAGTATTTAAATGATGATGTTGTTGAAGCATCAATGCAGTATTTTCCTCACACTTCTTATTTCCATCCCACAAGCGTTCGTTTACGTTCTTCAGCAAAGCAATTTCTTTACCCTGAGATGTTATTAAATCTTCAAGATCTTTAACCTGATCTTGAAGAACAGCCACATCTAACGACACCTTCTCCCTGAACAGCATATAGCCACTCTGTAATGCAAGGACCTGTGATTTGATAAATGACAAACTACCCAAATGACTAACAACAGACCGGCTAGATAATTTATCAACATTAGACACACTGTCACCAAGCAAACCAGAACTATGTCTGTTGTTGTTGTTATAATTTGAGGATGATTCCGTCGTCTCCTGAAACGACCTGTCTATGAAACTCTTCAAGTTCTTCAAGAGTTGAAGTTTGACCAGATGAGACAACATCATCACCTTTAAACATCACTCTCAGTTCGCTCGAGACATGGCCAGTGTCCAGAAAATCGGCAAGTTCGCATATGTCATTCAATAACCTTTCTTCTAAGGAGGCAAAAGCACTCTGAGGCCTTGGTCTTCGTCTTGAGTAGGGCTCGCCTTGAGGAAAATCCTCGGACTTTTAGCACGACAACATAAATTTTATCTTTAACTTTGTGAGATTATCTATATCTCCATGTTTGACAAGTCCCTAAACATTACTCTTCTGGGTTGATTGTTAAGCCGCTTAAACACTTCCTCCAATTCAAGTAAGGAATCTGACATGATCAGTATACGTGAAACAACAAATACGCTAAACAACCACTCTCTACCATATGGATAAAAAGTTATATAAAAACCAATACAGAAGCATAAACCACGACGGATTAACTCACGTACAACTAAGAAAGTGTTAAAATACTAAATTCACGGAATGTCGGAAAGTGCTCAATACCATAAAGGTAGAGCGAATATAGTATAGTTTAAGAGGGCTTACCTCAAAATGTTGAGTGTCGCAACTGTCAGTTTCACTCGGGGCGATCTTCAGGCGACTGAGTAGTTTCGATTCGTGGGCCGCTTAAATCGTTTTAGTCAAAAGGTGGGCGTGTGGGCAGTGAAACAATGAATGCATTCCTCAAATGGTTTTGGTCGAAAGGTGGGGGTGTGGGTGGTGGATTCCTCAAATTCCTTTCCTTGTTTTGATTGTTGTTTAGATTGTTGATATTAAATTTATTTTTATGCCTTTTATTTAATTGTTTGCTGTCATGCCAATGTAGTGTTTGGTGTTATTTATGTCGCTTGTGGAAACAGTTGCTTTGTATACTATGCTATTTGTCAGGCACTGTCCATGAAGTGGGCACTTCCTTTTATCCCTGCAGTTGCAACTGGCTGTGTTTTCATTTTGTACCTGAGTTTTTTAAGTATGTGTGCATTGTGCTTCATGATTGTGGACTTGGCATTCTTTCATGCAACTGTAACTGACTTTCACTGTATTTCTGTTGAAAATTTTATGGAGTTTGTTATATATATATATAGTATATATATACTATAAGTGGGCTCACGCTGGGCGATCTTCAGGCGGTATATCTTATAGTATATTCGCTCTATCTTTACGGTATTGAGCACTTTTCGACATTTCGCGAACAACACTCTGTTTGTTTGAATATATATATATATATATATATATAAAGTATGAAGTATAGTTTTACCATAAAGTCTTCGCTACCAGAGGTTTCACCCTAAACGGGATCATCAGGCGACTGGAAAATATCGGTTAGTGGGCTGCTTAAATGCGTTAGTTGGGGCGTGGGTGTGGGCGTCGAAACGTCCGGCGCATTCGTTTGGAGCGTGGGCGTGGGCGTCGAAACGTTGCGCGCATTCCTTTGATTATTTAGGTTGTTGATCCGAAATCTGTTTTTTTGCCGACAGGTCGAAACTATTTCTGATCTTTTGTTTAGTAAGAGTTGTTTGTCTGCCTTCATGATGAAAAGTTTTTCGTCCAAACATAAATTGCATTTTTTTTATCCTCCCGTGTAAGAAATTGAGTGTTTTAGTATAGACCAGGTTATGTCGAAACTTTGTTTTTTTTCTTTTAGATTCCAAATGTATTTCGAAAGTTCCGTCTCATTTGAATACTTTTTATTCTGGAAAGATTTAGTATGGTTACGATATCGCTCTTTAAATGTACTTGCTGTCATGCCAATGTATTGCTTAGTGATGTTCGTGTTGCTTATGGAAATAGATGCCTTGTATACTATGTTGTTTGTCATGCATTGCCCACGTAGGGGGCAATTGTCCTTAATCCTGCAATTGCAACTGCTTGTAACTATGCTTCGTGGCTTGCTTTTCCTGATTGTGCGTGAATTATGTTTCGTGATAATAGACTTGACGTTGTTCATGCAACTATAGCTAATCTTGACTGTGTTTCTGTTAAAAAGTTTGTGAAGCTTGTGTCCTGGTGGAAAATGCTTGTCAATAAGGCTAAGAAAGTTGCGTCCTATGTTTGTTTTGACATTTTTGTTAAATGGAGGGTTAAACCAGATGATATTGCGGTGTATATTTCTGCGTGTTTGCTGTGGTGCTTCTTGTGTGTAGTTTAGCTCATGGTTGAAATTGCTGCGCCTTAATGCATGTTGGTAAATTGGTGCGGTTTCATGGAATGTCCGCTCGTCAGACGAGAGGAGGGAAATACGTCATGGCTACCATGGGTAGCTATGACGGCGCTGAAGTATGCGAACTAGTAGGCCTTTTCATTCTAAACGACCTAGGGAAAAAGTTTGGCAACCAAAATATTGGCCTATATAGAGACGACGGATTGGCAGTACTAAAAAATAAGACCGCACGATTGGCAGACAAAACAAGAAAAGACCTTCACAAAAGTTTCGAACAGTTTGGCTTAAAAATCACGGCAGAAGCAAATTTAACTTCAGTAAACTTTTTAGACGTTACTTTCGACCTAAGCAATGGAAAATACAAACCTTTTCGAAAGCCCAATGACGATCCATTATACATAAACAAGCAATCAAACCACCCGCCAAGCATTTTAAGACAAATACCTAAGTAGTGTAAAAAGGCCGATCCTGGCTCAGTTGGCCTAGACATCTTGGCGCCATTAAACCCCAGGGGGGTTCCCGGAAGCCTTCAAGTTCTAGCCCGATCAGCCATCCATTCCAAAAAAAAATTCCCCACCCCACCCCTCGCCTTCGGCTCGCCTTGCCTACCAAGATTTTTCCCACCCCTTTCTACCAAGATTTTCCCAAAATTTCCCCCCTCCGGATTTCCAACCTGAGCCCCCAAAATTTCCCCCTCCGGACCCCAAGATCCCGAAAGTTTTTTCCAAGCCCAAGCCCCGAAGAAGCCCCCTGAATTCCCGAAGAATTTCTCGAATCCCGAAGAGACCCCCTGAATTTTTCCCTTCGGAGGTTTGGGTTAATTTTGGGGGATGGTTGGGTAAGATGGTTGGTTTAAAGGAAATTGGGTTTTTTTGAAAATATTTTTTGAAAAGAAATAAAATGCCAAGAGGAAAAGGAAATAATTATGTTGTTGCAGATCAAGTTAGAACCAAAATCTGCCCAAACTGTAATTTTGAAACCAAATCAATAACAGCGATGAGGATGCATAACAAGGTCTCCCATGGGAAAGATATCCCTAAAAAAGTTACTCCTCAATGCCATGATTGTTTGAAAATTTTTGAAACAAAAAAAGAACTAAATACCCATTTTAAAAAATTTCATAAACCAAATTTATAAAAAGTTAGTAAAAAATGTTGAAACCCTTAAAAATTTGTATT
Source organism: Paragorgia papillata (assembly GCA_035771165.1). Lineage (NCBI taxonomy): Eukaryota > Metazoa > Cnidaria > Anthozoa > Scleralcyonacea > Coralliidae > Paragorgia > Paragorgia papillata. The sequence goes on from JAWNZC010000354.1 coordinate 7,805,938, forward strand.
CTTTTTGAATACAAATCTTGAAAACCTACTTCCCCATTCCCCTTCCACCCCTATTTCTATTTCCTAGTCCTAAAATGACCTATCGCAAGTGTTGAGACCTTATCATCCCCGATTACCCTTTTGTCGTCATCCGCACTGAGAGCAACCTTGTTCATATGGATTGTATGAATGTTATGCTGATAGCTCCTGAAAGTGTTCATTCCTTTCATTAACTTTTTTCCAGAGAACAAACAGTTGTAATAATCTTGAAACCTAATCTCGTTAATGGCACTTTCCTTAACACCCTTACATTTATTCTCCTCAATACACTCCATTTCCATTGTCAAAGGGTTTTCTTTTCTTGACATTTTTATAGAGTAAAGCTTTGGCCTCAACCCTACAAATCCCTTAATCTGGTCAGCCTTAGTTTCAAACTTCATCTTACCAAGAACCTTTTTGTTAACCCCAGTAGGAATTCCACTTGGGTGGATCTTAGGAAAATTACTGGTGTCGAAATGGGTAGCAACATCTTTGGAAATATCCTTGAACAAGTCTTCGGTTTTAATTTTGTAACAAAGACTGTCTGTGTCGGTAAACAAAAGTTGGGCATTTTTCCCATACTTTGGAACAACATAATCATGGTGGAATTCATACATAGAATTCTTTGAATGGTCTAAAATGCTAGCCCCTGTAAATATTGGTTTGTCCAGCTTGACATGAGTTTTCTTCATATGGATTGCTCCAAGGGTTTCGCTAAAGATATTAATAGACTTATAGTTAGGTTTTCTAACCAGTTTTTCATGTTGATCTGCCCATGAGACAAGTCTAATGTCAACCCTGTTCCTAACATCTTCCATTGTTTTTCCGTAGACAGAGTTGTTCATTAGCTTATAATTATTCTTGTCGAAGAGGGTTGTTGCCTCTGTCCTTAGTCTATTGTTAAGCTCAATGTATGGTTTCATCCAAGCTTTTTCCACATATGAAATTCCCCTATGAATTTTTTCAAGTGGCAACCCATGGTCCATACATTGTTTTAGTGTCCGGTAGTGGACAATATATTTCTTTTTCCCATTAAGATTAGGGAGAAGCTTAACAACCCCGTTAATGTTAACCTTCTCAGCGGCAAATGGGAGATCATTATGTAAGTCATGGAGCTCATCTGGATACCCAAGATCCACTTCCAAATGGCAACCAGTCCCTTCATTTCCAGCTTCTGTCTCAACAAGATGATCTTCCCAGTTTTCTAGTTCCTTTTTTGACATCCACTTGAAATCCCTTATTGGCAAAGCCTTTGTCATAGCTGAACCATACAAGTTGTTTTTGTCCCAGTAGGGAATGAAAGAGCTTTCAACCGCTGGATCGTACTCATCCATATACTTGTTGTTGGCAACAGCATACCTGTTGGGGATCAATGAGATACCTCCTCGAATTCCATCTTCAAAGAAAAGATACATATCTGGATCTGTTAATGCTTCTAATTCCTGTTTTGTCATTTTCATTAGGGCACAGTTTGACAACCCAGGACCAGTGTAGAACCACATAGGATCTAACCCGTATGTATTCTTACTTGTTTTCCTATAATTTTGGATGACATCGCTGAGGAGAGTAACATCCAGTTTCATGTAAATATCATTGTAATCTCTCATTGTCTTACACTTGAAGGCTTTCCAAACATTTTGGGCATGTTTGTAATCCGCATTTGAAATATGTTTCCCACTAAGTTTTGAAAAGAATTCCTTCTTCTCTGGCAGTCTTGGGTAATCCAGCTTCTTCAAATCGGTCATGAACTCATAGGGGTAAACACCCTTCTTTTTCAAGAGATCAACATGTTCCTTTGGATGGTCTTTAAAAAACTTTTCAGTGTAGACAAAAGACTTAGGACCCAAAATGTCAACAAGCGAAGACAAAGACCCAGGCATAAATTTTATACTGTCCAGGAATCTCAACTCCAATGGCACCCACTTAATTTTAAACCCCTCATTTGCATTCTTTTTCTTGTGCCACCCACCATTCATCCAAATTTTCTTATTAAAGCTTATATACTCCTCATCTGTTTTCGGAATACAACCCAATACCCCATCCGAGAGCCCCAAACTTTTAATAAAAATATGAGCGTCATACTTCATATTGTTATGGGCCAGAATAGGAATATGCCTAGCACTTCCCATAGCATAATTACAACTATTATGGGCTGGACCCCTATATTTCCCATTTAAGTGGTCATGATCTCTGACCCTGTCTTTCCCAAGTTCCTTTCCACAAACGTAACAGTCTTTTGCAAGTTTGAATTCTTTTTCCTGCCCTGGGGTAATAATTATTGGCTTAGGGTTTTTAAGGTATGTTTCCCAGATGTCCTTAACCTCAGCTTCCAAAGCCTCTACAAACATTTTGGCAATATCTTCGCCCTCATTTTCCATAGTGTACCTAACTATTTTCCCTGGGTAAATTGTGGGGTCGGAACAAATAACCTGTAAACAGTACCCACTTGGGGTATGTTTTTGGTATGTTTTTGTAAAACTCTTTTCCCTAGATGGTTCTACTGTTGAGATTGGTTTCAAAAAACACTCAAAGTTAAAGACAATGATGAAAGGAACATTTTGCATTTTTTTGTAATCTTTTACATTCCACTTGATAATATTATTATCCTTTGTTGGGAAAATTTGAACTTGAGCCTCATGTTGACTACAAAATTTCATGTGCTCCTTCATTTTTTCTTCTGTGCTGAAGTGGTTTACACAATAGTCGCAAATGAATTTTACATGTTGTTTGTTGTCTAACTGAGTGGAAAGAAGTTTGCTCTTGTTTTTTATGGGACTGTAATGTCCTCCCCACCAAAATAGGTTAACAACATTTGTAAACTTTGACCTACTTAATTGTAATTGAAAGACTCTATTAATTTTTTCATCCCAGCTAAAAATGTTAACATTAATATTGTTCATTTTTTCAAATTTTGAAATTTTGTTTGTTTCCATGGGGAATTCGAGTCCTGTAATATTATACCTATTACTCCACTCCACAACATTTTCCCCAACTCTTTCTAAATTTTTTAGTTCCTTGTTTTCCTTGAGCATCTCAGCTATTGAAACCGCATACAAGAAACATTTCTCATCCTTGTTTTTAGGGTTAACGATAGCTTTCTTCTCCTGTACTTTTTTAGGTAAAACCACATGACCTCCCCCATTCAAAGGCTGGTATCTTGAAATGGAGATATGAAGATTCTCAACATTTCTAATGACCCAACCAGAACCTTTCTTTTGGTGGGTTGACAAGTTTCCCAACATTTCTTTTTTCGCCATAGAATAAAACTCCTCAACATCTTCTCTTGTTCCCATTGTATACATGCTGGAAGTAAAATAAAACTCCTCAACATCCTCCCAGCCAGTTTCATAGTCATACTTTGCCAAATTACAAACAAGTGTAATTTTTACTTTTTTCCATCCCTCAACACCATTAATTAAGTCCTCTACTTTTGGGGTAGTATCTTCCAAGAAAAGAACAGGATCAATATACCCTTGACCTGAAATTTTATACAAAAGAGACTTTCCATCTGCGAAGGAGTCAATCAACTTGGGCTCTGCTCTCATTAGTTTCTTGTGTTTCTTTGCCTTTCTCTTAAAAATTCTGTCTAACTTGTTTCCAAGAATTTTTCTAGTTTTGGCTGTTTTCTTGTTCCCTTTCCATTTGTTTTCCCACCTTATGTCATCTAGTCTTTTTTCTTCCTTTTTTTCTTTTCTCTTGACAATGGTCGCCTGTTTCTTTTCCTCCCTCCTATTAACAACAGCTAGTCTTTTTTCTTCCTTCTTTTCTTCCTTCTTTTGTTGTTTGACTTCCTTTCTTTTCATTCTTAAATTCTTAGCCTCTTGAAGTTTTGGTAACCTTTCTGGATTGAATGGCATCATATTCCTATCCCGTTCAAGTTGCCTTCGTTTTCTAAGTCGGGCATTTTCCCGTTTTTTAATAATTTCGGGAGTGTCCGGTTTTTTAACTTTTTTAATAACTTTGTTTCCTTCCATTTATTATACTGAAAAAAAACTTCATAAAAAAATGCTATAAACTAAAATAGCCATTATGGGTTAGGGTTAGGGTTACTTCCTTCAAAATTTTCTATAAAAATTTTATAGAAAATTATTAAACTTTTTAAACTCTACTGACAGTTTGATCCTTACCATTGTAAAGAACAGATCTTCCATTTTTTATTGAAAATGGGATACAACCAGGGTTTTTTCCAATGCTCGATGCAGCTTTGTAAATGCTATGAAATTTTGTCCTGTTTCCTTCTTGGTCTGTAAAAATAATCTCAACAGGAGTTTTCATTTGCTCTCTGTTACACCTATCAAATGTTTCATTTCTAATTTGAGGTAACCCAAGATTTTCGCAAAGACTTTTCATGGTCATTTTGTGGACCCCTTTGAGCCCAATTTTTTTTGCCAAATTTATTAACTCTGATTTGGGATGGTGTCCAACAGGGTTTTCTTCTTTAATTTTTTGAATTTTTTCGCCAAGTTTTCTTCTTTCATCCATTCTAAGTTTAAACATCTCCATTTATTAATGGTGTTTTTTCTTTTTCTTTTTTCTCCCCCATTTTTTCTTTTGTGTTATCCCCCAATTCCAAAGATTCCACAACAGGTTCCCCAACATCCCCCAAAACAACCCCAACAGGAGTATAATTCTTTACAACTTTGTTCGTCCATCCTATTTGAATATTTCCCTCCATTGTTAAATCCTCCCTTCCAAAACTTAACCCAAATTGGAACCCCTTCCGCGAAATATGGTTTTTGTTAAATTTCTCTTTACTTTTAGAATTTCCCATTTTATTTTCCTAACCCAAAAAGATTAGGAAATTTAACCATTTTTAGGCTAATATTTTTTTCAGTAATTTTTCTCTGTGGCAAACTTTTATATGCAACCATAGTGCTGTTTCAGTTTTTACTTTGTATTTGCAAAGTCCACATAAAATAACTGTCATTCTTTTATTTAGTTTTTTTCCTAACCCAAAAAAGATTAGGAAAACCTTAAAAACCTTGGTTTGAAAACAAAAGTCTAACAAGTAACAGCTCAACTGTTATCGGAATCAGCAACACCGCTATCAGCGACATTTTCGCCAGGATTCTTATCAACCTGTACAACATTTATTGGTCCATCTTTTACCCAAACATGTTTTGCCAGTGTTACCCCACCACTTAACAACCCGATCATTGGAATGTAGGGGGAAACCTTTGTTACCAAAAGTTTAACATCATCGCAGAAAAGTTTGTTTGAGGATAGTTCTTTGTCCAGTTCGCCATTGTTGTTGACTAGTTCTAGTGCTTCCATTAGATTTGAAAATTTTGAGATTAAAGTTTCTGTTAACAAGTTGTTTACTCGATCTTGTTGAACAGTTTCATATGTTAGCTTAATTTTTTCAAGTGCGGATGCCGAAGCTTTTTTAAGATAAGCTTCTGAATATTTGATCTTCTTTTCAAAAGAAAGTTTGATAAGTTCTTCCCTAAGGTTTAAACTTTGCGTTTTGTCTTCGAATTCTTCAGTGTTCATTTATTATATTAACATCTTTGACTTTTGCCTCTCCAGTTTGTGCATCTTCTTCAACAGACATTTCCGCAACTTTTACAAATACTTTGGCGAGTCCTTTACCAAAGTAGAAGGAAACTGTCCACAAAAGTGTTAGAAGAAGTGTTTTTTGTAAAACTTTATCTAAACTAATGTTCTTTCTTGGTTCCATATTTATCTTTGTAAGCTTGGTAAACTATGTAAGTAAGTCCTATCGCAAGGACCCACAAATTTTTCGCCAACCATGCTATTCCTTTTGCTCCCCAGGATAATGCTGTTGCTAGGATGTTTAAAATTGGGACTAATATTGGCAGAGCTGTTTTTGCAAGTTTTGCCAAAGCCTTTCCTAACGCTCCTGTTGCTTTTGCGGCTGTTGCCACTCCTTTGGATCCAGCTAAAACAACAGTTGTTATAATTCCAGCAATGCTGATAGCTATTGCAGCTGAAACGCCCATGTTTTCTTTCGCCCATACTTTAAACCTTTCAAATTTTGTTAGGATATTGTCTTTAAGCATATTTTTAACATATTCAGTTTGTGGTACCATGTTTGCTTCCAATCTAAGCTGTTCGCCTTTTAGTTCGCACACAACCTCAACCTCCCTAAACTTTTTTTTATCCACTGGATCTTTTTCTTTGTCAGCCTTATTTTTCCAATACTCCCTGTTAGCCTCAACAGCATCAAGTTGTTTTGAATTAATGGTTCCTGAAATATTACGTATGGGAACATCCCCAACATTTTCTTCATTTTCGGTTTCAATATTATCCAGTCCTATTGTTACTTCGTCATCCAACTGTTCAGCAACATTTTTACGGATGTTGATAATAACTTCAGGTTCAATATTTTCTGGTTGGAGTCCTGAATACTCTTCGGTTTTCCCATCTCCTGTTTTTTGATGGTCTGCTTTTGCTTTTAAAATTAGATAATTAAATTTTCTAACTTTTTCCTTAACTTTTTCATCTGTGTTTACAATGAAGTTGTTGCTATCGCCATCTCTAATAACAACTTCTGCTCCCTCAAAGGTAATCCCAGTTCCTGCTCCTGTTTTTTCATTCCAATCTACTAAACTTTTGTTTAATAATTCTGCACTTGCTCCATATTTCCCTCCATCACTTTTGTTTACTATTTGCTTTAATTTTTTTTTGAAAAAATTTTTTCTTTTTTCTGTTTCAGCCCTCCTTAATTTACCTACCGCCTTTTTTATTGCTTTTTCAGCTTTTTTTGCGGTGTCATCATCTATTACACCAGTATTTAAATTTCCCCGGATTTTTTTTAGTCTGTTTGCAATCCCCTTATCATAGTCTTCGCCAAGATACACATCATCATTGGAAAAATCTGGTTCTGCATCTTGAAAATCGTCATCTTCTTCATCTACATTGGTTTCTGTCTCCTCTTCTTCATTTAACCTAGCTTGTTCTTCTTCCTCTGTTTCATTTGGATTTAAATCCTTCATTTCATATCCTCCTTCTGCCATTTATTTATCCTGGATACCAATAACTTTAACCAGTTCCTCACTGTAAAATTTTCCTAAAATATCCTCATCAGAGTCCCGAATTCTATACATAACAGGATCTCCTCTAAAAACAGCTGACACTGTAAAAATTTCATTAGTAAAATTTGGGTCATATCCTTTTGAAAAATTTTTTCTATATTTTTGTATTCTTACATGATCTCCAGTTTTAAATTTAGGTTTTACACTACTTTCAAGGGGAGGAATTCCATACAATCTAAAAAAGATCTCATCCTGGTTTCCATCATTAACATCTTTTGGCTTCATTTTAATTGTGCTATGTTTTGTGTTATTATAACTTGCTGTAAATTTGTCAAGGATGTTTAACCACTTTTTGTTTCCTGTTAATGTAAAATATTTCCACATCCTGGTTTTTAATGTCCGGTTAAATCTTTCTACAAGAGCAGCCTTTCTGTGGGATCTGGATGAGAAATAGTGGATACCAAAAGATTTTAAAAGGGTTTTTACCCCAACATTGTAAAATTCCTTTCCTTCGTCAAACTGAACTGTTTCTGGGTATTTGCCAAATCTTTCCTTAAATTCTTCTAACATTTTTGTAACTCCTGGAACCATGCTTTCGGTATTCTTTCTGTGGACTTGGATTGCAAACCCAAATCTGCTTAAAATTTCTATCCCAGTTAGGATCCATTTTTGGTCTTTGTTTTCTGGGCCAAATTTTGCCATGTCAACAAGATCCATTTGAAGCTGGTCGGCGAGATTTTTAACAAATGTTTTTTGAAATCTTCTTGGTTTTCTAATAGTTTTGTGCAGGGTGTAGACCCTTTGGTTGTGCAACCATTCTTTAACTTGTTTTCTCGAGACTTCGACACCTTGTTCCAATGCTGTTTGGTAAAGTTTTTCCATAGATTGGTAACCTGTTACAGGATTGTAGTAGATGTCTCGAAGCTCAAGGTCTATTAACAAAAGTTCTTCATTCATTTTTTATTTAAATAAAATGCTAAAGACTAAGTTTTTACAAGAATTTCCAAATGCTGACTTAGGAAAGTTTAAGTTTGCCAAGAAAATTTTCTTCCGAAAAGGGGATTTTCTCCTCGACATCGAGAGCAATGAGTTTAAAAAGAATGAAAATTACACCAAGTATTTACACTGGCCCAAGGGGTGGGGAATTCATGGGACTGTTCAAAGTTTCTCAAAACAACCAAAATGTTCTGTAAATTTTAACAAAGTAATTCTGTATGTTAACAAAGATGAGAGCTTTGTCCTAGACTTAGACCCAATAGACTTAACATTCTCGGACCCAAAAATCCCAAGAAACCCTGACTTGAATGACTTTCTCTCGGTCCCATATTTTACCGCCCTTGCAGCCTCTTATGTTGCAAGCTATTTGTGTGGGATCTCAGACAAACATTTTAAGAATGGGTTTGAAAGATTTAGGTCTTCTTTTTTGACCAGCATAGCCCATTACCATTATGTTTTTCAAGTAAGAAGGTTTTTAAAGCATCCAGAAAAGTTGAGGAGGCATTTGACTGAAGATGTTGTAAAAATTTTGCAACATAACCCCAACGATGTTTGGGTCCAGAAGATAAGTAATTCCACCAGAAGTTCGAAAGATTTTACCCAAGACATGAAAGACCTAGGATATGAGGTCAGATTTGTAAAACTGGAGAAAAAGAGCTATGGCAGAGTAAACACTTATGAGGAGCTTGTCTCTACTTCCGGAAGGCACCCGGATGACTTCAAACATTTTGTTCCAAAGACAAGTAATGGTCTTACAGGATTAGGACAAAAGCTTTTCCAACAATCTTTGGAATCCTTTGTCTACTGCATTCTTGGTGCCCAGGCAAAAACAAGGTGGGTCATTGTTGGGCAAGGGGCGAAAAGTTTGCAGACACAAGAAGTTTTCAAAAAGTTAATGGATGACACAATAGCTCAGGATGATGTTACCGTAAGTATTAGTAACATGAGGCAGGCCATTAAGTCTACAAATGTTGTTCTAAATTTTGCCGTCTCTCCTGGGTTGATCTTGATCCCTAGCGATCTGAAAATTTTAATAAATCCTGTTGTTGGGTTTAATAATGTTCTTACTTTGGCTACTGAAAAGATGGTTTTGGGGTTTAATAGGAATTTGAACTTGGAGAGGAAAAGGAGATCGTTGGGGAAAGGAAAAGGAGAAGAAGAAGAAGAAGAAGACCCAGTTGCAAAAAATTTACCGAAAATTTCTCAAAAAATTTTACCAACCCAGGCAAAAATGTGGAAAAAAACTTACAAACAAGGACATCTCATCAAGCCACAAGTTACAACACAGGACAACAACAGATTACCAGAAGTTTTCGGGGCTTCCATAACTTTGGTTTATGTAATTTTCAAAATAATAACCTATCTATAATAAAAGAACAATATGTCAAACATGTTAAATTACACTATTAAAATTTCGCCAACTTTCAAACTATTCTTGGACAAACATAGTAGACCTACTTTTACCAGTAAATGTTGCAACGAAAGATTGGAAGAAGATTACTCCGGTCTTTTTTGCCCAAAATGTGGTGTTGTGCAAAGGGCTTTCATAACCAAGAAAAGTTGCAATGAAAACTGGGTAACAGGAAGATCATCTGAGCCACACAATGTTAAAAAATTAAAAGAATACTATCTCAAGTTATTGCCAGTCTGTAACCTAGTTCCTCCAGAGGCATTTGGAAAAAAGAGTAAGTATTTAACTTGTGCTTGTTTGGACAGGTGTTTGTGTAAGTGTAAGGAAAAGGAATGTGTATGTACTTGCCCAACTCAGAACCCCATCAAAGGATGGAAGGAACAAAAACCTTTGGTTCTAAGGGTTATTGAACATTTTGAAAGATGTATGGAAGAACTTAAGGACAAAGGGAAAATTAAAAATAGGCCTAACAAAAATCATATAATGTTAGCCATTCTTTCGATATGCCAGCCTGAAATTTTGGAAACGATGAAAATTCCAAATTTTAGAAATCCTGCAAAGACTTTTGAAAAAATAGAGGAAATTTTGAATTATGAAAAAGAAAAGCTTCCAATGACTCAGACGGAAATTTTCATGTATTTGTTGGAAAAAATTCAAAAGGAGAAAAATTCAAAAGGAAGAATGTAAAAAATTCTAATCATTTTGTAACTCAAAAAAGTTACAAAATTTTTTTGAAGAGAAAATTAAACAAACCTAGACAACAACCACCCAAACCCTGATCCAGACAAAGTAACAGCGATAATTTGATACTTTTCCATCTCCTCACTTGGTTGGTAAAAATCCTCAAGTTTTGGCTCAACTTGGGCTGACCTCATGATTTGATGGAGTTCATTAAAAGCTTTGGAAGTGTCTTGCATATTATATCCTGCAGTCCTGATCTCATCCTGTAGCTCTCTCTGTCTGTCTTTTCTTTTAACCTCATGTTCGAAAAATTTTTCATGAGCTTTTTGCAATTCTTCGGTCGCCAGGTTATGTCTTTTTGTCTCTTTTGCGAAGCCATCTTTGTTAAAAGATTGGAACAAGTAGCCAGCACCTGCGAAGGCGATAGCGTTAAATAATCCTCCTGCTACCATTGAAGCCATTTATTAAATTTCTTATTTTTAAAATAAGAGATTTTTAGGTTTTCAGTTCTTGTTCTCAAGGTGTTTTTTTTCAAGTTCTTATTCCTCTTCCTCAAATTCCTCCTCCACTTTTTCAACGACTTGTTCAACCTTTGGGAGAGCAACTAAGCTACTCATTAGCCTTCTTCTGGTTGATTCCAGTTCCTTGACATTTGTCTCAATAACTTTTAGTTGGACTGAGATTACATTTCCAACAAAGATATTCTCAAATCTAATGGCTGCCTGTACATGGCACCTTTTGTTAAGATAGAAAATTGGGTCTACTTCCTGACCAGCTTCTGTGGGGTCATCTACATTTTCCATTTCGTAAAAATTTGTTTTGATTTGGTCATCTTTTTTGTTATACAAAACCTTTGCATACAAAGTTGGGGGATAGTTTTGGACAGGTAGATATTTGCCATCCTTGACCTCCTTCTTGACATACAAACAGCCTGCAATTTTCTTCAGGTCTCTCTTCTCAAGGTTGTATTTACCTAGTTTCATCCTGTTCTCAACACAGTAATCTTTACATTTTTCGACTATTTGGTCGAAAACTTGTAAAAATTTCTCCTGGTGGGGAGTTGGGTTTAGACTACCGTTTTCGTCTTTGTTTTTCAATACGATCGCCACAGTGTAACCCTTCTGCCCAAACTTTTCGTTGCACTTTTGAAGTCCCCATGAGAAACACTTGTCTGTGTTAATAGTTAGGGGTGTTAATTTACCATCTGGGCCTTTGATTTTGATATTAATTCTTTTGAAGTTGACTGATCCATTGTTCAATGATTTTTCATTAGGTTCGGAAAGAAATACATCATTAATATTAAATGTTTCAATGTTCGTTACCATTCTTTTATTATAGTAGTATTTTTTGAAAATTTTTTTTCAATTCTTTTTTTCAGGTTCCACCACCAACAGTCTTTGGTAGGTAACCCTTGTCTTGAGCCATTTTAACTGAAAATAATCCGACAGAGACAGCTACACCAAGTTTGGCAGTTTCTTTAAGACTAGCTGGTGCAGCGAGGGATTGGCCTAGGACTTTCTTGAAAATCATGCTTGTTCCAACAGCTGCAAGTGTAATTAGTGCTGCTTGATACAAGTCATTTAATACTTCGTTCTTATTCATTTATTATTATGGGTCTTCAATGTTAACTCTGAAAACCCTTAAAATTTCGATGACTTCAACATATTTTCTCAAAGCTGCTATTAGGTTGTTCAACACCACTTTCAAGTTTCCTAAGTTTTGGTTCTCATTGTTTTTCAAAGATTCTCTGAGAATTAACAGGTTATTCAAAAGGGGAGTAATGGTTTTTGGGTTCATAATTTTATTTTGTAGTTAAAAAAACTACAAAATTTTTGGGTTCTCAGAGGGTTTTAGAAGATTTTCTAGAGGGATCATACATGTTTGCGTTAAAAATATAGTTTTCTACTAAGCTTGTTAAAGTCGTGTTTACTTTGATCAAGTCATTTATAGCACCCGCCATTTTTTTTGAGATGAAAAAGTCGGATCCATCTTCATAAATTTTTAATGTTATTAGTTCTCTTTCGAAATAATTTGTTACATCTTTAAGCATTTTCATATTTTGTACAATATCGTTGTCCATTCTTTTATTTATAATTCTTTTTCAACCTTTGGACATAAAAACACTTCCAAAAGAATATCCCCAACATTTTTATCAATCTCAAATTTAAGCTCATTGTAAATTCCATTGTCTAACATCGCTACAGAATTTATGTTGTCAAACTTTTCAACAGATCCTTTCAAAATTTGTTTTGTTGTAATTGGGAGAACAACAGCGGCTCTATCCCGTTTTCCGGAGAATGATGTCTTTGTTCCATCAATCATGTTGCAAGTTATGCAAACAAATCTCATTCCAAGATTTATGTTGGCTGTGTTTGGGCTGACTAGACTTTCTCCTTTTTTAATTGTTGTTGTTTCTGGGTAACCAAGCAATGGGCCAAGTTTTAATAGGGAAAGGTTTTCTGTTGGAAAGAGTTTAATTTTGTAACTGAAAGGTAGTAGTTCAGTTTTTATCCCATTTTCCTTCAATCTTACCATAATCATGCCAATAGTCCAGTAGCCATTTTGGAAAGTAATTTGTTTCGACCCATGGCGGATAAAAGTTGGGTCTGTAATGTTGTTAAAGTTCCAAAACACTGTTGCATTTTTTACTACCATTTTTGTGTCTTCAATGATTAGTGGATCTTCAAATTTTACGGTTGTTTCCCCACTTTTAAGTAATAATCTTAGGTTCCTCATTTATTATTCTGTCGTCGAAGATAATTTCGTGGTTGTAAGGATGGATTAGATTAATTTCTAGCCTTGAATATTTTTGAGATTTTAATGTTTCTTTTATTTTTTTTTCTTCTTCTTTCGAAATATCTAGGTAATCATCTAAAATAATTTGCATATCTTTTCTGTTCGGGTTGTAAAATGTAACAAGTTTCGAAATATTTTCTCGATATGGTTTTGCAATGCTGTTCATTTGTTGGGTGAGGACCGCTGTGCTAATATCCATATGCCTGGCGCTGAAACCAAGTTTAACAAATTCGCTTGTCCTGTTTTTAATAGCCTGACCAGAAGCACAGTCATCTAAAATTATTAGACTTGGGGTCCCTTTGCAATAGTCCACAACATATTTTAGGAAGTCTTCGGACTCATCTTGGTCGCATGGGATTACAAAAGATCTTGGGTCATTTAGGTGCTCCCATTCGAGATAAGTTTTGTTCCATTCGAAAGTAGGGCAGATTAGGAAGATGTTTTCAAACTGTTTTGGTGTTTTTTCTAACATTTTTAACAAGTAGTGGGATTTTCCACAACTTGTCATTCCAACTATTATCATGTTAAATGGTCTCATTTTTTATTTTGGGTCTCAAAGGGATTGGTTTCTCAAAGGGTTGGGATTCTCAGTAGTTTACACTCTGGAATTCTCCTCCTTGGACTTTCAGTAGCCCATCTGAGAGGATGAAAACATGGCATTTAAGATCTGTTGTTGTTGCCTTTTTCTTGATTTCCAGCATGATCCCAGATTGTGTTGTCAAGAGTCTTGTACCATCTCCATAGACATCATTGTCATTGATTGATCTCAGGTCAACAACAAGTGCGAACTTTTCTTCGGTAAAAAATTCCTCAGCTTGGATAGTTGGGTAATCTGTTTGTCTGAAAAGTCTTTCCGCCTCTTCAAACAATCTTCTTTTTGGAATTCCTTGCGAGTAAATACTGTTTGGGATCCCTTCAATGGTAACCTTTACCCTTTCAATGTTAGGGAAAACATACTCTTCAGATCCACTTCGGGACGCCTTTGTAAACAACATTACAACAGCTTTCATACTCTTTCTTGGCAGATTGATGGTTTCATTGATTAATGTTGTTGCAGCAGCCCATGGAGAAGTTTTCATCAGGGTAACATGTTCGAAGGAGAGAGCCCGGCCTACTTGGTAGGAGGATTCAATTTCTCCTACTAGTTGAAAGTTTGTAATGGTTTCATACTCAAGCTCGATGTTCTCAAGCGAGTAACCGGCAAGAGATTGACTATTTTGGGCTTTCATGATGTCAGTCCCTTTTGGTAGTGTAATTATATATTGCAAGTCATTTGCCATGCTGTGGGGAGCATAAAGCCCATGATCTTTTAGAATTTTTCCTAGCGAAATTCTTTGCTTTGTCCCATAAACGGCAGCATATGAGTCGGAAGAGGCATCATCGGATTTAGAGATTAGTTTCCTCTGATTTTCAGATGCAATGCCATCCTCGATCATGTTGGATCTCTCATGCTTGTCCATCCACAAGTCTTTGTATGTTCCAAGAAGGCTTTCTCCTGTGTTGTCATAGACTTTCTCTCCTGCAAATCTGACTTCCAAGCGTTCTTGGAGTTGTCTTGCAAGGTTGTTGTTAAACCAAGATTTGGTATTTTTGTTCTTGAAGTCGAATAGGAGAAACATCTTGTCTGGAACTAGGGTAGCTCCGGGTTTTAGTTTAGGAATGTGGATGTAAATTACTTCCCCTTCATTTGCTGAATTTGGGTTGAAAGTAATTACATTTCTGGCTCGCTCTCCGGTTATTGAACTTTTATGTAACCGGTTGTAACCAGGGATGAGTTTAACTTTTCTTTCGGTATTCATTTATTATAGGGAAAATTTCATAAAAAAATTCCTATCCCCTTGAGAGGATAGGAATTCTTAAAAAAACTTCAAAGATCATATTTGGAAAAATCTTTGTAAGCTGTTTTCGACTTTGGAATTTTCGGAGGATTTTCTTCTTCTTTTGAGGCGCTCCATTTGTTGTATGCGATGTAAGTCAACACTAGGGTGCAACAAGTTCCTAGAATAGTTCCTGTATATGTTATCAAAGAAGTTGGCGACATTTCTGCGGATTTCTCTTCTTCTTCCGGGATTGGTTCTAAACTCTGTTTCTTCTTCATTTTTGCGGCTTTGCTTATTGAAGCCAGTTTTTTTCCTTGAGCTACTCTTTTTGGATTTTTGGTTTTGGTGGGAGGAGGAGTTTTTGTAATAGTTTGTTCTTCCTTAATTTGAGTTGTTTCCATTTATTTGTTCAAGTTTGCTCAAACTTGTTCAAAAAAGTGAAATAGCTAGCTTAAAGTTTGCTTAAACTTGTTCAAAAAAGTGTAATAGCTAGCTTAAATTTTGGAAAAGTTTGTTCAAACTTGTTCAAAAAACTGCAACAGCTAGCTCAAATGGGTTTTTAAGCTAGCTCAAAGTTTGCTCAAACTTGTTCAAAAAAGTGCAACCAGCTAGCTCAAAGTCTTTTTGTTGTTAGTGTACAGAATCATACACACCTGTTCTTGTTAACATTTTTGTTATGTTTTCATTTGGATGCAGAAAATTACAAATATTTTTATGATCAGTGTTGTAATATATTTCTTCTAAAGAGTTGTCTGTTGCGGTTTTAATAACAGCTTTAACCAAAACACATTTTTGCCCAAATTTGCATACTTTTGTTTCTTCCATTTTATTTAATTAATCTTAAGCAGGTTAATTTCAACATCCCACACATTGAAAAACAAAAAGGTATAGTCGTCTCCAATCGAACCAGAATAGCTATGCAAAGATATTTTGTTTCCCTTTATTATGGATGCAATGCCTTCGCAAAATATATGGTGGGGAAGATTTTCGTTATATGTTTTTCCCATGGTTACAACTTCCAAATCCGCAAGTTTGTTTGATCTTATGCTAACATCTCCATGGTAAAGGTTTGTTTTAAGGTCAAAATATGCATTGTAAGTAGAACCATCCCACCATGAAGATTTTTTACTTTGTTGATCTATTTTATGTCCATCTGGTTGTAGTAAAAACCAATATTTTATTAAATATTTTCCAGATTCCGCTACTGTAAATGATAGCATAGTGCTGTTGTTATTACTGTTATCCCAACTACCTGCTTTGTGGTTTGTTTTCCCACTATCTTTTTTGTATTTTTTTACCTGTGTAAAATTTCCTGCTTGCCCTGTTGCCCCTGTAACCCCTCGAAGTCCTCTAAGTCCTCTTAGACCAGTTGATCCTTTTGGTCCAGGAAGTCCTTGGGGTCCTTGATCTCCTTGATCTCCTTTAGATCCTTTGTCTCCTTTATCTCCCTTTGTTCCTTGCGGACCTTGGGGGCCTTGGGAACCTGAGTTCCCGGTTGAGCCTTTGGACCCTTGGAGGCCTTGGGCTCCTTGCGGACCTTGAGGGCCTTGTGGTCCTGTTGCCCCTGTGCTGCCTTTGTTTCCTTTCGCTCCATCGTCTCCAGGGTCTCCTTTGTCTCCTTTCTGAGCTGCTGCCCCCGCCATTCCTTTGTCCCCTTTGTCGCCTTTGGAGCCTTTGGAGCCTTGGGTGCCATGGTCTCCCTTGTCTCCCTTAGAACCTTGTGGGCCTGTTGGGCCGGATGTTCCTTGGAGGCCTTGGTCTCCTTTTGTTCCTTTTGGGCCTCTAGGACCTTGGCGACCTGTTGGGCCTGGGGAACCATTTGGTCCTTTTTGGCCAGGTGGTCCTTGATCCCCTTTGTCTCCTTTGGTACCTGTTGGACCAATGAAGCCTTTGTCTCCTTTGTCGCCTTTGGAACCTTGGGATCCTTGGGGACCAGTGGGACCTGCAGGGCCTTGGTCTCCTTGGGGACCAGTGTCGCCTTGGGGGCCTGCATCGCCTTGTTCTCCGGTTCCATAGCCGCCGGACATGTCTGAGTCGTCATAAAATCCATAGTAATAGCTCATGTTTATTTAGGAAGTTTTTTCAAATGAAGTTTCCATATTCTTTCATCATTTCTTTGTTAATTTTTACAATGTCGGCAGGCAGCAGAGGGCCATGGATAACTTTTATCCCATATATTTTTCCTTTCAAAATGGAATTACTACTTGCTGAAGATTTTTTATACCTCTCGTTGAAAAATACAGAACAATATGGGTTGCCTAAAAATCTCAAATCCGGTGTAAAGTCTGTTCCTGCAGATTTGACACCATTTAGGTAAACACTTCCACCAGTCCCCAACCAATGGCAAGAAATAATATGTTTGCTTAAAATACTATGGGAGGCAGTCATTGGAAAATTTAAATAACTATGACCTTGGATCCCACCAACAATTACTTTGGAATAGGAGTACGACTTGAAGCCAAGAAATTTGTCGTAATCTCCATTATCATTTCCAATAAGATAACACCAATAATCTGGGTCCGATGTGCTAACCACTGTGCAGACTACAAAGACGGAAACATCTCCCCAACCAAATTCTGGGCAGACGAAACACATGTAGTTCTTTCCTTTATTTTCAATGTAATCTTTTCCTGGGCCGGCATCATCCGAGCCAAATGTTGGGGCAACTGAACTGTTATTTTGCCATAAAACAGAGTTTCCACTTCGAGCTCGGGTTATTCTTTTTACCCCACTGACTGTTTCAAAGGTTTTGTCTGCTGTTGTTAAATTAATGTCAAAAACAGTTTTGTAGTCCCCTTCCACCCCCAAATTTTTTATCTTCTTCTCAAGATCTTTAATTTTCTTTTCTGTATCATCATGCCTAGCGGAATGATGTCGTCTTCCATAACCATAGAAATAACTCATTGTTTATTTAAGGTTAAAATTCCTATTCTTTTGGAATAGGAAATTTAAAATTTTGGCTACCAACCTTCAGGCAAAGGATCTTCTTCTCTTTCTCTTTCTTCTCTTTCTTCTTCTGTTTGTTCTTCTTCCTCTTCTTCTTCGGGTTCTAAAAATGCTTCTTCTGGGAAAAAAACTCCAATTCCATCGATCCATTCTATTTGGTTTTCATCATAAATTTCAAAAAATTCTTCTAATGTTTCGTGCCAACCCACTCCTCTAGTGTTTTCATCTATGAGATGGTATCCATATTTTCCTTTCCATATAAAAACTCTTTCCAAACAGTTTTCGGGAATGATGTTAAAAACCTCATTTTCATCATCCCATTCTAAAACATTATGGTCCCAAACTCTGTATAGTTCTCCTAATGTTTCAAAGCCTTCTTGAAATTCTCCATATTCATTGTAAACTGAAAAATTTGGGGTTACTACTTCTTCGCTCATCCTTTTATTTCTTTTCAAAAAATATTTTCAAAAAAACCCAATTTCCTTTAAACCAACCATCTTACCCAACCATCCCCCAAAATTAACCCAAACCTCCGAAGGGAAAAATTCAGGGGGTCTCTTCGGGATTCGAGAAATTCTTCGGGAATTCAGGGGGCTTCTTCGGGGCTTGGGCTTGGAAAAAACTTTCGGGATCTTGGGGTCCGGAGGGGGAAATTTTGGGGGCTCAGGTTGGAAATCCGGAGGGGGAAAATTTTGGGAAAATCTTGGTAGAAAGGGGTGGGAAAAATCTTGGTAGGCAAGGCGAGCCGAAGGCGAGGGGTGGGGAACTTTTTTTTTGGAATGGATGGCTGATCGGGCTAGAACTTGAAGGCTTCCGGGAACCCCCCTGGGGTTTAATGGCGCCAAGATGTCTAGGCCAACTGAGCCAGGATCGGCCTTTTTACACTACTTACCTACATCAATCAACAAGCGCATTTCCCTCCTCTCGTCTGACGAGCGGACATCTAGACACTTATATAATCATCTTTGTAACTACATCTTAGTCATTAGACCATTTTATCTGAAGAGTACCACACAATATTTGTGGCACGAAACTAAATAGTAATAAAATGTGTAATCAAACCTGTTGAGTCTATGAACTTTAACTATATATATAGTATATATATACATACAGTTTGTTGCCCAGTATACGGCCAGTTCAGGTTTAATCTGCTGTAATTTCCTAATTAACCGGGCTAAACGTCTTAACCTTTCCCAGCAACATGCAAATTTATTTGACTATAAAATATAAAAGAACTGGAGACTCTGGCCTTTGTCTTGCTAAAATACATAAATTTATAAGATGTTGTTTTTCTGCCCAGTATGCGGCCACGTATCCCAATAACCGGTCGCCTTAATTAGGTAGACTTTAAGCGGGGGAAAACCCTTAAACCGTACAATTGTGAGTATTTTTAGCTGTCCTGGGCCCTTCTAGTCTGCTCGCAGACCCTTATTTTAAACCAGAGTCTGCGAGCAGGCTAGAGCCCTTACCGATTAGTTATATTTCCAACAGGATAATATTCATCTCGTGATTATACGGGGAAAATCACCCCTTTTGCTTGAGTGGTTATGTTAATATGGGTAAATACGACTAGCCCTTCACTCACACACCTACCGCTAGTACTAAAAACTAAGGAAGTCGCTATAGACAACAGCATTTTTTATTTAATATAAATTTATTTGTAATACAGTTTTTTCTTCCATTTTTTGAACAGCCTCTTCAACCTGCTTAAATATACCCTCACAGACATAGGAATCTTTCAGTTGTATTGTGTATGAGCATGGAATGACAGCTCCTCCTCCTGGAGCATGTTGAGGTGGCCAAGGATTAAAGCTTTTGCAAGGATTTCCTGTCTGTTCACTGAAATAAGACAATACATATTGCATGTTACATTTAATTTATTTCTCTTAATACCTGTGTGTCTGTTGGTAAAGAGTAAATCATTCTAACAAGAATATGTAAATGTACAAACCACTCAATACAATCAACTTCAGAGTTTTCAAGCAGGATCCAAAAACATTTGGAAAGCCCCGTGGGCATTCGTCCAATGGGAAGCCCTGCAATAGTCCGAACTCTCTCTCCCCGTTTGCCATCTGTCACATGATTCCATAAATCTTTTGGGATTTTGTTTATCTCAGGGACCCAAACCAAACAAGAATGCGGGTCGTGACTGTTTCCGTACGCTTTAGTCAGGGACCCCGGAATGATAAAAGGGCAAGAGGGGCAAACTCTCGTCAAAGGGCACTATTTTTTATTTAATTATTTACTTCTTTATTTTTATTTTGCACTATTTTAACTTACCATGTATGTACATGTAATTTTTTATGTATTTATATAATGATCACCTATTTACTTAGCTAATTTATTAGCTAAACTAAAAGTAAGTACAACAACAACGTTCATACCTTTATTCAAAAACCCGTATGAATGTACGATTCACGGATATGAAAAGTGTTTTTCTTTCGAAAAACACTACTTCCAAAATGGTTGATAATAATGATGAATTGTAAAGTAATGTATATATTTCAGATTGAATATTAAACTAAACAATGAATATTTTTATCAACAGGAATTAAACAAGAAAATGTTTTGTCGCGTCATTTGCGCCGTATATTAAATAAATACACTTTATATGTAAATTACTTGTAGTATTTTCCAAAGTATGTAATTCTTCTTTCATTTCTCTCAGCGAACTCTTCGGCAACTGCATGTATTTCAACCATATCCATATACCTCTTCTGAATGTTGGCAAACATGATGTCATTCAGCGACCGCAGCCAGGTTTTGAGTCGACGCATGGCGCTAAACGTGCGCTCACAGGAGGCTGACGCAAGCGGCACCGTGTAATAAAGCATGATTAGCTTGTGGACCTCCGAGCACTGTTTCTTTGCTGATGGCATAGCATTGAAAATCTGTGCAATGGTGGAAATCCGAGTAATTTCTGTTAGCTTCTTTTTCTGCTCCACGTTGTAAAGGCCAACGATTGTCGGCAGATTGTCAAGCTGCATCTTCAGATCTTTGTTTACCAGAGAGGTTGTTAACCCCGCTAAAGAGACTCCTCTTTCTTTCATCGCGGTTAGCAGGATTTTCTCGATGCTCGCAAGAAGCGTAAGCTCTTCTTGCTCAAATCTCTCTTCCAGACTTGTTACGATTGCATCAATGGCTCCGTAATAAGATCTGCGCATTTGTGCAGTGCTTGAATTGTGAACGTTGGCCTCTCGTCCGTGAAGACCCTCTGTCAGCATAATTTCTCCACCCACCACCCACCTTGGGATTTTTCTTTGTCGAACCTCATCACTGGTCTCCGTAATACCGGGAATCTTTTTAGCTTCGCCGAGTAAGTGCTCAAACTCTTCTTCGCATCTCATCTCTTGGAGTCGTCGGAGAACGTGTCTTATAGAAAAGAGAGCATATTCGGCTGAAATATCAACTGCTTGGAGCTCTTTTGACAGTAAACCAACAAGCTTTCTTGTAGCATTCAACTTAAAGATAACATCAAGTGAAGATAACAGGCGCCTCAGAATTCCTCGAATTCTTGCTTTGGTGTCAGCGGTGACGGACGGATCCATTTCTAGCCTTTCCAACGTTTCGCGAAGTTCTGCCGACTTCTCGAAGATTACATCAGCGGCCTTTACCCTTGTCGTCCATCTTGTAGCGGAGAGGCTCTGGAGTCGTAAAACTTTGTAATCGTTGGTATCGTTTTCATTCTGGAAATCTTTCTGTATTTCTTCGAATAGCAAAATACGTTTTGGATAGGCACCCACAATGGCATACAACGATTGGCATAGATCAAGCGATGTGGACAGCAAATTTGACTGCTTTGTGGCGTCATTTACAATGAGTTCATTGCAATGAGCGAAACAAAGAACATAAATGGCATTTGGTGCAACATCTGCCTGGAGCATTCTTGCTAAGGATTTCATTGCTGCAGCCCTGTCGAATCCATAGCTGCCATTCTGTTACCATCCATGCCACGCCTGAGGAGAATATCTTTAGTATAATGTAGTAATGCCTCAGATGAAAGACCTTGTGAACATTCGAAAATCCCAACGAAGTCTTCCGAAACTTCGTAATTGTCATTGCAAGTTCTCACGGAGAAAGACAGCTGCTCCTTTTTTGATACGTCTGATGATTCGTCCGCCAGAATTGAAAAAACTTTCCTCTCAGAATGTCATCTAGCAAATGTCTTCGAGTGCTTAGAACAAGCGCCTGCTTTTGCTCTTCTAAGATGTCGTGAGCTGTTACGTAGCGATTCTCGTCAAGAAGCAATTTCAATCCTTTGTCGTTGACGGCTTTGTCAAGATCGAATTGATAAATATTAGACTCAGAATCTGTTTCCTCTAATTGCCACTCCCTGACGTAAGAGTGTCTTCAATGTTTGAAGGTGGGAAATCAACCCTTGCTTTCGTAGCTGTTGCGTTGCTAGACTGATTGAATTACATACTGAGCTGATGGTGCTTTGTTCCCGCACTATTGGCATTGTAGCAGTATAGGCAGTTTTATGGGCAAAGCTTTCTTCGTGCTCCTTGAATTTTTCTGGACCTTTCTTCCAATTACTGAACCCGACTTTATAGTTGCCAAATACTCCTTTCTGTGTGTCAGTGTAGCCTGCATAGGTAGCACAAATTGAGTAAAATGCTTTATTCTCTTCCCTATTGTAGGCTAACCACTCGTGACCTTTGAACCATTCTCCTTGACAATATCGCCCGTTTCTTGCGCTTTTTTCTTTGTCTGTGCTCGTAAAATCATCCTCACATTTGACCCATGTCGCTTGCATGCATACACTTTGATCTATCTGACTTCGTGACTCTAGTTGCGATATATCATGATCATCACTTTCGTCAATTTCAACAGTTTTCTCATCACTGGTTGATGGGTCTGATAGTGATAGATTTGGCTCACTTTGGTCAGATGATTCAGTTCTATGCGTTGTCCTTTCTATAGTGAAAAGCGATGTTATTTTTGCTTGACCAGGCTTAGCGGCTGCTTCTGCGAGAGCTTTTGTAGTAGCTTTTTTATTTCGTTCTTCTCTTGGCATCACCGCGATCACGAGTAACGATACGAAAACTGTAGGGCTGTAGCTTCAATTGATCATTCCACGATCATCTCTCTATTCTGTCGTGAATCGTGAGTTTATTATTCCTAGCAACAGAGCTGCTTTATTGTTGAATTTTCAATTTTCCTACACAAGGTCAAGGATCGAATTACAGAAGGTTTATTTGTCGAGACAGTGAATTTGCCAACCACATTTACATCTGCCACGCACTCGGGCAATATGATTTCTGAATCCACAATCAAACATTACAGCGGTTAAGACAATAACAAAAACCATAGCAACAACAGTCATTCAGTCAACAGCTCTATAATTTGAGAAATGGTGTACAAGAACCCAAAGTTCTTCTAATAACAGTTTGTCTTTTCTAACCTGCTTGCACTGGTATTATGGTATTAACAGTATCAGCTTACAGTTTTTTTTAACAAAACAGACTATTTAAAGCTATTTGGCCGAGCGAGGGCACTTCTGCCCCCCTTGCCCCGAGGGCACTTCTGCCCCCCTTGCCACTTCTGCCCCTCCTTGCCCCCCAGTTCCGGCGTCCCTGTCTTTAGTAACAGGCAGAAAAATCGATGGATTTACTGATTTGGAACTCGTGATAACCTTTAATCACAGCGTTATTGATAATGATGAGACGCATCCTATTACAAATAGAAAGGAATGGCTATAAAAAGGGGCCCGAAGGGTTAAATTGGGAGCTGAGATTCGATTAACCCTACAACACATTTGAAACCATGATATCATGTAAAACAACGATTCAACATTTACAGGTTACAGGCAGAGACATAGTCACGAGAGGGGGATGGGGGGGGGGGGTAACCTCCACTCTCATTTAGGTCTCTCTTTGACTAGTCTGATGGAATGTATATAAAATAAACACAACGTCATGTATAAAGTGTCTCAAGAGTCACACGCATGGCAATAGAATGGTTCGTCAGAATGTAAAGAGTCATCGTTAAATTCAATAGGAACGCATTCTATGTGCATCCATGAATTGCACAAGTCACACATGATCCATGCATTATTTTCGTCATCGCTGGATAAATACTCCATTGAGCAAACACTACAGATGTTCTCATCGTTTGAAGATGAAGTTTCAAATGTAAGACGAGTTCTCTTCACTTTTCTCCCATGACTAATTCTTTCACTAGAATTACTTTTCTTTGCTGCCTTATTATTCCCTTTTTTCCGTTTTTGTTCTTTCATTCTCTCTCTTTCTTGTTTCTTCTCTTCTCTTCTCTTCTGATTTTGTCATCTTCCACTTTCTTTCACTCCTCTTCCTTTCTTTGCCGCGCTTCCTTTAGTCTTTTCTGTTTATCTGCTAACTGCCGAGCTTTCTTTAATTTTTCATCCAGAAGAATTTGTTTGGATGCTGGACCACTAACAAAATTTGGTATTGTTCTTTTAACATTTACTCTCTTCGAGACCTTTGGTTCTAGATTTGGATATGTAAGGACTTCTTTTAACAGGTTGGATTCTAAAAAAGGTTGTTGTCGCTCATTCATGTTTTCCACATGCTGCGCAAGTTGAGAAGTTTCTGCTTCTCTGTTCTTACCAATAGTCCAGCAATATCGTGCAAAAAAATAGTCGAATTGTGCACTTTCTGTGAAAAGCACCAAATTTGGCACTTATAGCTCTGAAGCTGCTGATCAATTCTAGCTATGGACCCCCTCGGATCCATGACGGGTGGAGGCAAAATTGGCCACCAGGGGGGAGGGGTGGTGTAATTTTTTGTATTTCTTCTTATAAGGCACAAAACGTTATCCCAACTGCCCTAAATTAGGCCAAATTCCTAAACTTGGTTCACTAAACAATTTAAACTCTAGACAAAGTCAAGGGGGGTGCAAAGGTTGTACCTGAGGGGGGAGGGGTGGTGATTTTTTTGGATTCCTCCTATAAGGCACAAAATGTGTTCCCAAAACGATTAGGCCAAAATGCTAAACTTGGCTCATTGAACAATTAAAAATATGTTCAGGGGGAGGCACAATTGAGCACCAGGGGGTGGGGGTGGTGACAATTTTTGTATTTCTCCTAGTAAGGCACAAAACGTGATCGAAAACAAAACGTGTAAGTGCTCCAAATTAAGTCAAATTGCTAAATTATTTGGCTCACTGAACAATCTATATTATGGACCCCGTCAAGGGAGTCATTGTGAAATGTTGGAAAAATATAACATCTAGATGATAATTATAGCCAATTGTCACCCTAAATTATTGTAGAAATGACCAGGAATCTGTTATCTTAAATTATACTTTTTTAACTTGAAAAAAGCACGATGAAAACATTAAATAAATGAGTTGTAGGAAAGCTGTTGAAAATACGACCGAGTAGGGTTGGTAATTAAAGAGGCCTGGCTACCCAGTTAGTTGAGCGAGCGAAAGCATGGTGACATGAAAAGAAAACTGCAGTTTCCAGCCTCTAAAGGAGGAAATAAACCTTACTATATTTTTAGTTCCATCGATCGATAAATATCTTTTTTTCCGTGTAATTTCGTGACATTTCTCGAAAGATACTTACAGAGATGGTAGAAGTTCAGTCTACTAGGCGATAATATATGAGATTAACTCATCCTTATCTTGTCTTTTATAGATAATTTGTTCGTCCTGCTTGTATTTTAACATGGATAATGTGTTACTGCAAGAACAACTGCAAAGTGTGAGAACCTTTGACTGGACTAAGTGTGTACTTTGTCAAACAGTTAAAGAAGAGAAACTTCGTTGTCCTTTCGATTCTAAGCAACAAGACGCTGATTCGTGGTACGATACATTATGTTCTAATGTGTCAAATAGCTTGCCCATTGAAAACAGTTTGATTACACCAGACCTAAGTGGCAAAGACTTGGCTAACCTGTTTCGTGAAAATAAGGCTAAGTGGCACAAATCCTGTAGAAATAAATTAAGCAACCTCAAGCTAGAAAGAGCACAGAAAAGGAAAGCAGGAAAAATGAGCGACGGCGAAGAACAACCGACGAAGTTACCCAGGCGAAGTATTGATGGAAGAGATGTACAGGCCTGCTATTTCTGCGAAGAAACAACCGGACAACTTCACAGAGTTTCTACTTTTAAAGTTGATGCTAATGTGAGAGAATGTGCTGCTCTTCTTAATGACAGTAAATTATTAGGCAAGCTCAGCGCCGGTGATATGATGGCATTTGATGCCATGTACCATAGAAAGTGCCTTAGGATGCTTTATAGGAAGGCAGCTTTACGTGAAAAACCCGCCTCCGGGAGAAGCACAGGATTCCATTTGTCAAGGCCTAGCCCTAGCTGAGTTGATTTTGTTCATCGAGGATTCCCGAAATAATGACTCTGATGACGAACCAGTGTTCAAGTTATCTGACCTGTCTAAGATGTACGTGTCATTGCTAGAACAGATGGGTATAGAAATATCAGAACGAATCCACACTACTCGTCTAAAGGAACGCATTCTCGAACAATGTCCTGATATAACTGCACATAAAGATGGTCGTGAAGTCTATCTTGTTTTCTCTGGAGATCTTTCTGCTTTCATTAAGAAAGCCAAGGAGAAGAGTCACGATGACGAAGCAATGGTAATTTCTAGAGCTGCAAAGATCATTCGAAGAGATCTACTTGACATGGAAAAAATGACATATTCTGGAACATTCGATGAGAACTGCCAAGAAAACTCGGTTCCGCAGTCACTGCGATATATAGTTGGAATGCTGATGTGTGGTGGGCCATCGTTTCAAGAAAATGAAGCTCAGTATTGTGAAGAAGAAGAGAATCAAGCAGCGCTCAGCGTGTCGCAGCTCATAAGATTTAATTCTGTCATTAGGCGGCGCAAGAATTCCAGCGCAATTTTTCATTCTAAAGAACGGGAGACACCCCTGCCAACCTACATAGGCCTGTTATTGCATGCCGAGACAAGAAAGAGAGGATTAATTGATAAGATGTCAAACCTTGGATTGTCGATCTCATACAATAGAGTTCTGGAAATTTCGACCGAGATGGGGAATTTGGTTAGTGCACGATTCAGGGAAGAGCAAGTACTGTGTCCGTCGATCCTGAAGAAAACTCTATTCACTACCAGCGCGGTTGATAACATCGACCACAATCCATCTTCCACCACTGCCACTGGATCGTTGCACGGCACCGCCATGTCATTGTTCCAGCATATCAGCAAGGACAATCATGGTCAAGAAAGAGCTCCTGTAACAGTTTCAAATGTACCTGCCAAAGGGCTGAGTCCACTACCGCAAGAATACGCAGAGGTACCACCTGTGGACAAATGGAAAAAAGAACCGGAATTCCCGTGTACTAACCTAACTACTGACCACTTTCGACGACCACCTATGGATCTATCAGAGCAGAAAAACTGGCTGTGTCACATGAAAGACGTCATAGAGAGTGATAGTGAAGATGATGATGAACAGGATATGTGTGTTTCGTGGGCGGCATTCCATGCAAGCCAAGTTACCACGCCAAATGACACTCCCGCAGACATATCGTCCCTGCTACCTCTTTTCCAGGAAGACTCGAAGTCGGTGGCGATGATTCTCCACACCATGAATGTTGTAAAGAGAACGGTACAGTTCTTGAATCCAGGTCAGACACCAGTTCTAGCATGTGATCAACCATTATTCGCGTTGGCAAAGAAAATCCAGTGGAAATTAACCGAGGTGCATGGTGAAAAAAAGCTTGTTGTAATGCTGGGTGGATTACACATTGAAATGACGGCATTACGGGCTTTGGGAGACTGGCTAGAGGGGAGCGGATGGATAAGCGCCATCATGCAAGCCAATGTCGCATCGGCTGGAACTGCCGACTCATTCCTGAAGGCATCTCATGTATCAAGAACCAGACATGCACACCAAGTCACCGCCTGCAGCCTCCATATCCTAATATGCAAGGCATATGACGAATATGTTCAAGGACTAGCAGTTGACGAGGAGAAACTCGACTTTGAGCAATGGAAAGAGCGCCCGAGTCTCGCATGTCCTCATTTCAAATACTGGGCGACAACTCTTGCCTTTCAGCTAACGATCTTGTTGTTTGTCCAGTCCCTGCGCGATGGTCGATTCAGTCAGTACAAAGACACGATCAACCAGCTCCTTCCCTGGTTTTTCGCACTTGACAAAGTGAACTATGCTAGATGGTTGACAGTACACTTGCATGACATGATGTCCCTGGGTGAAACGTGTGCGGATGTAGAGGAAAGGTTCGAGGAGGGCTTCTTCGTGGTGCGCAAAACGCAGAGAAAGTTTTCTGCTCTGGCGATCGACCATGCTCACGAGCAAAATAATAAGCTCGTTAAAGGTAGGAGTTGCAGTTAAAATGCGCGAATCGTGCTCTTATAAAATTACATTTGTGTTATTTACCACTGCTTCTTTTTTTTAAAGGAGATGGTGGTGCAGTAGGACTCACAGAAGATTCTTCTCAACTGTTACGATGGATGATCTGCGGCCCGGAAATTGCGAGAGCCATCACAGAGTTTGAAGCTAAACAGCCTTCCACCAGAAGAAGCCACAGCAGCGACCGTGCTCACCAGCATCACGAGCAAGTCTTGAGCGTACAGAAAACGTTCCAGAAACAGGTCCAATCCCTTGTAGATACCATTGAAACAATGGGGAATCCGTTTCTTGAATCCGGAGACGACCTTCTGGTACTCGACACCAAACAGCTTGCAAGCGAGAAGGTGGTAGATACTGTTAACAGAATACAACAAGCCGGCAGAGAGCAATTCGAAGCATTCGTCGAAGAGCGCATCGTTAAGCGAACGAAATCAATTTCAGACGTCATTAAGCTGAATAAGTTAGCACTTTTTAGAAGTCCAAGAAAGTCGCCTATTAGGGGAAACCAGGCTGTTAACACATTAAAGGAGAACTGTTCCCTGTTTTCTCAGTTATACATTTCCTACCAAGTGCGTCAAGGTAATATCGAGGAGTTCTTCGCCCATGAAAACCAAGCCCATCCCCCGTCGATCTGTAAATATGGAGAACTGCGACTTGGAGTTAAATCAGAGTTGTTGAAATCTCTAGAGAATCTGTCAACGGTCCCGACAGCAACAGCAAGTCCTGTAGTCGATGCGTTGCTGATTGATGGCGCGGCGTTGGTTAACATGCTGAAACCTTCGGGCGCATGTAAAACTTTCTCTGATTATGCTGAGTTGGTTTATCTGCCCCACATAAAGAGCCAGTTGCAGAAGGTTAAGCGTCTAGATGTCATCTGGGACCGATACATAGATGACAGTTTGAAAGCTCACACGCGCAGTAAGCGAGGTCAGGGGATCCGCCGTCGAGTCAAGCCTGATGTACGGCTACCAGGCAACTGGAGTGAATTCCTGAGGGTCGATGCCAATAAGACAGAGCTCTTTCTATTCCTCGCCGACCAAACCGTATCTCTTCAGTCTGAAAACAAGACCGTTCTCTCTACAAGCGACAAATGTGTGCTTTCAAACACGACGACAGACACAGCTCTCATTTCACCCTGTACCCACGAAGAGGCGGACACCAGACTTTTCCTTCATGCATCTGACTGCGCCCGAGAAGGACACAAGAAGGTGATGGTGCGCACGGTAGATACAGACGTCGTTGTTCTGGCCATCTCTACATTCCCGTCCCTTGATGTCGATGAGATGTGGATAGCGTTCGGAGTAGGGAAGCATTACAGATACATAGCCGTGCATGACATTGTCAAGGTGCTAGGAGATGAGAAGTCTCAGGTCCTGCACGTCTTTCATGCTATGACAGGATGCGATCAAACTTCTGCTTTCTTGGGACGGGGTAAAGGCACAGCTTGGGCAACGTGGGCATCTTTTAGAGACGCTACTGCTGCGTTTTCAAGGTTGAGCAAGTGTCCCTCTGAGAATGATGTCCTCGAGGCCATGCAAGTGATAGAGAGGTTTGTGGTTCTGATGTATGACCGGACAAGCCAGTGCGACAATGTAAACGACGCCAGGCAAGTCCTTTTTTCGCAGAAGGGACGATCTCTTGAAAACATCCCGCCGACTTCCGATGCACTGCTTCAACACACGAGACGAGTGGCTCTTACAGCTGGACACTGTTGGGGCCAGTCTTTGGTATCTCTCCCCGAAATGCCATCTCCTGGAGACTGGGGATGGAGCAAATGCGACACTGGATGGACACCACTTTGGACCACCATTCCAGAGGCATCAAAGGTTTGCCAAGAGCTCTTGCGTTGTTGGTGTAAGTCGAAGAATGGCTGCACGGGACGATGCAAGTGTGTCAATGCGGATATGCCATGCACTGCCCTTTGTAAATGTGGCGGAAAGTGCAAGTGAAGTACCTCGAAGCAGGGACATCTTTCAAGAGGCTAGATGGCGAATGCAAGTTGTACAGTGTAAATAGGACTATAATATGTTAGTTGAACTCCCCGAGGATTTTCCATTATCTAAACCCACGTTTTTGTGGCTTACAGACACAGCCACACACAGATAATCTTTATTAGAAACATTACGGCGCGAGGGCACATCTGCATTAGTATTATAATAAAGTATTGTTGTTTGTTTTGTATTTGACATTTTGTGTTTTGAATTTTAATTATTATTGTTGTTATTATAATTATTTTAATTTGTTGACAGACAAAAGTCAAGGCTTTGACATTGCTTGGCGCTTTCGAAGCAATTATAAACATATCTAGCAATGGGGCCTGCCTTCGATTTTGATGGGTTATGGGGAGTAATGCCAAGCAATATACACCCCCCATCCCCTCAGGTACAACTTTTGTCCCCCCTTAGAGCAATTCCATAGTTTAAATTCTAGTTCATTGAACAATGTTTAGCAACTTGGCCTAGTTTGTAGCACTTGGGATTATGTTCTGTGGCTTGAAAGGAGAAATAACAAAATTTTTACCACCCCTCCCCCCAGGTACAACAACCCCCTCCCCCCCCCCCAACTTCTTGAGTTTATCCACGGTTTACATTGTACAGTGAATCAAGTTTAGCAATTTGGCATGGTTTGGAGTAATTGTGGCCAAGTTTTGAGCCTTTTAAGGAGAAATATCAAAATTGTACCCACCCCTCCCCCCAGGTACAACAACCCCCTCCCCCCCCAACTTCTTGAGTTTATCCACGGTTTACATTGTACAGTGAATCAAGTTTAGCAATTTGGCATGGTTTGGAGTAATTGTGGCCAAGTTTTGAGCCTTTTAAGGAGAAATATCAAAATTGTACCCACCCCTCCCCCCTCGGGTACAACCTTTGCACCCCCCTTGACTTTGTCTAGAGTTTAAATTGTTCAGTAAGCCAAGTTTAGCAGTTTGGCCTAATTTAGGGCACTTGAGATAACGTTTTGTGCCTTATAAGGATAAATACAAAAAAATGACACCACCCCTCCCCCCTGGTGGCCAATTTTGCCTCCCCCCGTCATGGATCCGAGGGGGTCCATAGCTAGAATTGATCAGCAGCTTCAGAACTACAAGTGTGCCAAATTTGGTGCTTTTCACAGAAAGTGCACAATTATTTCACCAAATTGCTGGACTACAACATGTGATGGGTTTGCTGAATTGTATAGCTTCTTCCAAGCGGAAAAAGTCGGACTTCCGTCCAAGTCGTAGTTTTCTTCAATTCTACGCCTATACTTATCCCGTGATGGAGTTGAAAGGGCAGCATCCAATGCATCAAATGCTTGCATGGAAGCAGAGGCGCTAGTTTTGTCAACCCGCTGATCGGTTTCAGAAGATTGATCGGATGCACTCAGTAACCCCTTTGAAACTTCACTTTTATCAAGTGGATAAATGCCAGATTTACGGAATGCAGTCGTAAGGATGGAAGGGCGCATGACGTCTTCCCACGTTGATTTAAAAACAGAACAAAAGTTCTTCTTAGTGATATCTGCATTGGGATTTCTTTGTGTATATTCTCTGACTGACTGGTACCACCTTTTTTTCATATTGCCAAATAATCCCACGTCCGCTGGCTGGACAATATGCGTTGCATTCTTTAATAAAGCGTATAAGTAAATACCATTCTTTTCAGCAAGTTCAAAGGTATGCAAATCTAGGTGCGAACCATGACTATCGATAAGCAGTACCACCGGTCGTTTTGGTGGTAAGTTGGGAATAAAGTGATTTGCCAGCCACATATAGAACGTTTCAGTGTTCATATAACCAGATTCAGTCATGGAAAAAACACTGCCACTAACTCCTCCTTCTAGGGGATTATAACTAGTTGGAATCCGTTTTCCTGGGAAAAGAAAGTAAGGAGGCATCCATTGCCCACTAGCGTTAAAACACGGAAGCATTGTAATATGCTCCCTGTGTCCAGCCGTTACTTGATATGGTGCTTCTCTCTGCTTAGTGGGAGCAATAACTTTACCAACACGACCACTCAAGTCAAACCCGGTCTCGTCACAGTTCCATATTTGGGCAGGTTGATCCATCAATTCTTTTTCCAACAGGAATTCTTGATATTCTGAAAACCACTTATCTACATCCTCTTGAGTGATTCTTGCCCTTTACTTTTCTAGAGGTCTTGCTTTCCGAACCTTTACTTGAGGATTTCTCTTCATAAAACTACGAAACCATTTGTTTCCTGGTTTATTGTTCTTAAAGGGCGTGGATCGACCATCATTGTCTAAAAAATTCTTGACAGATTTTAAAAAATCGCTCTTTGACACACCAAAACCACGGTTAGCCATTTCAATAAGCCATACTGCATATTGATTTTCCTCTGATTTTGTTAAAATCGGTGGGGGACCTTTACGTCTGTTGTACGAAACTTTCCCATTTATTCTGGATTGCAGTGCTGTTCTTTTTAACCCCCACTTTTCTGCAGCCTTCCGTGTGCTTAACCCTCTCTCCTTCACATCCCTCATTGCCATCAAGTATTTTTCTGCTACATCAGATACATTAGTTCCCACTTGGCTACCCATCAGTGATAAATATGAATTTTGTAACATAAGCATGTGGCTATGAAACAAAAAGTACAAATTTTGTCCAAAAGATTATTCGCTATCTTTTTCATATTGTAAATTTCTTACAGAGCAAATTAGGGGACAAAAATGTTCGGGAGGGATTCAGTCAATTTAGAAAGCATCCACACATCCCCAATGGGAAGCTAATCCCTCTCGGACATCCTCCTAAGGTATATCCCCCCCCCCCCCAATACCCTGTGGAGTTGTTCTTCAATTTAAAACTCAGTTTTGTTTTGAAACTTTTTCCCGCGCTTTTTTCCCGTGCTCCATCTAGCTATGGAGCACGCACGACAGCCAATTAAAAACGTTGCCATATCAAAGCTATGTTATAAATATATATATATATATTATATTGTAATACACAGAAATGTAATTATATTTTATTCAATATAAGCCTTTTAAACCTCCAAACAGTCTGAAATAGTGTTAATTATGATGAATTCACATGGTGCATAGTCTTGGAGTTGAGTCATTTGTAATATCCCACTGCTCGTGTAAGCACCCACCCCCTTCTTTTGACAAAACATTGTGGGGGTGGGTGCTTACCCATCATCATCATCACAGTCCACTACAGTACTGTGAAAATTATTTTAATAATGCTGGTAATTAAATGCTACTATTGGATTTGGAAGTAGCAAAACAGTATGGTTGAGAGAAATCTTAAAAACCTTACGTTTTTGGTGGAACACTTTTTTTCGGAAAAGGTTCTGATTCTAAACTTCATACAACAATAACCTCATGGGTACTCTAAAAATAAGATAAATCAACATAAGAGACTGCAAAATGGTAAGAAATTTTTGCATAGAGACTATTAAATCCAGACACTATAAAAGGATACTGCTGCATTAATAGGATTGTGTTAAAGTCATATTTAACATTATTCTCATAAAAATGTAGTTGTATTACTGTATATACTGTATATACAGCTCTCAGACTAGTCAAAAGTGTGCATAAACAACGTTGTTACAAGATATTGAGATCTCAAAACCTTGGTCCAGATTATGAAAAACATTGTGCAACTCCCTTTATATGAGCAAGTGACCAGTAAG
This sequence comes from Paragorgia papillata, assembly GCA_035771165.1. NCBI lineage: Eukaryota > Metazoa > Cnidaria > Anthozoa > Scleralcyonacea > Coralliidae > Paragorgia > Paragorgia papillata. The sequence goes on from JAWNZC010000354.1 coordinate 7,839,577, forward strand.
TTTCACAACTCTGTAAGTTCTGGGCTTATACAACTTGTAAAGAGATTTAGAAAACTTACAATCAAAATAGGACCAAACAAATTACTACAATGCTGCAAATTTTCCTGTGTAAACCCCCAATAGCAGACATGTGGTCAATTGCCCAGAGCTATGGGCTTGCTTTAGCCTGCTATATATTTTGTTTTATACTAGACAAATATGCAAATTATTTATGTAAATCAGAACTCTGTTGATATGCAAATGATCCTTAGTGTAAAACAAATTGAATGTATAAACGTATTATTATTATTATTCAGCATTTATGTTAATGATTTACCGTTGATACCTCAAAGTTGTTCAGCTGAATGTTACGTTGACGATACCAAACTCTACATGTGTTTCTCAGTGCAGAATCACGGAATTGCTATGAACGATATGAATAACGACCTCCTCAGGATCCGAAATTGGTGTTTCGAAAATCTTTTACTATTAAACCCCGATAAGACAAAATTGATGGTGTACGGAAGCAGACAAATGATTTCCAAACTCCCAGATTTTCGTCTTTCTCTTTTGTGAAAAGAACTTACTCCAGAACAATCTGTGAAAGACCTGGCTGTAATTTAAATTTTAACGAACACGTTTTAAATACTATTTCATCTTGCATGTCCAGTTTAGGTCAAATAAGCCGAGTGAAGCATGCTTTTAAGAAAGAGCTGCTTATCGCAATAATAAATTCATTAGTATTTAGTAAGTTATATTATTGCTCCTCGGTCTGGTCCAATACCACAGATCGAAATATACGGAAACTTCAAAGCATACAGAACTATGCTGCTCGGATTATTAGTGGAACTAGGAAATATGACCATGTGACACCTGTACTAAAGCAACTACGATGGATACCCGTTAAATTACAACTTTATTATCGTGACGCTACCCTTACGTTTAAATGCATGACTATTTATTTAAGTTCTCAATTTTTAACTAGAGGTAGTATAAGTGGAAGGTCAACTAGAAAAGCTAATCAATTAAACATTCCACTTTTTAAAAGCGCAACAGGTCAGAGAACCTTTCATTATCGCGCTGTAAAAATATGGAACGAATTACGTCCAGAACTAAAATTAAGTGAGACAATTCGGGAATTTAAATGTAAATTAAAAAGAGACCTACTAGATAGCTTTCTATCATAAGGCATATTATATCTTGCAGTATTCTAATTATGTTTCTTGTATCTAATTCTTAACATTGTAAATACTTTAGGTAGCAATTTTTATTACGTTGTATTATTTAGTACATTGTCCCTGAAAAGCCCCATGGGGAGTGGTCAATTAAATATTGTATTGTATTGTATAAGATTCGTTACCAGCAGTAAAAAATGGATAAAATAAGTACATACCTCTTTCTCGATCGTGTCAGACACGATTCTTCTACTCCTTCTCACTATTCCAGTCGCACGTTTTGCGTATGATTTGTCCACTATTCGGCGACTATTCGCCGACTATTCACATTTCTCGCCGACTATTCGCACTATTCGCCGGCTATTCGCACTATTCGCCGAATATTTGCACTATTCCCACTATTCGCCGACTATTCTGCTTTTATAAATTACCTCGCAAAAATAGCATTAATGTTTTGTTTATGATATTCAAAAAATAAATGATTTTATTTTATTTGTGTAGGTAATAGCACGAGTGAGTTTTTCAAACACTATCAAAATTGCACGAGTTCGAAGGACGAGTGCTATTTCAAGTCTTTGAAAAACTCACGAGTGCGTGTTTTTTTCAAATTGCACAAGAAATCATGCTATTACTTATTAATAATATACATGAAGAGAATCTTTCCAATCAAAATGCTTTGTACAAATAACATACATGAAAAAATTTAACAAGAGCTTTTTTTCTAGTCAAAAATGATTTTTGTACAAATAAAAAAAAATAAAATATTTGCACTGTATTTCCTTTTTTCTGCACTGTATTTCCTCAAAACTGCACTGCTCTCAAGCAATCAAAATTGAGAATTTTTTTCATGTATATTATTAAGTCCTATATATTACAGTATATCCCACTTGGAATCAAACCTACAATAATATAATTACATCAGAAACTTTACTTAATTATTATACATATACATGTATATACAGTATCATAAAAACTACAAAGCAGTTTACATTTTTGTTAATAATTCATAATACTGTTAAATAATACTCAATACTGTAACTTAAGTGAATATGAATGCCTGTATGAAAATAATGATGCTGTAATACAATGATTGAATGAACATAATTTGAACATAAGTGTTCTTTGCTAGCAGTTTTTGGAAAATAATTTATATAGCAGAAAAAATGTGGGTGACTAAATTTCATAACCCTTTATAGCCCAGGGTTCAAAAGGCGATTAGCTTAACCAAAAGGTTTTTCCCTAGGAAATTTGAGCTAAAGTTGTCAAACAGAACATAACAAACAAAAGAGTCCATTAAATTCTAATCCTTGATTAGTGGTAATCGCCCTTTGAACAACTCGGCCCAGGAGGCCACCCATTGTCAAGTAAAATTGTCTGGCATTAGCTAGAGTTGAAATACTAAAAGACATGCTTGGGCTAACAATAGATAAATCCTCCATCTTGTATGCCAGGTGTTAGATGGATCATTTTCGTAAGTGCCCACTAATTTAACATTATTTTATCTATGGCTATGAAGGCTATGCCAGCCATTTGTGAATAGAATTTATTTTCTAGTTTAATTAAAATATGAGCAGACATTTTGCTGAAAGATACTTTGAAATATTTCAGGAATTGTGTTTGACTTATTTCACCCTTACATCCCCAAACCGGCCAAGTATTTTCTTTCGGTTGGGTAAAATTATCTGGGGTTAGCCAGAATAACATTCTAAACACTTGACTAAGGCGTGAACAGGTTAAATTGAGATGTGATTAACATAACTCATAATGCTGCTGCAGTACGTGCTGACATTAAATGAGGCTGGATGCATATTTAAATGATTTGAGATATCAAAGCAACTTCTGGAATAAAACTTGAGCACATTACAATGAAAAAGAAACATGCTTTTGCACACTTAGGCTTACTTGGTAATTCAATCTCAGGATATAAAAAAGGGGTGTTTACATGAGGGCTCAGTTTGAACTGAATCTCCGGTCAGGCATATATATGATAAATAAACAATCTACATGCAAATCCTGAACCTGATGCACACTCAGTTCAACTTTAACTTGTAAACACCCCCCTTAAAGCAATAAGTGCATTTTAGTTTAATTAGTTTTGTTATATTATTATTATCAGTGCAATAAGTGCACTGGTATATAATATAAAATGACTAAGGGTAATTTATTCTGTAGCTTGGTTTATAAGAGCCTGAAGACGCAAATCCAATGAAAAATCTTCTTTGTCATACCTCTGCACATAAAATGTAGTGGCGAGCTTCTGTTGTTTCATGTTGTACTCGAACAACAATGGAGTCGACTTGCCATCAACAACAGCTGCTCTTCCGGAATATTTCAGTACATTCCTTCCATTTTTCTTGACCTTATCGAAGTGCCTTTTCTTCAAAAAGTTCGTCCCAAGAAACATCACCGGGTAGAACACTTTCGAAGCATTTTCGAACGATTCTATTGCGATTCTAGTGCATATAAACCCTCCACAGTTTTTAGTTCATTGGACAGAGGATGCGAAAAAAGCTGATAAGTTATTTTACAGTTTAAGATTTGGTCCTTTCATTTCCGAGATATTTACTTTCAAACAGGCCAATTTTACACATCCGGCGAGAAATTGCCGAGAATGGTTTCAAGGCTTTAAGGGCCTGGACACCAGGAACCGCTTTCGTTACCATATAGTGCGTCCAGGTGCGTCGTATCTGTAATAAGCTTGCGTTTTTGGTAAAAATGCCGGATAGGTGCGTTGTTTACGGTTGTTCAAACCAGGCAAGTTTGGAGAATAATATATCCCTTCATAGGATACCTTATTTTAACGACGATACATCTGTCGCGAAGAGTAGAAGGAAGAAGTGGGTTACCTTCATACAGCGAAGAAGAGACAAATGGACGCCGACCAGCAATTCCGTTGTATGTTCGGAACACTTCACGCTGGATTGTTTCGAACTCAGTTCCGATACTACATCGAAACGAGACGGAATTGGTATTATAGCAATACCTAGTATTTATCCAAATACCGACACATCACAAAGAAGTCAACCCAGTCAACGGAGCGAACGCCGAAGTGTAATTATTATCAATATTTGTCATCAGTGATTGTGCGCAGCAACAGATAACGACCTACATAATAGCAACGACTATTTTATTGTAGACTGTTAAAGAATCTTCGCAGGAAGCGTCTACTTCAACTGTTGGCAACGATGATTCAACGTCATCGTTATGTGAATCGAAAGAAGAAATGTCCGTCGAACTGGTTGAATACACCGAGTTACGATCTGCGCCTAGCCCTAGCACTGCTGAGATTCCTGAGCAGCAATCTTGCCAAGAAAATATTTTGGTATGTTTTGAAATATTATTTTACTTTATCAAGCAATAATACATAATTTTAGCAAGCCAGATATCAGTCAAATGTTATTAGCACATCAGGTGGGCAAGAACTGTTTGTTATTATGTTTTGGTTTTGATACACTGCAGATCACTGACAAATGACGTCACAAAAATAGCCGGATGGTGTAATCAAACACGTTTTTGTTGATTTTTACCCTGTAATTTCTCTCTTCAAAACCCCTGCCTACTTGATGATTTGAAAAGCTAAAATATCTCTGTGATTTAATTACAATATTGATGCACAGTAAGGTGAAACTGATTTCTTAAATACTGCACAGAAACGGATATTATTAAACCTCCTTGCAAGTTGCAAGTATTTCTCCTGCAAGGTATTACTCATATAATTTTTTTTTTTTTTTCTGTTTAAGATCAAAGAATCATCAACCCAAATGACCAGTTCAAATGTCTGTGGCAACTGCAAGACTTTACTCCAAGAGACGAACAGAATGAAGAACTAATGGCTGACAGCAAAACATAAAGTTATGTAAAAGACGTATGTGGAATAAGTATTTAACTTATGTACAACTATTTTGATTTACCTAATCCATTGGATAGAGACCGATGGCAATGTCATTCAATTATGCAAAGTGTATTAACCCTTCAACTCCCACCATAAGTCAGGAAGTCTTCCCTTGATGAGTAAGATCATCTGGAATTAGACAGAGTAAAAAATATGGCACTGATGGAAATGAAAGGGTTAAAATGTATAAAAAGTATAAAAAGTCATGTTTGTTTCTGTTATTGTTTTAAATGAATCACATCAACAAATAGAATTATGCACTTAGTCAACTAACAGTTTAATATTACATATTTAACAGACACACCAAAAAGTGAAAGAGCATGCGAGGCTGGCCAACAAGGAAGTATTAGTATTGAAGAAGAGGAACTATCGGTACCTGACAGCAATAGTGAAAGTGAACCTGACAGATTAGATCCATCATCAGATGATATACTGGAAGATGAAACAGAGACATCAGTGACTGAGACAGACGAAGAGACAGGATTTAGTAGAAGGTAATATTAATACCAACTTCCTTTAGTAGCCAACAGGACCTTTTTAAGGTTTTTCATCATGGGAGGGGAGGGGGCATTGATAAAAAAGGACTTACTGGGGGCATGCACCACCAGAAATGTTTGAGATTAGAGTCTTGGATGAATGCATTTCCTGCATTCTGATGAGTGATTAGAAAAAACACAGAAGATATAATTATTTTTATCATTGTTCATTAGCTCAATTGTTTCAATACTTCAGCAAAAAGGGACATTTTGCTTTGAGAGATTCAGTTCATAATGGGGCCTTACCACCCACCTTATATAAAAGGCCCTGATAACCAGGTGATGTATTTGTTTCAGAGTTTATATGAAGAATGACAACATAAGGACAGAACGAAAGTTTATTGTATTCTTCACCCAGTTGTTGACCCTCTTCAGATTTTGTCCATGTTGTAAATCTGACAACCCACTTGTGGAAGTCCAAGAAAATGGTACAATGGCTGAAGTAACAACCATATGCTCAAACCCTTCCTGCAATAGCAAGACAAATGTTTGGCATAGTCAACCTAATATGCCAGGGACAAAAGTTCCTGCAGGAAATTTTCTGCTTTGTTTTGCAATTCTGATTGCTGGAGCATCAGCAAGCAAGATTTTACAAGTCTTTCAACATATGGGAATGAAGTGTATTTCACTAACAACATTCTTTAAACATCAACGTGTGAGTAAAACTTATTGCCTGTATACAGTACTAAGCAGAAGTAAGGCTGAACTTGTTCTTATAAATGCCTGAAACTCGGTCATCACAGAAACTGGTTTGCAACTTGCTGTGCAAGTACGTGCATCTAATTAAAAAGAACTGTGTTTGTTTTTTCACTATGAGGTTATTTTTAATTACATGCAATACTCACAGCTCACAGCAAACCATCTTGTACTATGAATGAAAATCAGGCTTAACTTTGGTAAGCACATTGTAATTCTAAAATAACACAGAAAACTGTTTCAAAGTTGTGGCATGAAGGGCTAGAAGCAGTTTGACAAGCAAATTAAATAAGAACATAGTCAACCCACAGTAATGCAGAACAGTACTGTAGTATGTATAATTTGTAAAATAATAATTATAGCACTTATGCCATAATGTAGTCAATGATTGACATATTTTCTTACAGGAAAAACGTTTTCCTTCTATCTTCATCCATTGGAATAATTACCAAAAAGGTTTGATGGAAAAACTAAAGGATCATGGGGATTTAGTTATTGCAGGTGATGGAAGGCATGACAGCATGGGACATAGTGCAAAATATTGTGCATACACCGTATTTTGTTGCACTGTTCCACTTATTATTCACTTCACATTGGTGCAGGTATAGTACAGTGCATATATACACACAGTGACATGTACATACATACAGACACATATATACAGTATACAGTTAGTCATCCAAGAAAAGACCTATGAGAAAAATAGGTTCTTACTTTGTGTTTCGTGCACCAATATATAAAACGTCATGTAATCTAATATTTAAGAATTAGACAACGAGCCCGAGTTTTCTATGAGCGAATTGTCAACGAGGCGAAGCCGAGTTGACTATCGCTCATAGAAAACGAGGGCGAGTTGTCTAATTGTTTTAGTATAAATTTAGCAACAAAAGTTAAATAAATTCTCGACCATAACATATTCTTTGAGGCTCGTTTAATACATTTTTTAACAGCCAACAACAAACGTTCAACAGTCTTTTCGGACATCTGCTTGGCCCGTACAGTAATTGATGGAAAAGAAAAGTTTTCTTGCATAATTTAGCATGGATTTTCATGTACAATATTGAAACAATATATATCCACTCATTTATTTAATGTTTGTAATTCGCTAGTTAACAAATTTTGAGAAGGTATGATTATTTCCAGGATTAACAATAAAATGTTTCCATATTAAGCTTGTTTATTGCGATTACTTTTGGTTTTCATGTTCAACTTTGTCTTCTTGCAGAAGTTACAAAAGGACTAACCCAAATTGAAAAAGTCAGTGGCTGTGAGGTAGTGAGTGAGTGGACAAAACCTTGCACAAACCACCTTTACTGGAGTGCAAGAACAACGCACAGTGGTAATGGAGAAGTCATTTCAGCGAAGTTCAACTCCTTCCTGAGTCATGTGGTTAATGAACATAATAATTTAGATAATCCTTTGTTCAACAAATGTGCTCATGATGAAACCATCCAACAACGTAAATGGTTAGACAAAGGTATACACTACTAACAGTAGTATAACTACCATATGCACTAATCATATAGACTTGTCCTCATATTTCTTTGTTTGTTTTGAGCGGTTGCAATATTTGTTTACATTTTTTATAGACTCCATTGCATATGAAAAAATGAGTGCAGCCTTGATAAACAAAAAAATGGTGAATGGAATAAAAAAGGCCTCCCCTATTGGACAAACAAGCTGCCTGGAAGGCTTTCATTCCATCCTTAACCAATTTTCCCCAAAGATGATTGGTTACTCATTTGCTGGCATGTTTTGCAGGTATACACCAGTATTTTTTTGCATAGTGTATTTATGGTTGTAGGAGATACACTGTAAATAAAACAACAGTAGTGTAATACAGTACAAAATGAAATGATATCCACATTTTTTCTTTAAGGCATGCAATTGCAGTTATACATTTCAACTACAACTTAAACAGAGCTACAAAAAAAAAGAATGGGGTTGAACAAGTAAGCGTAGTTTATCCAAAATTCAAGAATGGAGAAGCTGTCATTAGAAACGTACGAGTGAAACAACTAGTGTATATTACTATTAGGGAGGTTTAGATATGGTGGGAGTTTTGCTACAATTGAAGGGTGTGGGAAAGCCAATGATATAGGACGAGTTTGAAAGAAACATGTACTCATGCCATTTACACAATAAAATTTAACACCATTTTATTGTTACAGATTATGTAAAAGAAATGTTCCAAACTACACTTGGTGCCATCAAAGAAAATAACAAACTGGAACAGGCCATTAAAGAATTGTCAGACCTTACCCCTCCACCAATGAACACCATGCTGGAAAAACAGCCACGCAGTGAGGCAATAATAAAGAAAAAAGCTTGTGAAAGTATGCCTTTTGTCGATGTACCACCCACAAATCCAGGTAATATTAAACAAAATTGGGAAATAAAGGCATTGGGTATTGAGTAATTTTAATTTTATTCTTTCTCACAGTATCCAGCATTTCGACTGCCCAAAACCAAGGACTAAGCAACCCAAGCAAGAGGGCCAAGCCAAAATGTTCTGTGTGCAAACACCCAATGAAAGGCCATAAAAATGTGTTGGATTGTCCGAAGAACCAAAGTTGACTGCATGCATGAACTGATTTTAGATCTGTGTTTATTTTTTCTATTGTAAATGTCATAAATATGTCATCATGATATTACTTATTATAACTTAATATTATGTGGGTTTACATCAATGCACCACCTTTTTATTTATCTCTTAGTTTTCGACCTGTATCAGAGATAATTATGCTCTGATGAAGGTTGAATGTTTAGTGATAAATAAGAAGGTGGTGTACCACAACTTAACCATTTGTAACCATGCTAACTTTCCAAACTTCTAATCATGTAAACCTCTAAATAAAAGCCCTTGCCTAATTTTACTGTAAGCATTGTGATAAAAAGCATTTTTCTCAAATATCCAGTCAGCATGTTGGTGGGCTTATATTCAGAGGTTTATAGTATTTCTAATAACCAACAAAAAATGAGAAAAATGAATACAATGCCCAAATCATTCTTGGTCAGAGACTAATTCTTCATAACCTACAAAGTTGTCAGTGTCACCATCATTCCCATCAACCTTGAATGTTGAGCGTATCACATGGTACGCACATGCTGGCAGAGGGATTATTTTTTCCTTCAAACGGCCATGTACCAGCCTGGTAAACTGCCTGTAGGCAATTCCACGAAGAAACCTATGAAAAACAACACCAAGTTGGTATTGGTGATACACAAAAGCCAAATATAAAATATACACAGACGTCATTGATTCGCATGGACTGATCAGATTTGATATGTATCAAGAAAATTTCTATTTAATTTAACCTTTCCTTTGATCCGATTTGACGGTATCGACGCCCTTCACGTGTTTTAAAAGAGTCTGCCGCGACTTCCAACTCCATATGTTGATACATACAGCAGGAAAGCCTGGATGCTGTGTGATGCACAAAGGTTGTCGACCAACGACTTCAGGTACTTTCCTATCTCTCAATACAGTTAAACATTTCGGGATTTCTATGCAGCAACAACATTCCTTTGGGTTTACTAAAAGTTCGATGTTACAATTTCTGCACTTGCGCCTGTGCAATAAGTGTATAAAATAAAAAAAATAACTGTGATAAACAGATACAGACATGTAGTGAAGTCAACGCCATATTGAATATTTACAGACGTTGATCAGGATTATTATATACATTGAATTGCGCAATAAACCATAACTTACCACGAATTGGTAGATTCAGTACCATCCATTGTTCGTGCGAGTTCTTCCAGCTGCCTTTTGGTATCGTCTTGTCTTTTGCTGTATTCAGCAAGCCACTCTTCATCAGCCAACGGCTCGTCAGCGTAGGTCTCCACAAGGTCGTCATGATCATCATCATCCGAGTAATCGGACTCGTTTACTGCTTCAATTTCTCCTACTTCTTCGAGTATACCCTCAGAAGCAGAAGATGGACTTTCGTACTCATCAGAGTCCGAATTTGAGCTTGACATAGCGATTTTTCTTATAAATAGAAACCTTTTTTGCAACACTTTGGTCTAAACGTCTATGTTTTCCTTGTTGTGTGAAATCCGATCGTTCCTGACTCCCAGGCCCATCTTAAGAATAATGATGCGCAGCTTTTTCACTCAGTTGGCTATCTTTAGATTGAAATATTTCGGCAAATAATTGACCAAATCATAAACTGTAAAATAACTTATCAGCTCTTTTCGTATCCTCTATCCAATTAAGTAAAAACTGCGGAGGGTTTATATGCACTTTAAGGTCCCGCCATAACCAACAGCAACATTGAAAACATGGCGCAATATACCGTACGGCACGAACAATCTGATTGGCGGCATCAGTCCAGTATTTCTGGATCTCCTGAGTTTTGAGAATATGCTTTTACCTATTTCCTGGAGGTAGCCATCTATCAGGGGTCCAGTAAGATCAAACTTGTTTGAGGCGCGCTCTTCTAATATTGGATCGAGATCTCGCATCCCGTAGTTTGGCTTACTTTTGCACTTCTAAACTGCATCCAACCAAAGCCTCTCCACACCGAACTTCATCTCTACCGAAGCTTTATTCCAAAAACGTTCTGATCTCTTCGTATCATCGGCAGATGAGCCCAGCTTGATATCAGCTAGTCGAGACAAAATATCACAAGCTTCCGCCATGATGTTTTCGAGGGAAAATACCTCAAGCAGAAAACCGCTTCCTAGGTGTGCGCCCGCGCTTCCGGGATGAAGTTTTCTCAAAAGGTTTACGACGTCCTGTAGTGGTATGTCATCTGTACTTGCATATATTTCAATGAGTGATTAGAAATACATTTTGGGATGTTGTCATTAAGCAATTTATAACTTGAATGTCAGGTTGACATGTCTTCGCTCATTGATTTTTGTTTGTATAAACAGTTTTTCTGGCTTTTCTTCCACAAATTTGTTGTTTTCACAATTGTCAGAAGCATTTCCATAATAAAATGACTCATTCATATCGTAATCACCTTTCGTCTGAATCTATTTTCTCCAGTGTCAAGCGAAATAGTTAGTACATTTTGTCATACTACATAATTGCGGCGGGAAGGTGCATTGTTGTACTCGCCCTTTTAGTTAATTTTTTACCTTTAAACATCAATTTTATGTCGCCAAGGAACTGGTCATTGCCCTGTAAAGCATACCTAGAACTCAATCACCGTCATCCAAGCTCCCTAAGGCTTTCAGTCATCAAACAAACTAAACATGGTTCAGTCGTGGTCGCTCTGCCGTTTAATGCTGATGTCGTTCTTCCAACATTTTTTTGCTCTCTGCACAGATGTTCATTCAAATCCTGGACCGGTTGGCCTTACTTCTTTCTAATCACATTGTACATCATACGAGAGGGCATCTCTTCTACATCAGGAAATCAATGAATTCTACTACTGGGTCATGTTATAATGTCGACGCTCAAATCATCAACAACCTTAGTCTTCTTGGCCTTACTCATTCATTTAACTCTGGTTCGTTTGGTTTTTTGAACTGTGATCAATCTGCTTTAATGGGTTTATTTATCTGTGCTCATAACAATATAAATAATACGGTTCTCAATGAATCTACTGACTCATTGAACTTATTTATCTGCGATTACAACAATAGTGAAAACTGTTCTTCAAATTATTCACTGAACAATCCGTTTTTGAATATTAATTCTACTCCTGTCAACGACCAACACTTTTCAATTCCCATGAGGATAACAACACAATTTAATCCTATTGTCACAACGCATCGCAGATCACAAAGGATGTTTCTACCTGCGCACGTAATTCTACAAACCTTGTCAACATACGCTGTGAGCTTTGTATACAAGGGATGTTAATTATCCTTTGTGATTGTGCTTGATGAACACTCAATCCATTAGAAACAAAATAGCGGATTTTGTAGATTACGTTTCTGGAAAAAAGTTTGACTTAGTTGCAGTTATATTAGAGTTCGGCTATGCCCTACTGGCTACAGGTTTCTGGATAAACCTCGAGAGGGCGTGGGGACTGCACTTCTCTACAAAGACTCTCTGAAGGTGACCTTGGCCAACTGTGGACAGTCAGTCATTTTGAATACTCAGAATGGGTAGTGTCACCATCTGCTTCGAATAGTCTTTGGGTTATTGTTTACAGACCGCCGTACTCGTACAACCATAGGGTACCCATGAGTGGGTTTCTTAATGAATTTTCCAACTACATAGAGTCTGTCATTCTTTCAAAGGAACATCTGCTGATCATTGGGGACTTTAATATTCATGTTGATGTCTCCGGTGACCCAGACGCCACGACGTTTTTGGAGCTGATAGATTCATTTGGTCTCCAACAGCATGTTGAGAAGCCCACGCACATCCATGGTCGTACGCTTGATCTCGTCATCACTCATAAGGCAAGCACTGTTATTGCACTGGACCGGTATTTCTCTGATCATGCCTCCATTGTTTGTGGACTTAAGATCAAAAAGCCTGCTTCCAAATCAGGATGGTCACTTTTAGAAGCTTAAATCTGTCAACATGGCCGCTTTCCATGACAACCTTGCTTCCTCTGACTTGTGCACTGCCGACTACAGTAAAAAGAGTGGCCCTGACGATCTAGAAAAACTTGTTGAGAACTATGAAACTACATTGTCTCATGTGATTGACCACCACGCACCTATCAAGACCTGGTACAACACTGGTACAATGAGGAGATCGCAGAGGCGAAAAGACAACGACGTACAGCTGAGAAGACTTCGCGGAAGACTAAATTGACATCAGACTTTCTGCTCTCTAAGAAAAAGAGAAATTATACATCACCCTCATTATCAATAAAGCGCGGAAAACCTTTTACACTGACTTTGTTGATGATAATAGCTCCGATCAGGGGAAGCTGTTCAGAGGGATGAAAAAACTCCTTGTGTCGAAGTACAATCTTTGTTTTCCTAATTACCATGATAATCGTGCTCTGGCTGATGACATAGGCAGATTCTTTGTCCGCAAGATCAGTAACATCCGTCATGACCTTGGTGTTGGCAGAATTGCTATGGAGAACAGGGATAAAATTCCAGAGGATCCTATAATGGAAGACAACCAACGCATATGTGAGTTTCGGCAGCTCTCTTGTGATGATGTCCGCAGTCTTCTCCAGAAGTCAGCTAAAAAGACTTGTACCCTCGACCCAATGCCAACATCTATAGTTGTGGCCTGTGTTATGCAACATAGTTATAAATAATCGATATATTTGAACGTATTATACATTTAGTGTCAACGTCCAGACTTTTGGGCGGCAGAACACTCCAGCTAGGTTAATCCATAAAGTTGTTTACTTCAAAGTAAATACCACATATCAATTTTTGACGTAAAGTAGTTGTAGAGATGTCACCAGTTATCTTAAAAGTTTTCCCATTGTGTTAGTAATGTAAACATAACCAAAAACTTTGTTGATTGAAATAAGCCGAAACAGTATAATAGTCATCACATCTTAACAACGCCTAGTTTCGTACCGCAAAGTATCATGGTACAATGCACCTGATTGGTCCACGTTACATCGTCTTACCCATTTACTGTCCAATCATATTCTACGCGCCAATTAGCATAAAAGAGAGACAACTCGCTCGGATCAAGTCAGAGAGCGCAGAAACCCAAAGAAGCAAGGGAAATCCAAAGAAGTAAGAACCTGAACTTCAAAAGGGACTAACGTAAGAAGAAGAAGCCTAGAAGCAGCACAGGAGTAGAAGACAACTAGACCTTAAGAACATTTCTGAACTTTAATAGTAACTTTTATCTATACCTTGATATTTTGGGACTCCGTAATAAAGATTCTATTGTGCTACCTCGACGCTGCGTGCTTTACCACCGAGTTATCTTCCCCCTTTACAACACCTGCCTAGAGGAACTTATTCCTGTGATCACGTGTATACTAAAACCTCTGAAATGGCATTTCCTGCATTCTGACAGTACTTTGGAGAAAGTTTAAAAGTTTTAAATCGTGTTTTCAATAGCGCATTTTATAAAAATTTCGTTCTACAGAATTTTTTTTAAATCGGCTTATTGATTACTCATACTTCAAGAAAAGTTTTAATGAAAAAAAAATTGGGGGTCACCAAAGTTTTTTTCGAATTAAACTAGCTTGAAGGGTAATTGGCAGCCATTTTGAAACGTCATTGTTGCCATAGCAACAACTGTTGCTATTTATTTGGTAACAGTTTTTGATTGTCAGACTGTTTAACTATGCATAACATTTAGTTTTATTCTTCTTCCGAATTGTTTAATCACGTGTTTTGGACTCTCAAACTTGTATTTTCCATTTTTCAAGAAACTGTGGAGCCACCTTAAAAGACATTCATTCACAAGATCAAAGAATGTTACTAAAATCATTAAGCACTAGATATTTTGAATGATATTCCTGGCTACTGAGGCTAGGATCTGGTCGTGTGAGAAACATCAAGATGTACACAAAGCAACCAAGCATAACTTTTAATGTTTTCTCATGTTGTCCAATATTTACGCATAACCATCACTACCAAACATCATATGGTTCAATTTAAATAATTCACGTTCGAGCATTACAGTCGGCATTCAGCCAGAATAGAATACTATTAACGTCGCGTCTATATAAGACTATAATAATAATATACGCGTTTTGTCCGACAATCAAAGGATTAGTTACCGCGATAGGTTCTTAACCGTTTGAGTTTGACTGCCAAGACTCTTTGAATCCTTTGACGAGTAATACCTTCTGGCCTCAGCCAGTGTCAAGAATTGCGCGTCTGACAACCAAAGGGTACGTTAAAACTTACTTACCGATCGGGACAATTGAATCATCACTGAGGTGAATACTACACGTTTTATCACGTTTGTAAAGTCATGTTCGAAATGTGTTCGAAACTGAAAGAACAGGCATTCTCTTTATAATAACACGCGAGTGAGTGTCCCAGTCTTAGTATACATAGTTTATGTTCGGCAGAATCCGCAGTCTCGACAGCAGATCAGTCTGCAGACCAGGCAAGAACTACAAAGTAAAACGCCGCCAACCAATCAATGTTCATGATAAAGAGCTTCTGCGAAAATTCAACCAACGAGAATAAGTCATATAAAGGTCCAAATCAGGCAAAAAAGACAACGAAATCAGGCAAACCAATGAACGAGCGAAATAGTATTCGATTTAGGTATTTAGACAGATAATCACTGCAGCTGATACAATACCTCAAATCAGGTAAGATGAAGAACAAGGCTAAGCCGCGCTCTGTTTACACGGCGCTGCGTGCGTATCATGTTTTGCGTGACCAGAGTAACTAGATATTATTGACTTGGATAGTCTTGTAAGAGTGTAGCAGTGAATATACGGGAAAACTATATAAAGAGTTTTTTTCTGCACCTTTTTTCACCTTAGTCGTTTGACTTGTTTGACTAACGTTAAATCCACCCCTGCTATCTATCGTTCAAGCCGGACTCTGATTCCAACCATATGGACGCAGTGAATGCTGTGCAGGATTGTATTGAAGACATCAGGACTTTGATGGTGGTGGACCAGCTAAAGCTTAATGAAGACAAAACAGATATCATCTTAATTGGCACTTGGCAGCAACTAAATAAAGAAAATATTGCACACCTAAATATTGGTAATGAAACAGTGCCAATAGTAAGCTCCACTGTCCGCAACCTTGGCTGGTGGTTTGACTCAAATCTCAAGACGACTACGCAGATTAACAAGACATGTCAATCAGTCTTATCATCGGAATAACATTAGACAAATAAGTAAGTTCTTATCGAATGGAACCACTAAATTGCTAGTGCAAGCAGTGATTATGGCACGCATTACCAGCTGTGTATCTCTCCAAGTTACAGCGTCTTCAGAACACTGCAGCGCGACTTATTACCTGTACACCCAGAAACTGTCATATAACGCCTGTGCTACATGTCTTGTATTGGCTGCCTGTGAGGTTCCAAATTTGTTATAAAATTGCTGTGATCACCTTTAAGGCTATTTATAATCTAGTTCCAGTGTATTTAAGGGACCTCGTAAACATTGGACAGAGTTCACACTATAACATGCGGTCTAATACTGGTATTATTCTGCAAGATCCGACAATCAAGTTGAAGCATACTCTTGGGGACAGATCATTTACAGCAGCTGCGCCAAAGACCTGGAACAATCTACCAGACTATATTAGGAAAGAGGACAATTTTAATAAGTTTAAGAGCCTCTTTAAGACTCATTATTTTACGGAGGCCTACAGGGATTTCACCTAACTCATTGGAGTTTATTTATATTTAATTGTATCTGTTATTTTTGTTATAACTTGTATAGCATTAGTAGAATTTTTGTATATACATACATTACTATTTTTGTATATAATTATTCTAGCTCCAGGAATAGGATATTTTAGCACAGTATTTTTCCATTTTTCATATATTTGTATTTTAGTGAATGTAATGCGCATTTGATCATATTCAAATCTCAAGACAACTACGCAGATTAACAAGACATGTCAATCAGTCTTATCATCGGAATAACATTAGACAAATAAGTAAGTTAGTCAACCATTCAACTTGCTGTTATTGGTAAGTAAAATCCTTAAATAAGCTTAATTCATATACTAGTAATTTAATTACTAGTATATGAATTAAGCTTATTTAAGGATTTTACTTACCAAAAACAGCAAGTGGTTGAACACAACTGAACAATGTAACTCTCCCCTAAGCACTAGAGAAGAAAATAAAATAAATGAGTAATCAAACAAACAAACCAACAAACAAACAAACAAACAAACAAACAAACAAACAAACAAACAAACAAACAAACAAACAAACAAACGAGCAAGTGGGCAAGCGACCAAACGAGCAAACGAGCAAACAAACAGACAAACCCCACACCCCAACCCCAACCAACCCAACCCAACCCCAAAACCAACCCCAAAAACCAAAACCAAACAAAACATACTGTTAGTCTGTCACCAACAATTATTTCAGGATGATGAATTTTGCTAGTGAAAACACACTAATTACAAATAACTTTTACCTCAATAGTTGAATGCTTTAGTTTTACATAAGATAACCCGTATCATGAAAGCAACAGTGACTAAGAATGGCAAAAAAGAAAGATGGGTTTCAGAGTTTGTTAGGAACTACAATTGCCTGAAATGAGAAGAGATTCCAGCCGCCACGTTGATGACTTAATTAACACTGACTTCAACTACATTAATTTACTTCAGTATAAAATGGTTTGTATTGGACAATCAAACAGGAAATTTGACGAGAGCCAGAGAAAATTTCACATTACAATAAGTAGGACAATAGTGAAAATAAACGATAAATACTCTTACATCTCTGATGAGTGTTTACCTTGCTCTTGCCGGAAGTATTAAGAAGCTTCTTGGACTATATTGGTTCAACCGGATATTGATGGCTTTTAGTTAAATCTCTCCGTAAGAAAAACATGTTACTTCGGTGAAGATTGTCTGCCTCTTCGCAAACAAGAAGTCCTTTATTACCAAGAGTTTCTATTCCTTGAATCCACCATGATCACAAATGAATTTCAAACCGTGGTGCGATGCCGCGATGAGATGACGCTATCCCAAGTATCAATGCGCGCTCGCTAGCTGCGCGGTTTCGTGGCCGCATGTGCCTGGGTAGACGGCGCCTCTGCACTGGTGACGGCGCTGTTTAGCTAGAAGTTTTATTACCTGTAGCCTTTCTGAATTCTGATATCCTATTTTATTTCACTATTTATTTCACTACACACATATTGATTCGCAGTTACTTCATGCATGCACATTTAGGTCATCAGATATAAAGTTTTAAAGTAGGAATATTTAAGCTAAAGATATGACTATGTTTTATTTTAGTTTAAAAGATGTGTTATTCCAAAGCGTTTGTTATTGTTACCGAAAGTATTCTATGTGAAAAGTGATTTATTTTAAAAGATGTGCTATTTCAAAAAAGTGCGTTTTTCGAAAGGTATATTCTTCATAAAGATGTGTTATTCAAAAGGTGTGTTATTCTTACTGTAAAGCGTTTGCAAGTTGCTCATTGAATCCGCAAATCAAAATTGCAACTGATGTTGTGTATCAATATAGAAAATACACACCAACACATGTGTTAAAATAACACACCTTGGTGACGTGTGTTGATTTACACAACTTGGTGTGTTATTTAAAACATATTTTTTAGAGTGTATACGTAGTTAAACACTTGTAGTTACAATAACTAAGAGGAAGTAACTAGATAAACTGTAGTTAAAATTACTACAACCTAGTAAACAGTTGTATTTAAAAGAACTAAGAGAAAGTAACTACATAACCTGTAGTTAAAATTACTACTCTATTAGTTATTTTAACTAATAAGATGTGGCTAAAATAACCGTGGTTTAGTAACTACATCTCGATAGTTAAAATCACTACGGTAATAGTTGTTTTAACCACACAATTGTGGTTAAAACAACTAAGATAAAGTAACTACACTCGAAATAGTTAAAATTACTTACTACAATGTTGTAGTTATTTTAACTATCATAAAATAACAGTGTAGAAGATGTAAATTGGTAGTCATTTCGAAAACTTAAGTTTTATTGGCCAGATATAATTTTGGAATAAGTTCTGTTGGCCAGTGTCATAGCACCCAAATTGCGAGGTGACTACAGTATTTTCAGGCAAAGGCCATGGATAACAGCAAGCCTTGTCACTTCCCTGTCTAACTATACTATTTTTTTGTCAGGAAAATGAGGATCCTGAACAGTGTTGTTCTAGAAAGCAAGGAAATGGCCTTACAATGTTGATTGACTCAACACAGCATACATTATTTGCAAACTTCAATTATGGCCACAATCGAATTGGACAAAGTAATAGAAGCCGCACTTGCATTCATTGGAATGCTTTACGTCCTGGATATAGATTACCCTCCGTGCCATGAGCTTGGGCTTTAAGTATTACACAATTTTATATTTGGGGATAAATCCACACCAGCAGAACTGTTAACTCCCTAGCTTCAACACTGCCATTGAAGAATATACGAATTTCAAGAACAGTGCGTAGACCATGTTTTCTTAATCATTAATTTGAACAATCGTATACATTATAAAGGTTATATATCGTGATCGAGGTGTCTACGCGATATATCAACCGAAGGGTTCATGTTTACGTTTTTTTCAACTTCATGGTATGATTTCTTGGTTTGTATATTAAAGGTGGAGATTTTATAGTTTACCAAGTGGATAAATATGGTATAAACTACAGTATCAAACTAGAAGTTACTATCGCAAGTGAAATGCTGCCTATAGCCATCAATCTGACAATCTCCCTGCAAAATAATGAATTGTGTAGAAATTCTGTATATCGCCTTGTGTGAGTTGTGTCTGAAGTTTTCGCAGTGAGTTTACGGGCCTTGCCACTAATTTGCAGCCCGGTTTGCAGGCTAGCAATGAACGGCGATCTTTGTGCGCATGTGCATACATACGAAATTTGGAGCTATCATTACCTTCAAATTATGAAGCTTAACCAACTATTAAAACCACCATCTGATTGGACAACCTTTTAAAATGAAACCTCACCCCCATACCACCCCCTGGTAATCACGCCCCCCGGAAACCCTAAACTAATCACAACCCTGCCAGCTCTCATACCCCGACCACAGCACCCCTATAGGATTTTTACCTTTATGTGTTCAAGTTTAACATCCCGCTTGTGGGATGGTTTTATCAGATGGTTAAGCTTCATAATTTGAAACCGATGATACCTCAAATTTGACAGCGCTCATTTGCCACGAGGTTCGACGAGGTCAGGTCAGGTCAGGTCAAGTGTTCGTGTCAACGTTTTTGGTGAGTAAAATTATAGCTTTTTTAATATATTTGATAAACTGATAATGTAATCCAAACAGTAAGGATACAACTGAGGGGTTGTGGGAAATACTTAGTCACTTTATATTACCTTGAGTCCAATACTAGTAAACGATTAAAATTTCGGTCTTGAGAAGGTTTATCCAACTCCTGGAAAGTTTATATTTTTCACGCCGAAGATTTACGCCAAGGACATCAGTAAATCATTCTGCGCTAGTCATGAACACGAAAACTAGTATTGTATCCTGTTGTATGCTAAAAGATCGACCCTGATGTGCGCCAGTTTGGCGCACAATCGGCAAGTTTGTGGGCGATTGAGGCGAAGACGATTTATAATAAGACGAAGGGCCCTCACCCGAAAGGTCAAAGTTATCCCTTGCTCAGCTAGTTACGTTAGATAAAGCTCCGAAGATGGAAACTTTTATTAATATAAGTGTTGTGTATAATAAACTAATCCCCTGGGATTCGAAAGACAAAGGGATTTTCGCTATCGGTTGCTATCGCAAACAGAAAATCTGTTGTCGATCAAAGTCACCAACTTCAACATGGCGACGGTGTTAGTCAGACGTATTATACTAGCACACACTTGAAATTTCTCTCGACCTCATTATCATTTCTTTTTAAATTTGTAGCTATTGCTTTCATAAAATTGAACTTTTCTTGGCAAAATGGCTAAGAGGAATGGAGGTATTATTTTTTTCATGTTTTAACTTTTTATTTTCAAAGTGATTATTTATCCGGCACCGCCGGTCTCATATTTCATATGTAAACATGTGGTAAGATAAAATGCTTTTTTGAGTTCCGGTGCCGGATAGATGTTTTATTTTTTCGACAACTTTAGTAAAAAAAACTAAAAGTATATGTAGGTGGCTCGTTCTTTTGGGGTTAAAACAGAAATTTATTATCTTGCACTATGACAATGATCTTAATGCTTGTTCATTGGTAATTTTTAGAACTACCAGAAATCAGCTGCTATATGCATTCAGTGTCCCCAGTGAAGAAATCAAATGGAACATCATATATCAACTGTGATATCCAGAGAGAGTCTTCGGTAGTGAGAGCTGTTTGCTTTGGTACTGAAAAACATCAAAGTCTGGAAGCCATGGCAGTGCAAAAATCCCCAGTGAAGATCCGAAACTATACAATCAGCAGGAAGTATGGGCGAGAGGACATAGTTATTGGTAAGAAAACAAGCATTGTCCCTGCCGAAGCAACATTCGATTATTTAAGTATGGACAAAAACATTACCATTGCATCCTTATCACAAGTTGCCGCTGAACAACTAGTACGTGTAAAAGGAACTGTAAAGGACCTAACTGCAGTGAAGAATGTCATATTCGATAAAAATCCTGTGAAAAAACAACAATGTTATATTGTTGATCCCTCAGGATTTATAAAGCTCATAATTTGGGGAAGCCATGTCGATACAGTTGAGGAGGGAGGGACTTACAACTTTGACAAAGTGAGAGTAAAGGTAACAAAAGATGAGAAGTATATTAATACTCCAAAAAGTGAATGTGAATGCACGATAACATCGGCTGATCCCTTCAGTGAAAGTTTGCCTGATGTGGAAGCGATTTCAGCAACAACTGAGATTACAGCCAACATCCTTGGTGTAACAAGCACCACAAAGAGTATGTGTTGTCTTTCGTGTGGTAAGAAGGTGGCCATAAAAGGCAAGTTGGCATTTTGTGAAAACTGCAAAATGTCCCAAAAGCCTGGGTCATGCAAGATTCAGTGGTACGTAAGAATCTATTTTGAAAAAGTTGGGGTACTCAAATAAGTTATTGGCAATTTGTGATCTTCCGCAAACATCGTCAGAAGAAGAGCTAACCGAAAGCATCTTAGAGTTGGATTCCGTTATCTCCTATGACGAGCAAACAAACAAGTTGATTGATATTGATGTTGTTGACATTTAGGCAAAGTGTAACTATTACAAACTGTAACTATTACATATGTTATGTTCCATAATTGGTAAACAGGTATAAACTTATAAACTACCAGTTATAAATTATGCATGAGGATAAATTATGCAGAGTTGTGTTAACACAAATCTTCATCAGGACCAGTGTTAATGGGTCAAATAGCACTTAGGCTGGCAACTGGCCATTGTTATCACCAGCCAGCTTTAATTTGTGTTTACACAACATGTATATCTGATCAAAGCCAAACTTTGTTATTTCTCTGTTGTTTGTTAGCTAAACCAATTAGTTCATTGGTGTTATAGTTGTTAATGTTATTTATGGCAACAATGGTGCAAAGACAATTAATTTACCTGGGAGTTATTTCTCTCATGTTTGTTAGCTAAACCAATTAGTTCATTGATATTATAGTTGTTTGTGTTAAGGAACAAATTTGTTGAAGTTTTAACACTTTTATTACAAAAATTGTTAGAATATTGATAATTGTTCAATGTCTTTTTTTCCTCCATGCAGATAGTTTAAACAAGACACATTGGGAGATTGTTTGGTTAACCCATTAAAGCACAAAAGTCTCCCCTTTACAAGTAAAATCGTCTGGCGTTAGACAGAGTAAAATAATAAAGTAGGGTGCATTGCAGCTTAATGGGTTAACTACTGAATGACCACTTTACTCTATCTAACAAACTTGATGAATTTGTCACATTAAAATACATCGAACAGGTTCAATTTACTTCTTTTAATTACAATTAAAGACATAAAATATGATTATAAACATTTATCACTTAATATGTTAAATAATTGGCAAGGTGTTAGACTGTATTATGCAATGCACCGCATACATTACAAAAACACACAAACATACATTACGACTATGAATGAGAAGTTAAAGTTCTGCACAATTATAATATTAAACAAATCATAAATCACTGCCACAGTAAATCACTCAGTGTGGAAAAATTGTCGTTGAAAGTCTAATTGTCTGATAATAGATATGTTAATGTCAACAAAAAGCCTGTGCCAAATGACAAGGCACTGATTGAATAAATGCATGGACACACATGGATACGGACGTCCTTGCACAGAATGCAATACTTTGAAGGTGCGAGGTATAATGGTACTAGGTACACGTGTCCACGACTTTGCATAATAATATGGTAATTGTAGAAATTAAACTGTATACATTTATGTTGTCCATGACCATCGCACACAGTAATGCTTCCAGGTAAGTCGCACAAGTAAGTTGAAGAAAATTCCAGTACAGTTCTTAACATATTATAGTGTATCCACTATCCACACATTATTCACATACTTTGTGAATCAATCCATTATCCATCGTAGACACCACTGTAGATTATTTCCCAATGTCTAAATCAGGTGTAGTATCCAATGATATTGTATTTCTAGCCCCAAAGATTTCTGGAGATGGTGTATCAACAATGTAATAATCGATTTTTTGAAGTAATAATCCATTTAATCCATTCTTTTGGGAACAAATAAGTATGTTTGTTACCACTACCAGACATTGTGATAAATATATAGTCTCCCTTGAGAGTATTAAAATTCTATAAAAAGAAAAAATGCATGAGATTTCCAAAAGATTGACCTAATGTATGCTATGTCTATAAGTAGTGGGACTTCAGAACAGGCTAATAAATTGTACTGTAGAATTTGTAGAAAAAAATTAAACTTACTTCTCTTCACCTTGCCAACCATCAAACACATACGAAATAGTGATAATATTATAAATTAATTAAAATATCATTATGTTCAATTTCTATTAAAAGAACGAAATGTGTAATATATTTCATTGAGTGATACATGTACATAACAGTACATATACATACATGGGATCCACAAGTGTAATCCTTGACAATATTCAACCACAATTGTTTAACGAGCTAAATGGACTGTATGTACTTTGTGCCAAGCGATCTAACCTGTTTTCTTCTTCAAGCCTGAACTGCAAATTTGCTGAAGATTTTAAGCTTGTCAATCTTTCATAACTCATTGGTTCAATGACACAGGATGATAGTGTTTTCACTCTGCTGATTGCAACGTAAGAGACTCCAGCAGTTCTCTCTGACTTACCAATATCTATCCAAGCTTTTGATAGTGTGAGTTCTTGGCTCTTGTGAATTGTTAGAGCCCAAGCAAGTCTAAGGGGCAATTGTTGTCTCTCATGGAAACCATTTTCTGACTGAGAGGAAACAGTGATTGGACATATTGGGACACATGATGCTCGAGTGTCATCAAATGATGGACCTCTGTAGTTCTCAAACTGAACAATAACACCAACAGGTAAGTCTGGTGGATGATGGTTGCTTTCAAAGATAAAATCAATGACTGTTCCAGTAGCTCCATTACAAAGACCAACACTTGACCATAAATTCATGGTTAACATCACTCTAGCACCCTTTGCTAAAAACACCACAGGTTCTAACCCAGACATATCTTCAGAAGGAATTTTCTTAGCAGTTGCCGATGAATGGCGAGCATTGATATGAGCAACTGGGTGCTCTAGTTTACTCAGTTGGTCATGGTTGTAATTTGCAACTTGTTCATTGCTGTAGAAGAGTCTGGTAGCATCTTCAAATTCAGACAAATCTGGAATGCCGGAGGGTTGACGAGTCTAAAGTAATTTCCAGTGATGCACTGTTGACTCACCTTTACGGAGTCGCAACAATAAATCTCTGAATGTGACTTGTTCAGAGCTCATGCCTTGCACTCGCTGATTGACGGTAAGCTTAACAACTTTATCAAACATTCTGTAAGTCTGATAGCCTTGTTCACCAACGGCATTTGACGGTTTAGCATGATAAAGAGGCTTGTCTGCTACAGGTGGTAACTGACCTGGGTCGCCAATTAAAATCAAAGATTTTCCTCCTAGAACTTTGTCATGAAATCCAGTTGCTTGTTTGCAACGCTTATCTATCCAGCCAAAAGTAACTTGACCAAGCATAGAGTATTCATCAATAAGAATGTAGTCAACTCCATTAAGACTATCTTGCAATCTGCAGAGGCTTTGACCTGCAAGTTCCTTTTTACCGCGTGGGCCAATAGGTAACTTCAACAAAGAGTGTATAGTGACACCTCTTATGTTATAAGACGCTTTGCCAGTTGTAGCAGTAACTGCACATTTACCCTGTAAAAGGTTGCAAAGTGCATTAATGAGGTAACTCTTACCAGTACCAGCTACACCAACAATAATAAAGCATAATGGTTCTTTGTCAGATGAAATACTATTAAAATGTGTATTAACAATATCATATGCAAGCCTTTGCATCTCACTGAAACTGCTGATATCAGCAACTTCATACTGTTCATTATTGACATGATCATCTTTTTTGTTTTTTATCCATGTTGGCATTTCACGAATTTGTTGCTCAGAATACTGAGCTCTATCTTGGTGCCAGTCATGTGTTAACTGTGGTGTTTGTTCCGAGTTCCCAAACGGAGTGTGAAGATCAGATAAGATCATCCATTCCTCTCGGGTATTGCCTTGCTCTTCACAAGGTTCATCTTCTGGTTCTTGTTGACTTTGAATTACAGTTTGTAGTTTGTCAAACCAGTCTGGAACATGAGTTTGTGCATAAGGTGTTTGCAAGAACTCTTGCCAATGGTTAATTAGAATTTCATCAGTTGGTTCTTGGTCACCCCATGCATTGTTTGGGGTTGTGCTCCAAGGCTTATACCTCAAAAGTTGATATCTGCAATAAAGCCCGAAATTTGGGCCTTTGGGATTTGGTGAGTAAGTAGGAAATATCCTAGGAACAACATTCTCTGGTAGTTTTGTTAACTCATTGTTAACAACTTTGTACGTTGTAGCAAACTGAACAAAGTTCATGTTCATAATAGCTTGTGAACTGTCATATTGTTAACGGTTAGCATACACATCAAGAAGTGAATTATCAGTGCAAGACTCACCGTCCTCAATACATGCATTGTTACTTACTCTACGTGAACCATTTAGACTCACTGGAATCACTTTAAATGATGAACTATGTAGTTTTAGTGACAACAAATGATGCATTGTTTCTTGAGCTGCATAATCTCTTTCACCAAGAGTTTTCATCACTACCTTCTTGATGGCTTTGTGAGGGTCACTATTATTGTCAACATTCTGGACAATAGAATTAAATGCCTGTTTCAGTAAAGGTGACCTTGGCTCACCTTTACCAGCATACTTGGTGAGATATTCTACACAAGCAAAGTGATCAATTACAACTTGAATATCACAATTAGCTCTCCAGCCCTGCAGCTGGAGTTGTTGATGGTTGTTCAATCTTGCATCATTTCTTTTAGTAACAATCTTTGCTCTATATTGTATATTTCTATATTGTATATTGTCACCTTTACTGTGAATTTCTTGAAATTCTAATTTTGTCTGAGGGCAGAGGTCAAATGGAAAATTAAATCTACATTTCAACTCATTTTCATTGGATTTTTTTCTAAGACAATAATTTGTGCTACAATGAGTGTGTCGTTGAACCATATTCACAAGATCTACATAATCAGATTGTACTTCAAATTCAGGAATGTCATTATGACGCTTCTGACATGGGTGGACCTCAGGTCTTATCCACATGTCCTCATCCGGTGGATTAGGATTGACAGTCGACAATAACCAATCAACATACTGACATTGTGTGTCAGCAGCTTTTTTACCAGCTTCAATATCCTGGTCTAGTTCTGTTGTATCAGGACAATCATTTTCATCCTTAAATTTCTGAGCTAGGAACCCTTTCAAAGCTGTCTGAGTAAGTTGACACAAACCTGGGTCATTATTAAGTTTAGCAGTACCATGACAATGGATACTACCTCTACCTTGGTATTCTTAACGAAACCAGTGCCATTTTGCACCGAGTGTATCATAAAGCCAGTGTTTAACGAAGCTTTCTAATCTTTGGGTAAAAAACCAATCTACAACATGGGGATTGTTAATAACATTTTGTCGTCTTACCTCACTAGTGGTGTTATCAGTGTTTGCTACAAACAGAGCATGTAATTCTGGCCAGTTGCATATCTGCTGATGAAAATGTAAAGAACAATGTTGGTGCTCCAACATTAGTTATAATAGCTTTTAGTTCCTCTCTCACTTTATTCCAGTAAGCATTTGTACCTGCAATATTGCCAACATATCTAGACACTTTAGACATGAATATATCTGTGTTGTTACTCGCAGCCATTTCACGAAGCTCGTCAATAGTGAGATGTGCTTCACCTGGGTCTTGTTTCAGGAATATTCCACTCTGTTGTAAAATACGTTTTCTGTGAATCGTATTAAACGCCCAGTAAGAAAATCTAGGGTGGTTGGCAAAACGGTACACCCATTTACCATCAATAAGTTCAGCAAATTTCAAAAGATGCTTAATTCTTTCTTGAAGAGGAACATCCCCCAAGAGACCTTGATTAGTTGGATCACCCTTCCCATCAGGGAATAATGTTGGAAAGCCATTGTGGCCAGATGTGATATCTGATATTCATTCAATGGCTCACTTTCAATAGCAGGCCATGGCATTGGTTCATTTGCAGAAAGCTGATTTCTAACTGCTTCCATTTCTCGTTGTTGCTGTTCACCAACAGGCAAGAAACTATTCATGTCTGTCAAGTCATTATAGACTATATCCTCAGAAGGGTTATCAGTGGGCAGGCCCAAATCTGGCATAACATCATCATGTGAGATTATTTCATCTTCAGTCTCCACAGTAATGAGATCTGCTGGAATGCCATTTTCAGGCAAAAAGTTTAATGCATCTACATTAATTTCTAATTCAGTATAATGAGAATTATTATGCACAAGCCATAACAAGGCATTATATACTTTTTCTCGTCTCACAGTGACATCTTTAAAAGTGTTATTTCTACCTTTGACCTTAACAATAATCACAGCCAAGTCTTTGGGGTATCTTGGCAATGATGTTGCAAGTTCTGTTACATTTTGTGGCAAGTTAACACAATGCCCTGAGTACCTCGTTGTCCCCCAGGTTTAATATAAACTCTCATGATAGGGAGAGTTCGAGCAATCAACATTTCCTCAATTTGAGTCAAATTTTGTAACTCATGTGGGACAGGTGAAGGAATCATAGAATTTTCAAGTGAAAACTTTTTAGGAGATTTTTTATCTCTGGAACATCGTGAGCATATATAATTATCATGCAATTTTGGTTTAGACTTTAATGGCCATGCCTCTTGACATATAGTGCAATGACTGATAATAAAT
This sequence comes from Paragorgia papillata, assembly GCA_035771165.1. NCBI lineage: Eukaryota > Metazoa > Cnidaria > Anthozoa > Scleralcyonacea > Coralliidae > Paragorgia > Paragorgia papillata. Next base: position 7,867,787 of record JAWNZC010000354.1, read on the forward strand.
TCAAGAGATTTATGAAATTTATTAATATTAGATTTAGCCCAACTTTCCTCATGAATACTACCATTTTTGTTAATGTCAAACTCTTTCAAATAATCCTGTTGATTTGTAATTTTTGCGCTACTGGTTTGTACAGGTCTAGCACAGTTGTTACCAGAATTATCTGAACGTTTTTTTCTCTTGTACTGATTAGCAGTTGCAAGACGAGTTTGCTTCTCAGTAGAAGTTTCATGTGCTCGTTTTTTTCTCTGATATTTTCTAGCATTTTGAAGTCTAGTTTGTTTTTCCGCTTCAGTTTCTGTAGCTTGTTTTGTTTTGTTATACTCACTGGCATTTTCAAGTCTAGTTTGTTCTTCACTTTGGGTTATTTCTGAACTTGTTAAATGAACAGTCACCCCTTTGATTTCGAAGAGTGTTACATTACCTTGAGGTACAATGTTTTGATAAGGTAAATGACCAAGTTTGTTATATTTTTAACAGAAACGAGTATACATTTTCCAAATGGGTGTGGCATGCCATATAAATCTCTTGAATGAGAGTCAAATATTTTAAAGTTCCCTTGGCAGACTTAAAAATTGCAACAGTGCTACAATCAATGGTCAACAGGCAGTGTTGATAATTCAAATGAGTGTGTCCAAATATATTATTGAGAGCATTTTCCAATGAATAATATGGTAGAGTGGCAGTTTCCATAAATAAATCACCACCAAATGGGTCACCATATTGCAAATGAAAAGTTTTATCAAAAACTGAAACCATTTCTGGCACATCAGTCAAAAGCAAATAGCTTTTATTGATAGAATTGCTTATAAAAGAATAAAGGCTATTTCCAGTACACAATATGTCATTCAATAATGATGAATCCCATGCATTCACATTTGTTATATGACTATATACTATTGCAGTCAAAGACATGGCTACACATTGTTTACCAGCATTTTGTCGAAATTTCGTATCGCCCTGGTTAAAGTCAGCAGAGACTGTTTCACTTGGGTCAACCACGTCATATACTGTGGGTCCAGGATTTTCCTCAACATCATTTGCCATTCTCAACAACAGTGGAACATACACAATGTAGCATGACATTTGAGTAAATGACACTATAGCTTGACTAAAACGTGCAATATGTTCTGGCAATTTTTGTGTTGGCAAATAAAGTATACACAAGTGAAATACTTGCACCAATATTATTAATACAGTGATGTTTATAAGCAGCTGAAATAACATCAACATTATATTACTAAAGTTACCTTCCAGTTGGGTTGAATACTTTTTGATTCCCACATTATTATGTGCTCCTATTCGGGCACGATATTGCTCAATTGTTACTCCATTTATACAGTACTCTACAGTCACCACAAGGTTGTCTTACCTTTCAATATTTTTCACAAGCACAGCGCTTCATTCAGTATTTTGTACACTTGTAAGTTTCTGTTTGTTCACAGCCAACAGACACAACAATTATGCCTTCTTCTGATACACAGCCAACAGACACAATTCTTCGTTTGTATTGATTTTATTAACGAGCACAATGGCTTCGTTTCTATTGATTTTAACGAGCACAATGGCTTCGTTTGAATATAGTTTGAATATAGTTTGAATACGTGTAAACACACGATATGAAAGTGTGATCAAACCGATCAGCGCGAACACAATTGCTCCAAACAGTATGCACCTAAAAAAGAAAGCAGGAATGAATTCCCTTAACAAATATGACGATCGTGGAACAAAAGTCATTGTTTGCTTGTAAGCATTAAAAAATAAGTTTACACTTCATCTTACCTTGATAAAAAGATAATATTTCTTGCAATTCGCAGCTTGAAGAAGAACATTCGGCGAAAACCATGAAGTCCTCGTGAATATATTTCTTCCGTAAACAATCTGGAGTATGTAACTTTAAACTTCAGAGTAAACATAATACGTCACAAAACGTCATCATTCCATTGTTTGTCAAAATCTGACATCCAAAATTTTTGATAATCGACATTGAACCACGCTATACATAGTTCGGGAGGGGACTGGCACGAGTTATGTCAAGATTAGTGTGCAATAAGCTCAAGTTATTTTAGACTACTTCCCCTTTCATTGTAGTTTTTATAATATACATGTAGTAATTAAAACTTGCAGTTAAAATGAGTTATTCTATTATGAGTTATTAAATTTTAGTTTGCAGGTTTACCATTTATTATATTATATATTCAGAAATTGTACAGAGCAGCTTTTTTCCCTAATTTTTCTTACTTTAAGTAAAAATGTTCTTAATGTAATTCTTGTCAATATAATTTTACTTATTTTAAGCTAAGTATTTTTTTGTTTTACTTGAAACAAGAATCGTATAAGAATATTGTTACTTATTTTAAAATGTTCTTAATATTATTCTTGTCAAGATAAAAATACTTACTATACAGACAAGAATTATTTTGCTTATTTTAAGCAAATATTTTCTTATTTTAAGAAAAAATTGCTTTAAACAAGTATTTTTTTCCCTTGAAACAAGAATCATTTAAGAATATTATTACTTATTTTAAGACAAAATATTCTTGTTAAGATTCTTGGTAAGAACTGTATTCTTGCAAGAAATTCGTGTCAACGAATGTTCTTACTATACGGACAAGAACAACGTTGCTTATTTTAAGCATTTATTTGCTTAAAACAATTTCTTTTTCTTAAAGTAAGAATCAGAATTTTGCTGTGTATAAATATCGATATATCGATAACAATCTCGGTCTACCATCTGATTTCCAGTGGCTCAATGATGAGAGCGCCCGGCAAAAACATACGAAAAACATTACCATCTCAAGTTGAAAACACTAATAACGTACAAAAAACATTTACTGAAAATAAACTGACACAATGCGCCTTGTAGCCCAGCAAGTACTTGTGACACACGTACGAATTGACTAGTTCCCAGGCGTATAAATATCGAAAACAACCTCGGTCTACTATCTAAGTTCCGGTGGCTAAATGGCGAGAGCGTCCGACTGGCATTCGGAAGGTTGTGGGTTCGAGTCCCGCCTGGAGCTCAGAGTTTTTCTCTGAGTTTAACGTACGACAGCTTGTACAGCAAAAGCATACAAAAATACTTTACCATCTCAAGTTGAAAACACTAATAACGTACAATAAACATTTACTGAAAATAAACTGACACAATGCGCCTTGTAGCCCAACAAGTACTTGTGTCGCACCTACGGATTGACTAGTTCCCAGGCGTACAAATATCGAAAACAACCTCCTACCATCTGAGTTCCGGTGGCGCAATGGCAAGAGCGTCCGACTCAGGCGTGTAAATATCGAAAACAACCTCGGTCTACTATCTAAGTTCCAGTGTCTCATTGGCGAGAGCGTCCGACTGGCCTTCGGAAGGAAGGTTGTGGGTTCGAGTCCCGTCTGGAGCTCACTTTAAGCTTAACTTACGATAGCGTGTACAGCAAAAACTTATGAAAAAACTTTACCAACTCAAGATGAAAACACTAATAAGGTACAAAAAACATTTACTGAAAATAAACTGACACAATGCGACTAAATTCTACCAGAGTGGGTTCGTTTGTGCTTGCTTTGGTAAGTTTAGTGTTTAGATGGCTTCCAATCTGCGGGAGCTCTAGGCGGGCGGAATATAGACTGTGGAAGGTTATTTTTCGCCATGAGAGGAAATGCAGTTTATTGTTTTTATTCCTACCACTCGCCGTTTGGCGTGATTGGGCATTCAGTTTTATATTGTGGTAGTTTATGTCTGTACGCGTTAAGAGGTTTCGCTATATTCATTCATCTCCAATATATCGCTTCCATTTTGCCCAACAACTGGTAGCGCGAGTTTCGCTTCTCAGTTTAAAGTGGGTTTTCACCAGGGCACCGTGTTTGCGGATGATTTTGTTTCCCAAAACTTTGCTCGTTTTCGCCGTTTACCGTGGCATCGCATTTTCTCATCTGTTCATGCTTTTGGGATGGGCCTTCAATAACTTTCCCTCCCCAAGCCTTGGACTCTCCTATGCTATGCCAATTGAGAGGCACGTGCTTCGAAAGTTGCACCGTGCCGGTTGAGGTGACATGCTATTCGAGAGCACTTATTTATCGGTCGAACGTACGAGTGCAATGAGGTAAAACATGCCATGCGGGAGAGGTTATTTATGTCGAAAGTATACGATAACCACATGACGTGTACATGCCATCCGAGAGAATTTATTATGTCGAAGTATACGAGTACCGGATGAGGTTACATACCAGCCGAGAAGAATTATGTGGAGAGTATATGAGTGCCGGATGAGGTGTACATGCCATCCAAGAGAAATTATTATGTCGAAAGTATGAGTACCGGATGAGGTAAGATGCCATCCGAGAGAAATGTGTCAAAGTATGCGTGCCGGATGAGGCAACATGGCATTCGCGAGGAATTATTTATACGTTGAAAGTATATACGCGTGCCTCGTAACATGACATTCGTAAGGGCAGGATGGGGAAATATATAATATATATATATCGTGTTAGCCGCATGCGAAAACAATGTAGAAAGTACCATCGGTGAAAATGCGTGCGTAATGCATTCGTGAGCATGCGTTAGCCGAAGACGAAAACTGCCATTCGAAAGAATTCTAAAGGGCCGCGGGATGAAGGAAACTGCCGCCCGAGGGAATGTCTTTAGCGAATGCTGAAGCATGCCAATAGGATGTGTTCGACTGTTCACCGGTTTGCAGCCATTGCCACGTATAATGAGTGTTACATAGTGTGTTATGATTTTAATATAGTCATATCCGCTTAGACACTTCCGGATGAATTATGTGTATATAAGACCAAGTACTTTGGCCTCTACAAAAACTCTCTACAGATCACTGTGTATATACAAGTAATATAATGTGAACCAAAGAAGTTCAATCTGTATGAATCCTTACGAAATATAAGTGAAGAAGAACACAACATGGTGGTGGGATCAAGGGTTAAAGAAGAGATATAGGACGATTCAACAAACGTTAGATCGAAAATGGCGTTCAGTGCACCTATATCAGCACCACAGATGAACTGGGAAGCCTCCGATTCAGTTGAAGCCTTTGGCAAGTTCAGACAAAAATGTGAGCTGATGTTTAAGAGTATTTTGAAAGGTATCACTAAAGAATAACAAGTAAGCTATGTCCTGTTATGGGTTTGTGAACAAGGAATCTACATGTACAATAGTTGGACGTTCGACGATGAAGAACATCGAAATGAACCGGCGCAGATACTCGATAGGTTTAGGGGACATTTGGAGCCGCGAACAAACCATCGAATTCACAGATACACTCTTCAAGGGATACGACAAGAGCAAGGTGAGTCAGTCGATAATTTTGCGCTAAGATTAAGAATATCGCAGCTAGGTGCAAGTTTAGGGATAACAATCCAGAGGTTCAGAAAGCCCTAACAGGTCGGGATGAACAATTATCGTTGAACGCTGCGATAGATATTACCAGAAGTTATGAAGCAGCCAAACGCCAAATGAACTCATCGTTGAGTCAAAACATGGGACAGTCCCAGCGACTTGATAGCATGAATCAGAAGAAACCCTTCACTGGGGGAAATTATTCGAAAGCTATTGAATGCCAAAAATGCGGTAAAATTCATACTCTACATCATAAAAACAACTGTCCAGCATACGGAACCACATGTAGAAAGTGTGTTAAGTTAAATCACTGGAAGTCAGTATGCAGATCAGTGATCAAGTCTCGTGCAAGATCAAAATCACCGCGTCGAAGAAACAAAAAACAAATTGATAATTTAGAAGCGGACAGCGAGGAGGACCTCTGTGAAGATATTATGACAATTGGCACAATCGAAATAAACAACATGGAAAGCCAGAATAAAGACACTAGAGAAGAATTATTTACTACCCTACGTGTGAACCGAGAGAATAACCAGGACATAAAACTAAGGTGCAAAGTGGATACGGGGGCCCAGATTAATGTACTCCCAATTAGTTTATTCCATATTCTGTACCCTGAACTGGTCAATGCTGAAGGAATACCAAAGGACGGAGTTCTGCAAAGAAACGAAGTGGTCTTAACTGCATATGGGGGCCCCGAGATTGACCAATTTGGAACAATAAGTATTCCTTGTCAACACAAAGGGAGAAATCTCAAGTGCATATTTTATGTCACTGATGCATCAGGTCCTGCAATCCTGGGAATAAAAACAAGCCAAGCAGTGAGAAAATTCTCTGAAAACTATATCAAACCTTCATTGCCCATTTCAAATCGTCCTAGAATTAAGGATAAAGAGCATCTGATTGAGATGTACCCAGAATGTTGTGATTGGACCGTTGGGTGTTTTGAAGATTATACCTATCACATTACCGTAGACCCTAAGGTTAAACCAATCATCCATGCATCCCGAAGAGTACCATTAGAACTAATGGACAGGCTGAAGTCGGAGCTTGATGAAATGGAGAAAGAAGAAATAATAGTGAAGGTAACCAAGCCTATTGATTGGGTCAATTCCCTAGTTATCAGAGAGAAGTCAAACAGAAGACTCCGATTATGCCTTGATCCCAAGGACTTAAACGAAGCAATGAAGAGGGACCACTATCCTACATTAGAAGAAATCACCCCGAAGTTAGCTGGAACCGCAATGTTTAACAAGTTAGATGCTCGAAATGGGCGTTGGAATGTTAAATTAGACGAAGAATCGTCTCATTTAACCACTTTCAATACACCGAATGGTCGGTATAGATTCCTAAGAATGCCTTTTGGTCTCCGAATGAGCCAAGATGTATTTCCGTTCAAGATCGATGAAACGTATCGCAATTGCCCTGGGGCCGCAGGAATTGCCGATGACATCGCAGTCCATGGCAAAGATGAGTCAGACCATGATCTACATCTACACGAAGTAATGGAATGCACAAGGAAAGCTGGCATTAAGCTCAACGAAGAGAAGTGTACCGTCAAGACCACAGAGTGTAGTTTCTTTGGCATGCTGTACACACCCAAGAGAGAAACGCCTGACCCAGAGAAAGTCCTAGCTATACAGAATATGGAACAACCCAAACACAAGAAAGAGTTACATACATTCCTTGGTTTCATAAATTACTTGGCACCGTTCATGCCTAACCTGGCCAGCTATACGGCACCACTGAGAGAACTTCTCAAAGCCAATGTCGCAAACAAGAGCTATTGAGACACTCAAATGCCAAATCAGCACTGAAACCACACTAGCTTACTACGACAGAAGCAAACCAGTTGTTTTGTAAGTAGATGCATCGAACAAAGGTTTGGGTGCGGCCCTGATACAAGATGGTCAACCTATCGCGTTTGCGTCGAAAGCTCTAACCCCGACAGAAAGTCGATATGCTAATATCGAACCCCTTACGAAAAAATCCTTTAGGAATTCCTATTAGATTTTGGCCCAATTTCCTATAGGATTTCCTATTGAATCCTATAGGAATTCCTATAGGAAATTCGGCCAAAATCTAATAGGAATTCCTATAGGAATTCTAGTAGAAATTAGGAATTTTAGTAGAATTCCTATCAATTCTAGTATAATTCCTATCCTATAGGATTTCCCATTGAATCCTATAGGATTTCCCATTGAGTAAATCCTATGGAAATTCATCAGCGAGAAAAACAAAACAAAGTTCCCCCTACGAAAATATCCAATAGAATATTCCACAAAAAAGTCTATAGATTATTCTATAGAATATTCTATTAGATTTTGGGATGTATTCTATTGGATTCTCATATGAGTCACGATTTAGGGGCATTTACTATTTTTAGAGTATATTGTCTATTGTATTCTATTGATTCCTCGTTCTTTGAAAACCAATGCAGGTATTGTCTACCCCTAAATAATGACCAGTTTATGGATTCTCTATGGAATATTCTATAGGATATGCTATAAGATGTAATAGAATATGCTTTAGAATATTCTATAGGCTATTTTACAAGATATACACAATAGAATATTCTTTGGAATTCTACAAGATACTCTACAAAACATTTTATCAATACAATTACGTAGTACAATATTCTACATTAACACACCTTTTTTGTCCAAATTTTAACACGCCTTAAGTTAGGTTTTCTAACATACCTTAAGTGTTGAAAGACACACCCACCTTAAGGTGTGTTAAGCACACCTTATTAGCACATCTTATGGTATGTTAAAAAACACACCTAGTAAGTTGTTTTTTTGGCTTGTCCAAATTTTGACACACCTTAAGGCGTATTTTGTGAAAAGGTGCGTTATTTCACACACCTTGGTCGGTTTTCAAATACACCTTGGTGTGTTATTTAACACACCTTGGTACGTTATATAAGACATGTTAAGATGTGTTATTGTATATAGGTGTGTTAATAAAAAGGTGTGTTATGCAACATGCCCTGATGTGTGTTATTTTATACATGATGTAGGTGTGCATAATAACAAACCCTGAAACATGTCATTCAACACATCAATGACTGAGAGAAAATAAACATTTTTAAAAGCATTTAACATTGTCAATATATTTTAACGCATATTAAAAAACTGTGAGTTTACATCAGGAATGGATGACATTAAAGTATACACTTACTATAATAAATACTAGTTATATACATGGTATATGGGGAGATGGTCATAAGCAAACCATTTTTGGCAGTTCAAATGTTGGGAATTGAGTGTATTTGTGTCACATGAGAATGTGGCACTTGATAGTTATAGGATTAGGGATTATATTATAAATAACGTACGTAATTGAGCTCATAGGTGGTGTAGATAAGATTAAAACTCCTGAGTAGACTGTGAGATGAGAGAAAACCTTCGAGAGAGACAGTGACTGTGAGAACTGAGAGAACATCTATGTGATTAAATTAATGTGATTAAACCTTTTCTTTGAGAAGTGTTGGAACGAGCACAGGCTCTTAGTCTGATTTCCAACACAAATTCCCAAATATTAACTAAGCTAAAAATCCTAGACTAACCATGTTATATGTACGTGGTTCTGCATCTATATCCAAAATACATGATTCAGCATTTATGGCCTGTTTATACGGAGGCGAGTTACCCGGCCAGCCAAGTTCCTCGGCACATGGCGAGTTCCTGGTCGGTAAAACAAACACATACATACATACACACACACACACATACATACGTACAGGGAAATCCTTGCGGGGACCTGAATTTTACACTTGGATATTGGACCTGTGCACAAAAAAAGCTGCATACCGAGTTATGGGGACCAAAACAATGTAAACATTGTGGGGACTTTGTAGTTACACAGAACCAAAATAGCGTAATATTCGTAAGTTACTTGGACGTGCATTTTAGTCAAATGTCGATTAATAAAAACACACTTTTGGCGTTAATTTTTTTAATTTAATCTAAATTGGCTTCAGTTATTTGTTTATCGGACTCAATGGATAAAAAAATCAAAACGCAATTGCATTCGTTTGCTTTTTACCAAAAAAATTATTTAGAAAGGATTACTTGAAAGCCTGCTAGATATAGTCAATAAACCCCGTTAGCTACGCGCGCCGCTTCGATCACCTCGGCGCGCTCGCACGGCTCGATTCTTCACTCGATTTTAGGCTGGATTCTCCTTTCCCTCCTAGAGAGACGGACTTGATCTAAGTCTAGCTAAGCTATAGAGAGTATATATAAGCTTTATACGTTGGTACGGCGGAATTTTTGTTTAAAACACTGTAAAAAGAAACGAGTCTTGTAAAACGTAAAATAACCCTCGACAGGCATATATGGAGAACAAAACACGAAAAAAATCAACAGCCACTCTTCTTGACCCAACAGGCTCGATAACCGGAGTTTTCTGGGAAGAATGGGCAAGTTGTTTGCAGGCTAAAAAGACATACTTGTTTAAAAATTTAAGAGTAAAACGCAACTACACAAAGGAGCTGTATGTAAATACAGCTAAAGAAGGGTTTCAGGTTGAGATGACGGAAGATTTCCAAGAAGAACTAGCCGAACCAGAGGGCACTGTTATGGAAATGACAACAAAAGAGATTGGAATTTCAATCATTGGCATCAAAAACATTTCAAGTTACTACATATGTAGTTCATGTGGCAAAAAAGCAGTGTCAGTTGGTAGCTTACTCAAATGTGAAGCCTGTAAGATGAAGCAAAAGATCATGCCTAATAACAAGCAATGGTATGCAAAGTTATTTGTGCAAAATACAGGCACCAAAGAGCAGTTCAACATGATGGTGTTTCATCAGCATTTACTGAAAATATTCCAGTGCAATGATAAAGAGTCAGAGTGGAATGAAGGCATTGATGAGGATAAGATAACAGATGTGCTGTTGGAAAGTCGCGATATAAATGACATTACGGACAATAAACTTAAATTTAAAATAAAATTCAAGTTAATGTCTAACAATTTTGTTAGTGGAAATGAACTTTTTTAAAGTCATTTATGCTAGTATTATACTTACTATTGAGTTATGTTATTGTCTAACAATTTTGTCAGTGATCAAAGTTAGAAAATTAATTTTTTAAAGTAATTTATGCTAGTATTATACCTACTATTGAGTTACATTATTGTCTAACAATTTTGTTAGTCATTACAATTAGAAAATGATTTTTTTAAAGTAATTTATGCTAGTATTATACTTACTATTGAGTTACGTTATTGTCTAACTATTTTGTTAGTGATTAAAGTTAGAAAATGATTTTTTTTACAGTAATTTATGCTAGTATTATACTTTTAAGGACGATACAAATAAGAAACATATAGCGATTGCGTTTGTTCTCGAAATATCCGGTAATCGGGATTCTTGTCCACAGGCTCTCAAATACTCTCGAATTTCGGCAGTTCATAAGCAAGCGAAAACAGACAAAACAGCGGAGTCGATTTTAGTGTCAACTATTCGATTCCCAGTAAATAAATAACTGGTTATTCCTGGTTATTCTTACCGTGAAAGCAAAGAAGCAATCTTTCTGTAGTTTGGGAAGACAGCGTGCCAATAGAACATGCGCAGTTTTCCCTAGTTTCCCTAGTAAGTACCCCCCCCGGAAAGTGCGGACATCAGACAAACTCAAACTCGAAGAAATCGAAATATTCGTCGGCTATACATAGCTCGGCAAAGAGACTGAGCACGAGTTACGCACAGGAAACCCAAGAAGTGTCAAGAATAGTGTGCTGCCTCCCTGAGGGGAGCAATTATATACAGTATGTTTGAGGAACTTTCCTGCACTCCTACGTTTGTCTATACCATATATAATTATATACTGTATATTGAGACATCAGGTCAGGGCAGTCTGCACTAATAATACTGCACTAATAATAATAATAATTAAATAATAATGATAATAATAATAATAAATTAATAATAATAAGACTAATAATAAATATAAATCATTTACCATTGACTTTTTAACAAGTACAGTGTATATTCCCACTTTCTTCACCAGCCAATGTTTCAGTTTCACTCTGTGATCTGTTTGTGCCAACCTTTTAAACCAACAACAAAAATTAATGGCATATTAATTAAATAATATATATATATATATATATATATTCACACAAGCATTTAGTTGTACAGTTTCATGCTGTCGCATGCACTCATCACATATCAGTGATGAGTGCAACAGCGCAAAACTGTACAGTAATTAAAATTCTTGTGTGAAGTTTTCTTCTCCTTTACTTGTTATAAATATCAGACTCTGACTAGTTTCATCGAGCACTCTGACAACAGTTATTGCAACAAATATTTATTGCCTCCATTATATATATATATATATATATATATATAAAGTATAAAGTATAGTTTTACCTTAAAGTCTTCGCTACCAGAGGTTTCACCCTAAACGGGATCATCAGGCGACTGAAAAATATCGGTTAGTGGGCTGCTTAAATGCGTTAGTTGGGGCGTGGGTGTGGGCGTCGAAACGTCCGGCGGATTCATTTGGAGCGTGGGTGTGGGCGTCGAAACGTTGCGCGCATTCCTTTGATTGTTTAGGTTGTTGATCCGAAATCTATTTTTGTGCCGACACGTCGAAACTATTTCTGATCTTTTGTTTAGTAAGAGTTGTTTGTCTGCCTTCATGATGAAAAGTTTTTCGTCCAAACATAAATTGCATCTTTTTGATCCTCCCGTGTAGGAAATTGAGTGTTTTAGTATAGACCAGGTTATGTCGAAACTTTTATTTTTTTCTTTTAGATTCCAAATGTATTTCGAAAGTTCCGTCTCATTTGAATACTTTTTATTCTGGAAAGATTTAGTATGGTTACGATATCGCTCTTTAAATGTACTTGCTGTCATGCCAATGTATTGCTTAGTGATGTTCGTGTTGCTTATGGAAATAGATGCCTTGTATACTATGTTGTTTGTCATGCATTGCCCACGTAGGGGGCAATTGTCCTTAATCCTGCAATTGCAACTGCTTGTAACTATGCTTCGTGGCTTGCTTTTCCTGATTGTGCGTGAATTATGTTTCGTGATAATGGACTTGACGTTGTTCATGCAACTATAGCTAATCTTGACTGTGTTTCTGTTAAAAAGTTTGTGAAGCTTGTGTCCTGGTGGAAAGTGCTTGTCAATAAGGCTAAGAAAATTGCGTCCTATGTTTGTTTTGACATTTTTGTTAAATGGAGGGTTAAACCAGATGATATTGCGGTGTCTATTTCTGCGTGTTTGCTGTGGTGTTTCTTGTGTGTAGTTTAGCTCATGGTTGAAATTGCTGCGCCTTAATGCATCTTGGTAAATTGGTGCGGTTTCATGGAATGTCTTCTCGTCAGACGAGAGGAGGGAAATGCGCTTGTTGATTGATGTAGGTAGCTGTCTTAAAATGCTTGGTGGGTGGTTTGATTGCTTGTTTATGTATAATGGATCGTCATTGGGCTTTCGAAAAGGTTTGTATTTTCCATTGCTTAGGTCGAAAGTAACGTCTAAAAAGTTTACTGAAATTAAATTTGCTTCTGCCGTGATTTTTAAGCCAAACTGTTCGAAACTTTTGTGAAGATCTTTTCTTGTTTTGTCTGCCAATCGTGCGGTCTTATTTTTTAGTACTGCCAATCCGTCGTCTCTATATAGGCCAATATTTTGGTTGCCAAACTTTTTCCCTAGGTCGTTTAGAATGAAAAGACCTACTAGTTCGCATACTTCAGCGCCGTCATAGCTACCCATGGTAACATCAAATAAACTGTTGCTGTCTTTTTTTATCCACGGTTTTTCGTTGTTGAAAAGGAGCGATTTTCTAGCGTGTTTTATTATTGAAATGTCACTTTCGGTAATGATAGCCAAATTTCTGGCCCAAGATAATGCTTGGTCCAGAAGGTCTTCTGAAATTGAAGGGTAGAAATTAACAATGTCAAACGAAATGAAGGTATGTCTGTTTTTCTCTTCAATGTTGCCAAACCATTCGATTACTTCTTGTGTGTTTCTCCATTGATTTACGTTCAAAATGTTCCTTAACTTAGAGTTGATTTTATCAAGAATTACTTTGCTGAGCTTTCCGGACTCACTTTTAGCAGGATTAATTAATCGGCATGTTGGGTTGTTTTCGAAATTATCCTTATGATCTTTGAGCGAAATAAATGTTTCCCGTTTTTTCATGTGTTCAATACGGTCGCCAATTCCCAAGTTATTCGAAATGTGTTTCAGTTCATTGTCTATCTGTTCTATGGTGCCCTCTGATCCATGTTTATATGTTTTTGTTATATTGTCATGCAAAAGATTGTTGTATGTGTCGAGCGAGGTTTCATAAATGTTTCTAGTTTTGTCGGCGAAAACAAAAATATTAGGTGACGAATTAATTTTCTTCAAATCGTTTGCCAAAGATTCCTGAAATGGATTGCTCGTATGCCGAAATTTGGTGTTTTCAATGAGTTTTATTAAGTCGTCTTCGAAAGGTTTAATATCCAAAATAGTGGGAGGTGTTTTGTTAGAAGGCAGTCCGAAATGGTTATTTTTTGACGGGTTTTCTATCACCATTAAGAAAAAAGTGAGCTTTCCATCTCATACGTTTTATTACGCTTTCAATTTTTTCGATCAAATCTTTCAAATAAGCATCTTGTGGTGGTATTGGAATGTTTTTCAGTGAATGGTCAAACCGAAATTTTCGCATTTTTAAGGTATAATACTATAAAACTACAAAACTACGTAAACAAGAGTGCACAACCGGTATACGGGTGCGAATATAAGTGAGTTATGGTTCACGAAATGTTAGAGAGTGCTCAATACCATATATAGATAGAGCAAAATACAAAGTATAAAGTATAGTTTTACGAAGCGAAGACTTTAAAAGTAAACGCGAAGACTTTAAGGTAAAACTATACTTTATACTTTATATATATATATATATATATATATATATATAATAAACTATTTGGTATCACAAGTTCGTCTCCCGTATTGTATCAGATAACGACAGTATTTATATCTACTTTCTATAGCTTTCTGGTATTAAGTTCGCTTAGTACACATTTTTGCTCAGTCTTAAATTCTCGCGATTTTAATTTCGCACACCTTAAACATGATATATTCGCTCAGTTTGAATTTCGCGCATCTTTCAAAGAGAGTGTTTACTGACGTGCATCAAAAATCGTTGGATAATCAAAACACTCACGTTGCTAATCAACGTAACTAGGTGGGGCTTTGTCGATCGGGCAGATTATGATTTCATGTCATTTTTCCATTTAAATAGAAATTATGACTAAAAGGAGCTAGAAACGTTTTACTTTAAAAAGATAATCAATATTTTTAGGCTTTTATGGCTTTAAAGTCGACGTCAAATGTAGCTGATACTTCTCAACGAGAATGTTTATGTGCTACAACGAACACTATCTCATGACGTCAAACGCAAAGAACGCTAGTAACGGAAAGAACGCTAGTAACGGAAAGAACGGTGGTAACGCAAAGAACGCTAGTAACGACAAGAACGCTGTAACGCAAAGAACGCTAGTAACGCCAAGAACGCTAGTAACGCAAAGAATGCTAGGAACGCTAGTAACGCCAAGAACGCTAGTAACGCCAAGAACGCTAGTAACGCAAAGAACGCTAGTAATGCAAAGAACGGCAAGAACGCAAAGAACGCCAGTAACGCAAAGAACGCTAGGAACGCCAAGAACGCCAGAAACGCTAGGAATGCCAGGAACGCTATGAACGCCAAGAACGCTAGGAACGCAAAGTACGCCAGGAACACCAGGAATGCTAGGAACGCCAAGAAGGCTAGGAACGCCAAGAAGGCTGGGAACGCCGCCGCTAGCGTAACGTGCTGTTATGACGTCATTTGGGGATTCTTATATGAAACTTCAGCCAATTAAATACTATATTAAAATCTTCTTGGTTCAGACTTTGTAAAACTGCATCTGATATTGGCGTTAGTCTCACTGTATATTAATTAAATACTATATATATATATATATATATATATATATATATATATATATATATATATATATATATGAAACACTCCTCCGAGTGTTTGATATAGCATCTGAAACAAATTAGTATTTTAAGAGAAAATCAAGATGAAAGTTTGCTTATTTATGTAATTTGTATAATTATATATGGTAACCATGTCTGTGGTTTGGATATCGGAGGCGATATGTTTCAAATATGAAAAATCTCTCACAGTGTCCTGACTGTCTCAATAACTCAGTGGTCAGAGTGCTATTTATGTAATGATGATGATAATAAGTATAGGTAATCATATGATAGCGAGTACAATTAAGGATTTACACTAGAATACCACAAGAATTGTAAATCCTTAATTGTATGAGCAAAATCATGATTACTCATTTATTATATGCATGACAAAATTACGACACGTACGCTTTGTAATCCAACAATAAAAATTAATATTTATTAAATACCATATATATATATATATATATATATATATATATATATATATATATATATATATATATATATATGAAAGATTTTTATATTAAAATCTTCTTGGTTCAGACTTTGTAAAACTGCATCTGATATTGGCGTTAGTCTCACTGTATATTAATTAAATACTATATTAAAATCTTCTTGGTTCAGACTTTGTAAAACTGCATCTGATATTGGCGTTAGTCTCACTGTATATTAATTAAATACTATATATATATATATATATATGTAGATTGAACTATGTACGCTCCTTCACTTCGGTGTTGTTGAGCACTCTGTGAAGTTGCCGTGGGTACCTATTAGCGATAATGCAACGCTCACTACCCTTGTGGAAGTTTGAGCACTCTGGGCCCATGCGCACTTCACGCTATCTGAATGTATTTCACCGATGCTGTCCCACATGCGGCTGTCACCGACGATCGCATGTGTATAAGTAATTGATGAAATTCATTCAGATTGTTCCAAGCTACACTGATGAGCTGTTGTACAGCGAAACACCGTGTATACGCTCCTTCACTTCGGTGTTGTTGAGCACTCTGTGAAGTTGCCGTGGGTACCTATTAGCGATAATGCAACGCTCACTACCCTTGTGGAAGTTTGAGCACTCTGGGCCCATGCGCACTTCACGCTATCTGAATGTATTTCACCGATGCTGTCCCACATGCGGCTGTCACCGACGATCGCATGTGTATAAGTAATTGATGAAATTCATTCAGATTGTTCCAAGCTACACTGATGAGCTGTTGTACAGCGAAACACCGTGTCTGTAGATTGAACTATGTACGCTCCTTCACTTCGGTGTTGTTGAGCACTCTGTGAAGTTGCCGTGGGTACCTATTAGCGATAATGCAATGCTCACTACCCTTGTGGAAGTTTGAGCACTCTGGGCCCATGCGCACTTCACGCTATCCCAGGGGCGGCGCGCTAAGGTATTAAAGGTATTAGTCTAATACCTTTTTTTCTCCAGATTGAAATGAATTGTAAAATAATATAATTATTCCAAGAACAGAGACGGATGAAAGAAAACAACATCTTTGTATTTGATTGTTTGATTTCAATTCCGCAGTACCGTACCGTCCTCGCTGATGCGCGCAACAACCTTAGCGACTTTAGCGACAAGTGTTTGTGAAAGGCTTAGACCTCAAGGTATTAGAATCTCAAAACTAATACCTTGGCTTGACAAGAAACGCGGATTTTCGGTGTTAAATTTCACCACAGGTGGTACAATATTTATATTTTGAAGTCAGACGCTTTACTATTTCGATTTAAAACTGCTTTTATTTCGCAGCGAGAAGTCTGCAATTCTTTTCACTTCATTACATTAACAATATATAACATCTCAATATATAAATCATCCATGTAGTATCGGCTGTATCGCCTATTTCACAAGGAAAAGCTCCCAACACTGGACTTCAACACTTCGATAATATGGAAACAAAGAGCAATTATTTATAACAATTTTGAAGCTTTGATATGGTGACTAGAACTTATCTGACGAAAGGAAAACCTTCTTGAATTCATATTTAACAAAAAAAAGGCATAAGTCCTCCTTCAAAGGTAAGAACGATGCGAATATTTGTATATCTAACAACGTAAGCCTACAAGGTATTAGTTTTGCGATTCTAATACCTTGGCCAGTTGGCCGCCTGCGTTCGCAAAACGTTGCGCTGATCATATGTATTGTCGGCGCATCATGCAAGCTACTGTATTCACACGTGCAGCGCATCAGTACCGCTACAATACTATTAGTCACATCACAGTCTCAGACAGATATAATTCAATGGATGTTTCCGTTAATTTGGTCGTGAAGTCATCGAACCGCGTAAAATGCTTAGCATTTAGATCTTCATCTCGCTTGATTTTTTCAAAAAATATCTTCTGTAGAATGCTGGAAATTGCATTTCAGAGCCTCTAGATTTCAATATTTTCTGGGGGTGGATACCCAAGACCCCCCTACGTTATATACCACAACTAATACCAAAAAATTTACGCTCCGCGCCGCCCCTGCGCTATCTGAATGTATTTCACCGATGCTGTCCCACATGCGGCTGTCACCGACGATCGTATGTGTATAAGTAATGATGAAATTCATTCAGATTGTTCCAAGCTACACTGATGAGCTGTTGTACAGCGAAACACCGTGTCTGTAGATTGAACTATGTACGCTCCTTCACTTCGGTGTTGTTGAGCACTCTGTGAAGTTGCCGTGGGTACCTATTAGCGATAATGCAACGCTCACTACCCTTGTGGAAGTTTGAGCACTCTGGGCCCATGCGCACTTCACGCTATCTGAATGTATTTCACACCGATGCTGTCCCACATCCGGCTGCCACCGACGACCGCATGTGAATAAGTAATTGATGAAATTCATTCAGATTGTTCCAAGCTACACTGATGAGCTGTTGTACAGCGAAACACCGTGTCTGTAGATTGAACTATATATTTATATATATATAATATGAAACACTCCCCGAGTGTTTGATATAGCATCTCACACAATTAGTATTTTAAGAGAAAATCAAGATGATGCATTTGCTTCATGTAATGTTCCTCCCTTTATCCCAAACCACAGATATGGTACTGATTTCCTTTGATATATAATTTGTCTATACCATATATAATTATATAATGAGACATGGTCATGGCAGTCAGTGATGTTCAAATATGAAAAATCTCTCACAGTGTCCTGACTGTCTCAATAACTCAGTGGTCAGAGTGCTATTTATGTAATGATAATAAGTATAGGTAATCATATGATAGTGAGTACAATTAAGGATTTACACTAGAAGTGATATTTGAAAATCTTGCCAAAATTGCAAGAGCCGTTAGGTTAGAGTGCAATTTAAATAATTTTTCAAATATCATGAGTAGTGTAAATCCTTGATTGTACGAGCAAAATCATGATTACTCATTTATTATATGCATGACAAAATTACAACACATACACTTGTACTCACGCATGCCTTTAAAAACATCTTGTTTCATTACTTGACAAGAAACATTTTCACTCTGGGTGTTCTCTGTACTCATTTCAAAATATTTACATAGAATTTTTAGTCCATAGTATACCACAAGTCGTTGGAAATGTGAAAACTTTCCATTACAGAATTGGCCGCCATTTTGAATTTTATTGTCAACATCGTTCCCAGGCCTTCTCTATTATTTTTATTAATTGTACTGCAGTACAATAAATAAAATAATTGTACTCCTCTCAACCAATCAGAATGTAGTAATTTTGTCATGCATATAATAATAATAAATTAATAATAATAATAATAATAATAAGACTAATAATAAATATAAATGATTTACCATTGACTTTTTAACAAGTATTTTCCCACTTTCTTCACCAGTCAATGTTTCAGTTTCACTCTGTCTGTTTGTGCCAGCATTATCAACCTTTTAATCCAACAATAAAAATTAATGACATATTAAATATTAATTAAATACCATAATATATACTGTATATATATTCACACGAGCATTTTAATTGTACAGTTTTGTCCTGTCGCATGCACTCATTGGATCTCAGTGATGAGTGCAACAGCAAAAAACTGTAGTGTAATTAAGATGCTCATGTGAAACCTTCTCCTTTACTTGTTATAAATAGAAGACTCTGACTAGTTTCATCGAGCACTCTGACAACAGTTATCGCAACATATATTTATTGCCACCATTATATATATAAATTGCTAAAATAAATTGCTGCAATATATAATTTGTCTATATACCGTATTATATAATTATATGAGACATGGTCAGGGCAGTCAGCAATGGTCAAATATGAAAAATCTCTCACAGTGTCCTGACTGTGTCTCAATAACTCAGTGGTCAGAGTGCTATTTATGTAATGATGATGATAATAATAATCTTTCTAATTTCTCATGCCTGGAAGGAAGGGTATGGCCCACACATGTATATCTATGGGTTAAGTTACTGCAGTAAACTCCTAAGTTTGTCTATACCATATATACGGTAATTATGTACTGTATAATTATTGAGACATGGTCATCACGGCAGTCAGCAATGTTCAGACAAATATGAAAAATCTCTCACCGTGTCCTGACATGTATTTATGTAATGTATGATGATAATACTAATAAAGACAATAATGACAATATAATAATAATCTTTCTCAGTTCTCATGCCTGGAAGAAATTATATGGCCCACACATGTATATCTATGGGTTAACTTACTACAATAATAATAATAATAATAATAATAATAATAAATTAATAATACTAATAATACATACAGTATAATTCATTTACTTTTTAACAAGTATTTTCCCACTTTCTTTACCAGTCAGTGTTTGTCTATACCATATATAATTATATACTGTACATTGAGACATGGTCAGGGCAGTCAGCGAAGTTCAAATATGAAAAATCTCTCACAGTATCCTGACTGTGTCTCAATAGCTCAGTGGTGAGAGTGCATGACACATGTATTTATGTAATGATAATGATGATAATAATAATAACAACAATCTTTATAATTTCTCATGCCTGGAAGGGTATGGCCCACACATGTATATCTATGGGTTAACTTACTGCACCAAGCAGGAGGTCTTTACCACAATATATACTTGGGTATTATATGAGTGGAGTTCTCACATCTAGATTATTCCAAGCTACACTGATGAGCTGTAGTACAGCGATACACGTGTCTGTATATTGAATATATATAAATTATATCTATATTTTTTTCTTTGAATATATATATATTATATTAGTGAATATATACTAAACAAACAAGCAGGATGTCTTTACCACAGAATTATGCCCGCAGTCTTTCAGTACAGACCGAGTGAGCAACAAATGAGTGAGGTTTGTGTGAAAAGACTAAGGGCAGGATAATTTTGCAGTAAAGACTGCCAAGCTTGGTTATTAAGGTTTCTATTGTATGGCCCAGGTTTTTTAGTTTTATCTGAATGTTGGGAGTACAATTAGCAGTGAAGATCATAAGCGAAGTAACCAACTTTCAATGAATGCTGTACTTTCAGTTACCATAAACACTATAATTTAATTTTTTAGTGGTAAATTCATTTTCACAATATTTTAGCTAGTCTTGCTTAACTTTTTTATTTTTTTCAATTTTTGTAATAAACGGTCTTCACTGGTTTGTAAAGACCACTCAGGAACCAATCAAATTGCTGAAAGGACCATTCACATGACACAGCCATATAATAATTACAGTAACTGTAAAGAGTATCAGAGGTCTTTGTGTTCATTAATAAGTGAACCCCAGGCTTTCAACTTGTATAAATACTCATTAGACCATATTTGTTTTTTCGTTTATAGGAGGTTTTTAAGTTGTACTTGGAATAAATATCAAGGAGTAATGTAAAGACAGTGTCGATTATCATAAGGTATTTAGCTAAAAACAAAGAATATGATCTGATGAGTTTTTATATAATAATAATAATAATAATAATAATAATAATAATATAATAATTTCAATAATAGCCATGCCTTGCTTTTTTGTCGTATATGAACAATCTAGTTAGTTTAACTATGCCGTACTGGATTTCAAGAACTGACCACAACATTGCATATTAAAATCTTCCACATATTTTTACTGTGGCCATGAAGAATGCTTCGCAGGTTGCAAACGTGAAACGTCAAATCTACCATCCATGTGTCAAATCAAATACACGTTACTCATTAGGTTCGATAAAATCGACATCTGTTTCAAACGTGAATTTATGAATTGTCGAAAGCAATAGTTTCCAGAAAGCGTTTAAATTTCCCGTGTTGTCGAAGTCGTCATGGCTTTCTTCCGGCCTTTATCGTCTTCCAATAAGTAAATAGAGAAACCGTAAAAACGATAGAGTTTTACGGCTTTTAGTTACGATCGCATCTAGTCTCATGTACTTATTATACGTTAATAGTCTGATCGATAGAAATTGTTCGTCCACTGTGATTGCGGCGAAAAACATGCATTTAACTGATTTAAGACCCTTGTAGTGTAGTTATATTAAATACCTCATCAGAGTTTGATGTTTATACTGCTCTTGCTTACTCGTCCTATCAATTAACTCATCAGGCATACCTTTTACTGGTAGAAAGAATCCACACCTCAAAACCGTGCTGATCCACTTTCTTTTCATAAAAATGTTTAGCCTTGTCCTCTTCTTCTTCGTGTCGCCATGATGCCCAATGTCTCTGAGTCTCTCCAGTCTCTCCTTCGCAGAACGGAGATTTCGGGGATCGTCGGAGATGTGTCGATTCCGACACATCTCCGATGATCCCACACATCTCCGACGATCCCCGAAATCTCCGATCGCAACCTCGTTCCCAGGGCCTTTTTGAAATTGGCGGGGCGGGAAAAGGCCCTAGCACTGCCTCATCCGCAGGCGTCTCTTCAGGATTTATTATATAAACGCATTTATACAGGCAAATATTAGTTAAAACGCATCAAACGACGCGCGCGCGCGAAAGACTAGGAGCACTGGAAACTAATGCAAGGAAAACGGCGCACGGGATTGTGGGAAGGAGAAAGAAAGGGAGAGAGACGCCTGCGAGATCTTGTGTCGATTTCTTGGCATTCTAGGCGATTTCTAGGCAGCTTAAATTTAACGCTTCTAAACCTGTGGCCATCCCGAGGGGTCGACCCCCGGGGCATTTGTCAAAGCAACCTTCACAAATGGATGAAATGAACCCCTAGAGTGGGGACAAGTAATGCAACAAATACTCCCAGGGGAAAATTCGGCGATGGAAGTTAAGTTTTCGCACATAGTGACGACACACTTACATATCTTTCATCTTTGTTCTAAACGACGCGTTAAATCCTTTATTCAACACAACTCATTAGTATGCATAGTGTGATAAACAGTGTAATAAGTGGTTATGTAACAATGTAGAAGCGTTTAACCCTTACCAGAGTACTAGGGGTTTCCCTATTGACGAGTAAAATCGGCTGGCGTTAGTCAGAGTAAATTACTAGAGTAGGTGTTTGACAATGAAAGGGTTAAGGTTACGAAATAAGCCACGCATGATGGTGAGATGGGAGAAGAGAAAAACCTCTGGTAGGAAGTGCACATGGTACTGTGATTGATCAAACTGCTTCAATAGAATTCTAGATATCATAGTTCACCATCTTTCTGCATGATTGGATAATGCTCAGACAGAGTTTTGATTGGCTAGACAAATAAAAAGTCTAGCCAATCAAAACCCTGTTTGAGGATTATCCAATCAGAGATGGTGAACATGTTCTGTTCTGCTAGAATTCTATTGGAGGGTTTGCTCAATCATTGTACCACTTCCTACCAGAGGTTTTCTCTTCTCTCCCATCTCACCGCTACGGTAAATCATAGTTAATAGAACATATACATGGTTTGGAAACTCGTCCAAAGTGATTGTTCTATGTTTTTGTTCACGTTTATGGAAGTTTGTGCAATTTCACGGTATTGTATTTTCTGTATAATGAAGCAGTCATCCAATAGCAACGATCGGGTTTAATTAGTGAGTTGCTTCATCATCACGTGTTGTGGTGCTTCCTCATCACGTGTCCATAGAATTTACTTCCATATAAGGAACTCCATTGTCAGTTCAACATGACCATGCTTCATGTTGAAAGACAATAGAGCTTCCAAACCATGTATATGTTCTATTAACTATGGGTAAATGAATTACAGGAGCTAAATCCTCTGGGACCCGGGTGCAGTGGCTCAATGGTCAGAGCGTCTAACAGTGTCATTAGAAGGTTTCAAGTTTGAACTCTATCTGGAAACATTTTCTAAGCATTTGAGTTTGGCAAACATCTACCAAGGTATATACACCAGGGGCCGGTTGTATGAAGCCCGGATAGCGCTATTCACTGGATAGCGATTTTTTCAACCTTCGTAAAAATGGCCGAAGAGCTGTGAAACTACGGATCTGGAGCCCACAATAGATCTTAAAAACTTCAGTTTATAAATACCAAATCCTAATCTGAGGTCATAACAATCAACGGCCAATTTTACGAAGGTTGAAAAAAAAACGCCATCCAACGGATAGCGCTATCCAGAAAGTTAAATCCCCCCCCCCCCTGAGGCTTAGTAGTTATGGCAAGAATAATTTCTTGCATATATAAATCATCACTACAAATAGAATAATAATTACAGAAATCCCTGCTGGCCACTGCAATATGCAGCAAAATGCAACAAAAATAGCAAGTAATTTTATGACTTTTTCCTGGTCTGCGAGTTCTTGTTCACTCGAGGGGTATAATTCACGGTCGAGAGAGTTGATGACATGTTAAAGTTTGTCGCAAACGCATACAAAGGAACACGCACTGCAATTATATTAGATGACGTGGCTGTAAGCCAAAGTGTGAAAAATCAAACATCTGCCCTGGTGGATCTAGGATTTTCTAGTCGACATTACGGGCTAAGCGTTTTCGTGCTCACACAACAACTGACTAGTCTCGCAAAGGCTTTCCGTGAGAACGTCGCGAAGATTGTCGTGTTTTATCTACCGAGTAAACGCGACATGAAAGTAATTGTTGACGATTATCTCTCTGGCGTGTCGGATGAAGCGGTGAAAGATATAATAAAAAAACTGCGTGAAAATAAATACTCTCGTTTAGAAATCAATCTTCGCCACCCTTACACCTACACGCTAAAAACTGCCAATGTAGACGCATCGTCTCGCTAAAAAGCATCACAAAATGAGTGAACAAGAGAAAATTGATGATTTATTACAAGGCAATGAAAATGAGCCAGAGCCAAGCGGTGGCGGCGACGATGAAACTAGCACTAAGCGCGCAGAATTAATCACAGCAAGCGAAGAGGGGAGAATCGAACAAACTGTAAAACAACTTAAAAAAGCATCGGCAAAAACAATCAACCGTCTCTACGCAAAATATAAAGCGGACAGTCAAGAGGCCGCAGATGAATTCTTAACCGATTTTATTATAGCTAGGTTCGCTGACATTCTCGGTGGGTTAGACGCCATTGAGAGCAGCGAGAGCCTCGCTAAAGACCTTCAGAAGGACGCCCTATTAAAAAAAGATGTAGCTGTACTCTTGTCTAGCATCAGGCCTCTTATTCCCTTTCTTGGTATTCTAAGTGGGGGAACAACCACCGCGACACATGTTTATCAACATAACACAAAAGACAAAGAGGAAGATATAAAATAATTTATTTAATCCCTCATCAAATCTTTCAAAATAGTTCCGTCTAGTTTTTTCAATTGTTCATCTAGTTTTTTCATTGTCTAAGCGCCTCTACTTCTACGTTTGCTTTCGCTGTCCAGTATTTGATGCGGCCCTTGGCGTCCTTTAGCTTCTTCTTTGACTTGTCCCTTTCGTCCAAAACACGCAGCCAAGCCTTTCGCGAGTCACGACGAATTTCTGGGGCCTCGGGCTTTAGTGCGTCTAAAAAAACACTAATATCATCCTCTTCTTTTCTTGGCGTTAACGTAAGTCCACCTCCTCCTCTATCGGAATAGGTAACCTCGTCGTCGTCGTAATCTAGCAAATCTTCAACAGATAGGTCTTGTAAAGATAAATCAATCTCCTCAACATTTGGCGCATCCATCTCCCTTAAAGCCATATCTTTGTTTGACGGGGATGGGCTGCGTGCGTCACTACATTCCACATGGACAACAAGAATTAGCACTTGTCAAAACCAAAACGGTAGGTTGGAAAACCCGGAATCCGGAATGGAATCCGGAATGGAATCCGGAATGGATCTGTAAGAATCGTCATAATTAACATAAAAACGGTTTTCATAAAATTAGTAATATTAGTTATATATATTATTTACTATTAATTATTAACTATTAAAATAATAATAACTAACCAATATGTCAACATAAATTGTATGCAATCTTGTTTTGGCTTGCAAGAAACTTGTTTTGTACAAATTGTTTTATTATTTTTTAATTTTGGTGTATCACTTGGTGTTTGGCATTGAGTATCAAAGTAGAATAATTAAAGCAAAGCATATTTTCAATAAAGATTTTTGCCTCTTTGCTGCAAGAAATTATAATTCTATCAAAATCACTGAATGAGTCAACGCGTCACTGTATATCTCGCTGTGCATGTTTTGCAAACCGCAGCAAATTATAAAAGGGTGTTAATATTGTCTATGGTTGGAGGCAAGCCGCGAGTGAATTTCATCATGCTTAAGTACCGGGATGATTTGACATTAACAACAATATCGAAACAATGCAATCCGATACTCCCCCAATAGGCAATATACATGTACAGGATAATACGCGAGGCGCTTTTGAATAAGTCTTGAAAACGTCAACCCTACAACTACTGTGAATCGATCTATTGTGTTTATGGGCTAAAATCGCCTGCATGAGACGCCATGCAGATGTCATAGACGGGTAAAGAAACCTAAATATTGACCATAACTTGATATAATATCACGGAGAGTGTCGTAAAAACACATCAGGCAGGTCAAAACTTTATTCTGGATTGTGGGACAGCAAACTCAGGTGAATAATAATGATATTAAATAATTGCTACTCTGAGATGTTCCACACGATCTGATCTATCCGATTTGTCTCTATTTTCAAAAGCTGTTAAAAGTGGCCTGTCGGATGGCCAGGCATTTTAATAGACTTGCTTAAATGGATTTGTCATGCATTCAGATTGCTTTTTGTTAATCGCTGCACTCGCTGTTGCGGCCGGTACAACCATATATCATGTGCATGCACAGTATATAGTCTATTTTATTACTTTTGTTCTCTGCGCGCTCTCTCTATCCATTTACGCACGTATATTAACTTTCAGTTTCCATACACGTAGTCAAATTATCGGGATTGCAATCGAGAGCTGTCGCTTTATCGCGTTCGCAATCACTGCAATAATTTTTGTCATGTGAACACTCGATCGCGATTGGAATAAGTTCAATCCTACTAGTCAAAGTTGATCAACACGTTAAACATGCAGGGTCAACATTTATACGAATTGCGATCGTGATCCACCAATCCCAATCCCAATCCAGCTCATGAAATTCATTTCAGGCGAATAAAAACTAGTTTTAATTCGCACAACTGCTACAATTTTAAAGCGCAATATTCCGCAAACCACCTCCGGAGTAGGCATGGTGGAAAATGCGGAGTGTGGAGTGCGGAGTGCGGAGTGAGGAGAAAATAGAAACGCCGACTACCAAAACTTTTCATTATAACAAGATAATAATAACAAAATTCAAAGGACTGATCGTTTGATTTTCAAATTTTACACTACCAACGCTTATCGTGCAGCTGGTAGTTGTTATTACGTGTCTTATTTCAAACAACAAAGCCGTTTGGCTTAAGTCTTTGTGTTAAGTGAAAAACCGTGTCTAAACCAAGCCAATGTCATGCGTATGGTCGTGTCTGGTTGTTACCTTGCTTAACGTATGATAACGTACCACGTTCATCGTAAAAAACATGGAAAACGGCGCGCGTGCCGACCTGACTCCGCATTTTCTAAATAGAGACATCTTTTGAAAATAGAGACAAATCGGATAGATCAGATAGTGTGAACATCTCAGAGTAGCAATTATTTAATATCATTCATTATTATTCACCTGAGTTTGCTGTCCCATAATCCAGAATAAAGTTTTTGACCTGCCTGATGTGTTTTTACGACACTCTCCGTGATATTATATAAAGTTATAGCGAGTTATAGTCAACATTTAGGTTTCTTTACCCGTCTATGACATCTGCATGGCGTCTCGTGCAGGCGATTTTAGCCCATAAACACAATAGATCGATTCACAGTAGTTGTAGGGTTGACTTTTTCAAGACTTATTCAAAAGCGCCTCGCGTATTATCCTGTACATGTATATTGACTATTGGGGGAGTATTAGATTGCATGCATTGTTTCGATATTGTTGTTGATGTCAAATCATCCCAGTACTAAAACTATATACTGCCTAGCGAGCTAGCCCAGTAAACAGGATAGCTCGCGGCTTGCCTCCAATCCATAGACAATATTAACACCCTTTTATAATTTGCTGCGGTTTGCAATGCATAGCGAGATATACAGTGACGCGTTGACTCATTCAGTGATTTTAATAGAATTATAATTTCTTACAGCAAAGTCAAAGAGGCAAAGATCTTTATTGAAAATATGCTTTGTTTTAATTATTCTATTTTGTGTGATACTCAATGCCAAACATCAAATGATACACCAAAATTAAAAAATAATAATAAAAAAATTTGTACAAAACAAATTTCTTGCAAGCCAAAACAAGATTGCATACAATTTATGTTGACATATTGGTTAGTTATTATTATTTTAATAGTTAATAATTAATAGTAAATAATATATATAACTAATATTACTAATTTTATGAAAACCGTTTTTATGTTAATTATGACGATTCCTACAGATTCCGGATTCCATTCCGGATTCCATTCCGCATTCCGGGTTTTCCAACCTACCAACCAAAACACAATCTCAATTCTAAAAGAGGAAATTGAAAATCTCGTTGTCCATGTGGAATGTCAAAATATCGTTGTCTGTGAGGAATGTACGTGATGACGTCACTTCATGTTATGTATAATAATGACGTTATTATAATTTTAACTGATTTAACGATAAATCTGGGGGATTCCCAAGTCTGATCGTGGTTTGATCGCTGAATCCACCGTATACCTTTACTAATACGTAATCACTGTACCTAGCAACCTAGCAACCTGCTACGAGCTTCAGACGAAAATCAGTTACAAATCTGTAATGGTTTCATGCCCGGCCCCTCTCTGTTTATTTGAAATTCCCGCTTCGTAAGTTACGTTCGGGATTCAATCGGAATTCGTTCGCACCGGTGACGGCATTGTTGTAGGACAGCGGAGATTCGTATTAATTTTAAAACATGGCATCATGAAGAAGAGCACTGGAATCATGGAGATTCACTTGCAATATGCAAATATATAAAGACTACAAAGGTGAGAAACAAGTCAAATAGCATTCTGCTCAGGGGCGGATCTAGAATTGTTGAAAGGGGTGTGTCCTAGGGCGAAGCCGACCCTTCTAGGGGGTTCTGGGGGATCCCCCCGGAAATTTTTAAGTTCTTGGGTCTCTGAAATGGCATTTCCAGGAATTTGAGAGCCATTTGAGGGCACGTTTGAGCACTCCGCAGTATAGAAAAAAGGTTATATTTTTGGGTTACTTGTACTTACAGTATAAAATATTTATGTAAACACTTAAAAAACAACAAATGAAAACTGTAACTTCACGGTCAACTAGAGCTGTTAGACCTGCAATAAGTACTATTTAAAACACGTTCTGCAAGTGTTTTGAATGGCTAAAAAAACGATCACCATTTGGTAAGTTCGTTGGCGTAGTAATTTTGAAAAATAACGTTGTCTAAGGCGAGAAAATCAAAGCTAAAGTTTATGTAA
Organism: Paragorgia papillata; assembly: GCA_035771165.1. Lineage (NCBI taxonomy): Eukaryota > Metazoa > Cnidaria > Anthozoa > Scleralcyonacea > Coralliidae > Paragorgia > Paragorgia papillata. The sequence goes on from JAWNZC010000354.1 coordinate 7,896,907, forward strand.
ATCAGGAGAAAATTTTATCAGATATAAAACCACGATACGGTTATGATTTTTCTTTGTGTTTTCCTAATGAATTATTAATGAGTTTTTTAATTATATGTAGCGTCTTTTATTAATTTTTTCTAGACCAAGGGGGGTGGCTAGCCACCCAATGCACCACCCCTAAATCCGCCCCTGCTGCTGTGTTCCCTTGCTTTAGACTATATATATGCTTTAGACACCAGCACCGGAGAGGCTCTTGGGACGAGAATGACCTTACCCAATCTCGTTCCCAGAACCTTTGCGGCTTTGCCACGTACAAACGCTTTGAGAAGAAGTCGCCTTTAGCTAGTCAATCAAAGCCAATCAAAAACACTTCCTGGTAATGAATTATTCCTGAGCATTTCTCCTTCACTCCTTCTCCGAAGCATACCCTCTCATCTAGAATTCATGATTATCGTTAATTGTGAAATGGCCTAGAATTAACAATAATCGTGAATTTTAAAGAACTAATTCCCAACCCCCCACCTCTAAACCTGACCCTAAACCTAACCACAACCCCCGGAGACCCTAAACCTAACCACAACCCTCCTGGAAGAAAGTCCCACCTCTCGGCCCCTAGACCACCCTAAACTTGCTTCCCTTATTAAATAGGTATTATTTAGTTCAAAGATTTCAAAATGGTCTTGCAGATATGAAGGAGTCATATTATTTAATACTTTGTGCATCATTATTAACATATGGTCAGTTCGATATTCTGAAAGAGTTTTCCAATTTAAATTGTTGCCTTATTTCATTGCATCTGATTACATAACCTTGTCTAGTAATGACTCTGGTAGCAAGGTTTTGTAGACAGACAGACAGACAGACGTCTGACGGAAGGAAGGAAGGAAGGAAGGAAGGAAGGAAGGAAGGAAGGAAGGAAGGAAGGAAGGAAGGAAGGAAGGAAGGAAGGAACGAATGAATGAATCACATTTATTTCAGTACGGTAGTTTCATAGGTATAAAAACTTCTGATTTTATAAATAAATACTAATCACGAAGATACTACTAGTAGGGAAATTCTGAATGTTTTAATAAGAAAGTCAGCGGTCAGCCATAGTCTTACATTTATTACGACGTTTCGTCCTAACATCATTATCAAGTACAATTTAAAACTTAAATTTAAGCCTGGTTTCCAAGTAGTCACAATGCTCACAACGGTGTCGCAGCGGTCGCTTAGAAAAGCGTTGCAACATGTAAATCCGCTTTTTCCACAAACGATTTTTTTCGTGCCGAAGCGACATTTCTATTTTAAGAATGAAATAGATTCAAATAGATTTCTAACAAGCCAGTTCGTAATCTCGACTGCGCATCAAAACGACGCGTTTCTACGTCGGTATTATATTTATTTCAATTTATAACATCAGACAGTGCCGTAATCAAACTGACTATGGCCTCAGCCTGATGTTGTGGATTGAAAAAGTTTTATCCGACGCAGAATGCGTCATTTTGATGCGCAGCCGAACTGCCTTATTTAGTTCCAGCCGAAAGCTAAAAAGACAAAAGGAAAAAGTCGCTGGGACAAAATTCGCCAGTGAAAAACCGGCTTTAAAAAGTGACGTAATCTGTCGCAAAAGCTTGTTATGCCTGTTTCTATTTGGTCGCCATGGTCGTAAACGGCAAAAAAGAACGGGCCTTTTAACTCTGCGTCGTAAGAGGTCGCAAGGTGATCACAAGAGTTTCTATGAGAAAACACTTGTCTTGACAGTCTTTATACACAGTCTTTACCACCTTTACTCTGTCTTTACCGTCGCCGAGATAAAACTCACTTCTATCTCCACGACTCTGTTGCTAACTGACTTAACGGTCGCGGACTGTTGCATCACATTTTTTTTTCGTGTTTCCATTTGGTCGCCTGGTCACCATTGCCACCGTTGCGACCTAATGGAAACCACACTTTCTATAGGCTTGTATATACACATAGGTTACGCAAATGTATAAATAAGAATAGGATTATGGAGACAATAACGATGCCTATGTGTAAAGATGTATAAATAAAGCTAAAATATTAAGAGGCTAAAATATTATACATAAAAATTAAATCTCAGTTATTCCAAATTCAACAAATACATAACAAAATTACTGCATTCTAATTGGTTCAAGAGGAGTGCAATTATTTCATTAATTCTGCTGCGGTGCAACTAATGAAAATGGAAGCGAGATTGATCAACGTTTGTGGTTACTTCAGTCACTCACAAGAAGATTTCTTGTGGTAATTAACTGCTTTGAAAGGACATTGTAAAGATCAATTGTGGTCGTACGGCATCGTAATTTGTCATGAAATAACAAATAGTTAATCATATGATTTTTCTCGTACAATTGAGGATTTACGATACTCGTGATATTTGAAAAAAATTGCGCGAGCCGTTAGGTGAGTGCAATTTGGGACAAGTATAGTGCAAATCCATTATTGCATGCACTCGTTATCATATTATTACCTATACTAATTAATAAAAGGCCAAGGAAAATTAGATAAAATTTTTGACTTTATCTATTCCAACTGGGAGTTGATCTAAGGGGGCCTTTACACGAGCCCGGGTTGAGAGCCAACCCGGATTATTTTTTTTCGTGTTTACATGAACCCGGGTTGGCTGCTTTTTTTCAACCCGGGTCAGCTTCTGCTCTGATCTGCGAACCAGATTGATAAATTGATTATCATATTGCCGACACTTTACACGAGCCCGGGTCAAGTCAACCCGTGTTTACATGAAGGAATTGACAAAATTTCATTTCAGCTTGCTCATCTTTATCAATACATATCACTGTTCTAGTACTCGTCTTTCTAGAACAAGCTGACCCGGGTTGGCAGCCATCTCAATCCGGGCTCGTGCAAAGGCCCCCTATGGTGGAAACAAGATTAAAATTACAGAAAATTAAAACTACGTCAGGTGTTCCCATATTGAGTTCCTATAACTTGATTGGAATTTTGATTGACTATTTTGCAAACAGAGAAAACTTCGTTGCAACTGATTTTCTTTTGAATTTTCCTAAACTTAATCTTGTTAAAAGTTCTTTTGAACATTGTATTTGGAATAAACTGTATTTAAAAATTATTTCGAAATACAACGTACTTTAGAAATGATTTCTAGATACAATATTTAAATTTAGAATTCACAAATCTATTGTCTTCCCTCAATTTTCATCATCTTCAAAGCTCTGCCCACTTGAATAATTATTATGGTTTAGAACTATGATAATATCTAATGTGCGAAAAAGAGATTTAATCAAAATTCCATCGTGCAGTTAAATGTTATCATAAAAATGGAATTCCAACCAAATTAGAAAGACAAAGTCGGAACACATGACGTAGTTTTAGTTACCAGTCACAAGGTAGTAGTTTCATTTTTTCTTAGCCAACTTTACGGATACATTTCTTACGTAATCCTTTACGTTACTCCATGATCGATCTTGCATAATGCTCCTGTTTTTTTCCAGGAACTCTAAACATTCTTCCTTCTTTAGATGATCGCCACTTTGTATTTCCCCCCCAAATGTCTCAAAAACGGCATCCTTTTCGGGCGTCGTCCACATTTTGATAACTTTTCTTTTTCTCTTTTTTGTTTCATCTACAAAGTAAAAAGAAAACATGTTCGAGCTGTGTCGTTAAGTGCATGGCGTCGCGGCATTCGGAAGAAAATTATAACTTTACCTAGGGCAATATTCTTTTCAACTTATCTCGTGGATATGACGCGAGTTACTTGCGTCGCAACAAAATTGTGAGAAATTTGCGAAAAAAGTTGAAAAAATTGTAGCAAAAATATTCTTGCAAAACAGTCCCAAAGCGTTTAATAGGTTCTTATCAGATGTCTGTTATTTTCCTTCTCGTTCTTCGTTTTACTCATACCCTTCGACTTTGTACTATCTAACACATGCAGAGCTTCCCACCAATCGGGGGGAAAAACCCCGCAAAATGTCATGTAATTAAATTCACTGTATAGTAGTGGCACCATTGCTGGTAAATTGCTGCAATTGCTATAGTCATTCGCGAGGTCGCTTGGTATGAGCGCAGAAAAGCATACATCAAATGTCAACTAAAAGAAAAACTGAGGTGTTTGAACTCTCAAAGGCAGCACTTTTCAAAATCCGAACTGGCCTAACACTAGACGATTTTACTCGACAAGGGAAGATGTTAATGAGTTCGATTCCCGGTTGGGACAGTCAGATTTTTCACATTAATATTGCTATTATATACTTACTTGACGTGTCAATGGAGTCCGTTGCCGGTGGAAGCGATGTAGATTCAGCTGCTGATAAAAAGGTGTGGCAATTAATATTCGAAATTAAACTAATTGTATGGGTGTTAACTAATTGTATTAATGTTAATTTGAACAAGTTGTCATGTGTCTTGTTGCAAGGAGATAACGCATATTTAACGCATAATTATTCTAAATACAAATTAAAAATACTCAAAACGAGAAAGATTTACAAACCTGGAAATGTCAAGTTTTCCTCTCGTTGTTGACATGAGCTTGAACTAGAACCTGCATCTGTAAGATTCGTCAATTGGACTTTATTTAGCAATCAGAATTAATACTTTTAAGTGAAAAAGTAGGAAAACCGAGCAATTTTGCATAAAAAGTAGGAAAAGTAGGAGAGTGCAGAAAAAGTAGGAGAAAGTAGGATCGCCAGAAAGCCTGATTACCTTGTGGCCACCTTTAATTATTACTGTTTAAGCCCATGGCTAACAAAGTAAACCCATGCATAAAAAAATACTTTAAGACAATATACCATTGACAGCACTGCTACCACAGCTTCTTTCCTCCGGCTCTTCAATGTTAGCAAAGTCTAGTAATATTTAAAGGATAATTTATTAACTATTGCGAGGGGGAGTGGCTAAAAACTCAAATGTACCTCGAAGTTTATAAAAGCATAGTTAATAAAAAACATGGTTTGGAAACCCGGCAAATTTCAAAGCGGTTAACAATCAAGCTACGATTGATGTTGAAAGGTACATGAAGGTGCACAAATCCTTTGTTTTAGGTTTATTAATATTTAAACAGTACGGTTGAGTGATTGAACCCAAACGTTGCTATTGGATGATTGCTTCATTATACAGAAAACACAATATGTTCAGTAACCGTGAAAGTGCACAAATTTCCATAAACCTGAACAAAAACATAAAACAATGACTTTTGTTGAGCTTCCAAACCATGTTTCTATTAACTATGATAAAAGTAATGTACAGGTTTCCAGGGGCGGATTTAGGATTTTGAAAATGTCAGTCAAACTTATGGTCCACAGATCTAGGGGGGTGCGGGGGCATGCCCCCCCGGAAATTTTTTGAAATTGGGGTCTCTAAAATGGCATTTCCCGCGATCTGACAGCACATTTGAGCAAAATTTTGAAACTTTTAAAACATATTTTTAATGGCACATTTTATCATTATTGCAAAATATTTTGTCCAAATTGGATGTTTCTTAAACTTTATTGAGAAAATTATACAGAATTATATATTTACAAAGCTAACTATAATATTAGTTAGCTAAACGAGACAGGAGCGAACACCCATGCAATTATTCATTGTCTCAAAGATTAATTTAATAAATTATATGTCATCTACCGACAACCTGACTACCTGAGATCATATTTCACGAACACGCCGTTAAAATATATCTCATCAGAGCAAGATAGCGAGACTAACAATACTTTGAAAACAGTATTCATTTCAAAATCATGAAAAGAAAGATCCAATTTAACGTTGAACTAAACCTGGGCTTAAGGATCCATTGATCCTTTGAGTTTCAAATTCATATAAAAGCTCCCGGCAAGCGTGAAATATGCTAATGCCGCCTGCTGAATAAATATACGTCTGAACTCTGAACTCAGACTTCACTAGGACGCAAAATGATAAATAATACGATACTGAGACTGGACAAAACACATATATTCGACACTAGACTGTTTGTAGATTTGAAATGAAAGAAGACGACCTTCACTTACCAGTCTTACCTTACAGCAGTGGGGGAATAAATGACTCCGCGCCAAAATTGAGAAGCTCGAAATGCTTCCAATCGCGTCTATTAAATGTTACTCGGTTGAAACAAATCGATGACTGTGTAAGCAGCTAAAACCCATTCGAAAACGCTTACAGAACTCATGACTGAAACACAGCTGTGAGAAGTGAGAAGCTTCGATGACGATGAATATAAATCTAATTACTCAGTATCTCAGCTGACTCAGCAATCCAATTTTCAGCAAGCCATGGTGCAGATCCAGCAAAACGCTTGAAATCAACGCGAGAGCCAATCAGGTTTGAGGCAAATCCAGCAAAAAGTGGTTGCCATGGTGCAGATCCAGCAAAACGCTTGAAATCAACGCGAGAGCCAATCAGGTTTGAGGCAAATCCAGCAAAAAAGTGGTTGCCATGGTGCAGATCCAGCAAAACTCTCAAAGCAAACGCTGACCACCTGTCATCTCTGCCCGGTGCTTGCTGACTCGCAAACTAAGATAAAACCCAATCTCTGCGATCACTGAAGGCCAAGCCAAAGCAGTCGCACCATAACATTTTCTAGAAGACTCTTGAGATTAAAATATTGTCTTATTGCGCAATTATTCTTGTGATTTTTTACGTCAGTCGCGTGACTGGTCTGATGTATGCTAAATCCGCCCCTGGGTTTCTGTAACCACCGAGTGTTTTATTAAAATACAACCCAACAGTAACTCTGAAGATTAAGAGCATTTATATTTTCTATAATTTGACAAACTTACAAGTAGTTATTGTCCTGCAGTATGGTTTATAAAATAAACAATGTATTTTTGAAACTTGACTGAATTTTTGTTTACTGACTTTTTTACTGTCAATATGTTTGAACTGATTCCATGTTCGAAACACAAACAAACCGTACTTCTCTTTATTATTCAGAATCTCTGTTTATTGACATCGTGTAGTAAATGGTTGCTGAAGTTTAGATACATTTGCTAGAAGTGTTTTCATTAAGTGGCTATTCTGATGAAGTTGCATATATAAGTGAAAATGAATAATTAACCCATCCCTGTCGAGGAGAGCCTTTATGTAATATATCCAACGCGAGTCACTGTTCTTCCTCCGATTTCTAAATACAGCCAAGCTGGTTAAAAAAATTCTGCTTCAGCTTGCCTTGGCTGTATTTAGACATTGGAGGATGAACACTGACGAGTGTTGGATATAGCTTCTCAAACGATTCAATATTTTAAGAGAAAATCGACCTCAAAGTTTGTTAATTTGACTCTAATCTTTCTCCGATTTCTAAATACTGATTAAATATTTATTTTTTTGAATTTTCTTCATGAATTATTAATCAATTAGAGAATATATTATTCTGGCTATTAAACCCCATTATTCAGCAGAGAGAGAAGGCCGGTTGGGGCCAGCCCTCGGCAGGAATAGGTTAAGGTATTTAATTAATCTTGTAAATACAAAAATATTGCTTTCATACCATCCAATGTGATATCACGAAGATTTTTCCCTTTAAATTTGTGGGTCTTTCCTTCGTCAATGGCAACCAATAGGTTGCCCACCACAGCCATTTCTAGTGTGCTTGCCTGCATCCTGTAGAAGTCTTTGTGTACATGAATGTCATGACCAAGATGACTAGCCAACCAGCCTATCTCTGTCTCATTCATGTCAACCAGCTGAGAAATTGTGGCAACGTATTTTCTCAGGTTGGTTGATGTCACAAGGTCTGCTCGTTTTAGTTCGACCATACTGCAGACTTTCCTCATGACACCATTTCCTCTCAGTGAATTTGGAGATTTGCCATCATTCACTGCAAAGACAAAGCTATTTTCTTCGCTTACTTCTGCCTTTCCTCTTGACAGATTAAGTGCGATGATTGCATCTTTAACATCTGGTGTCAAGAGTACGGGCACTTTCCTATTTCCTTTGCCCAGGATCTCGACCATGTCAAACCTTAAATTTAAAATAAAGTGAGCATCAAAAAAATAATAAAAACTGCACAACTTGGGCTTCACTTTTGGGATAGGTAATAATCTGTCGTGGAAGGTCGGTAAATTAAAAAGCTTCGCAGTAGATACAAAAAGGCTAAAAATGCCGTTTGGTCAAGTTTTATTCTCGAAGCAAACACCAGACGAAAGGTGAAAATAAAAAAAGAGATCTGGTGATATCTTCGAGCGTGAAACTTGAGAAAACGACATTTTTTAGTATTTCTAATAGTTTTATCCATCTAAACTAGACTAAACTAGCTAACTAAATGGTTAAAGTTAACTAGGATTTAACTACTCAACCTGCAGTTAAATCCTTGTTAAGAATATAATACAACCGACCTCTTGTTATTTAAACGTCTTATTAATCTTATATTATATATATATATATATATTATAAGTTTGATTTTATATTGTTCACTATACTAAGGACATAAAAAAACATTTGATTCAGTTGCATTATTTGATCAGTAGCTAGACAATTTATCACAATCATCAAGCGACCTGAAGCCTGGTTTTCATATATCGCAATTCATCGGCGATGTTATCATGTTCCATTGTCAGTGATCAATGAAGGAGAAAATGATTTCCGATAGACAAAGCATTTTACTCATCAATGATCACTGACAATGGGGCCGGCGAGGAAAACATCGGCGAGGAAAACATCGCAGATGAATTGCGATATATGAAAACCAGATTTAACAAAAATTAATTAGCAGAGCAATTGAGAAACCGCATCAAAATACTTTAACCGCCAAGTAATCATTTCCTAATGTCTGATGATGACTTTGAAATAAAGTCGAAATATTACAATTTTCACTATAGTTCCACTTGTTTGACTGATATCTTGAGTTTTCAGGATGGCATTATTCTTCGGAATATGTTTTATTCTATAATCATTCCCTACTTTATTGCATTAAAGAACTAAGTATTGCAACATGTTTTACATACCGTTCGCAAAGGCGTCGTTCAGTGCTTGATAGCGAAGCAATGATCTCCTCATTATGGACATCTTTCCAATTTGGCCGGCTTTCAAATGCGTTGATGCTAATTTTAGCAGCTTCTCCCCCTATTATAATAACGATTCAGAAGAAAGAGTGTTTCGTTAATATCTTGCATAACAATATAATAATTATATATGCAACACTTGATGGTTAGCAGGACTACTGTGTAAGCAGGGTCTAAATCCAAATTGAAATATAGCAAGGTTAGTGTACTGCTGAAACATTGAATGTACAGTAGATGTCCAACGTTTCGAGGAAACGTCCTTCGTCCAGCCTGAGGTTCTTTAAAATAGTGGTAGGTTCTTGTTAGCGGGTGTTTACTGTATTGCTGTAGGCTTTTGTACATTTTCAGAAGAATTGGAAATGTTGAGTTTGATGTCAGTAACACAACATGACGCATTTTTTTACTTACTAAAAGGGTCTATATTTACTTGACAAACAATACCTCTTTCGCTAATTTACCTTAATGAAGGCCATCTTGCAGAATATTACTGTAAGGCCTGCGCGAAACGTCGCACAATGGACGAATTTAATTCAGACGAATTTAATTGTTTGAATTTTATTCGACGAAACTGCGACGTATAACTCGATTAAATTCGACACACGAATTAAATTCGTCTTGGCAATTAAATTCGTCCGAGTCAGACGGATAATGCGACGATAATGCGTGTTGGAGTTACATGACGAAATATCGTCGCGTCGAATTAAATGTTTCTCTTCTGTCTGTGACAATTTGGTGTCATGTTTTCAAGACGTTTTCAGGCTCGATGATTCCAAGTAAAAACTTTAAGTTCGACTGAAATTCGACGTCTAACTCGACGTCGCATTTACGTCGCATTACGGACGAAGTTAATTCGAATTAAATTCGTCTGAATTAAATTCGCCTATTGTGCGACGTTTAGCGCAGGCCTAAAGATGCTTATACCTTCTTAAATAAAGTTCTATTATTATTATTATTGTTGTCGTTGTCCTTCTCGTTGTCATTGTCATTATTATTATTATTATTATTATTATTATTTTTAATTTTTCTGAATGAAACTGTATTTTTTAGCTTTTGATGTACATTTTAACTTAATATTTGAACGGATTTTATATATTTTTAATTGAACTAACTGACATTAATTGATTGACAATATTGAAAAAGTGTACTAAGTATTTAAATTCTAAATAAAATTATTATTATAATTAAAAAAAAAATTATTATTACTACTATTATTATTATTAACCATAGTGTTTGACTGCGTGAGAAATGCGAAAAATTAGTTGTAGCGGAAGAAAATCGATGCAATAGTAGAAACCGCTTGGCAAGCCACCCAGCTATCCGCAGCTCCGATATCCTATCGAGCTTGTTCTTAATTTATTGGAAAGACTAAATTACGGAGCAATTTGTTATTAGTATTTGGTATTAAAAAGTGCACACCAGGTCTTCCTTAAAGGTTGGCCTTTCTGCGACATCATTTTATGTTTGAAAATTTCTGTGGTTTCTCATGCCAATGGAAATTTTCCGCAAATGTTTTAATTACACATCGCATTGCAAAACTTTAAGCCTTTACTTACCTCTTCTCTTATTGAACATGATGAGTCTTGCAAGAATGACTTCTGCCAGTTGTCTCCAGGTTTCCTTCGTTGCATTTAATCTCACCTTTGGCGTTAGGTCTTTGATTTCTTCTGTCAAATAATTCCTTAGAACCAGTAGGTCATTTGTTAACGGGAGGAGTTGCGGCTTGTTGTGTTTTTTCAACGCCAAATTACAAAGAGCTGGAGCGGTCACCTTGTCGTGCCATTCTGCCTCATATAGCTCAAGAAAAATATCGATGTCATTTTTTCTTTCCAAATCTATATCCCTGAGTGCCTGACATCTAATTACATAGGCAGCTTTTTTTAGGGCATAGCCACATTTTGCCGCAGTAGACGGACTCTTGTACGTTTTGTTGGAAAATGATCCATCGTTCGCGTCATAGCCACCAAGTGTTTTGGCACATGTAATCAGGTTGTCAAATTGGCCAGGCTTCAAAATATCTTCTATACTAGCTGAAGTATTCCCCGTTAGCTTTCTTCCTTCTATAAGAATCCTTCCCAAGAGCCGCATTTGCTGTGAAACTTCGACAGCCTTTTCGTTGCCTCGTTTCTCGATGAGATTTGTTCCAAGAGTTAAAATTGTTTTGTCCCCTCGCACTACAATACTCGTGGCATCATTTGCCATGATAGCGATTACGTTCTCCGATAACTGCTTGCTACATCCTGGCGGGAATGTATTGCCAGCAAGCAAAAATCTTCCTTCATACTTCATCCTCTTAGATGAAATATTGCTTCCAGAAATTTCCTTGAACGGACATTTGGGAAGATGTCTCCACAACTCGTCTTGTTGAAAAAATCCGTGACAAAACTTACAAGACAAGTAATTGTCAGGATTAGTGTCCATGTTGGCTGATGGCCTTCTCACAACCTTTAATTCGCCTTGCTTTAATTCAATCACTTTCATATTGTGGTTAAAATTTCCCATTCTACACAGACTTTCAAACTGTAGCCTTCTTTTCTCGTCCTTAACCTTGTAAGCAAGGGCCTTTTTGACTTCTTCTTCATCCTTATGCACCTGCTCCAAATGACGGGCTATTTTTGTGTATTCTTTTTCACAAAAAAAGCAGCTTTGGAGTTTGTCGTAGACTCGCTTTCCTTTAGATGCTGTCTTGATGTAGACTAAAGGAAAACAAACAACAAACTGATTAATTACTTCCGATCATTAATTAATACAATTAGATAAACAAATACCAGAATGATCTAAATCTCGGAAATGGTGTTACAAAAGAAAAAAATAATTCTTGTAGTTTGATAATAAAATGCTAAAATCTATTTTAGTTGCTAAATTATCCATGTTGTTAATATGGAAACGTAACTTAAAAAGTAAGTGTTTATTGCCCAACGTTTCGACACTCCAATCTAGTGTTTTCATCAGGGTAATTGTTGTAAAGATAGGTCCTATATTTATACTATTTTTATACTTGCGTGGGATAATTCAAAAACTATTACTACCAATCCGCGGTACCATCAAAGATTGGAGGAATGGCTTATTAATAGCGCCTATGCTCGCGATGACGGTGGTCTATTTCCAGAAGAAAATTTGCATCTTGTTGATAGGTAACGTCATTAGTGGTTCTGTGAGATTATAAATATAGGAGATATCTTTACGATTACGTACCCCTATACAAGATCAAAGTATCGAAACGCTGGGTCATAAACAGTAACTTTTTAAGTCTAACGTTAAGTTATGTCCGATTTATCGCCTGGCTGCGTTGGGAAATTATTTGTTCAAGTTATGTAAATTATGCAATCAGCGTTGAAATACAAATCGAAGTACATATAGGAAGGTTGGTGTACAGTCGAAACATGGCATACAATTTCTTACGTTTCAATTTCTTATGTTTTCTCCCTGACGAAGAGCATTTGCTCGAAGGTTTAGAAATCGTATTGTACGTAGAGTGCTGATTAGGCAGTGTTTTGGATATAATAAAGCGAAAAGAGGATGAACTGCCGAGATTTTGAGGAACGAAATACTGACTTTTCGAGTGAAGCCCTCAATCATAATAAAACGTGATGGGATGAGAAAAAAAAAAGAATTTCAGCTTGACGAACGTCTATCGAACGTCAGAAATAGTGACAATAGCAATACTAATAGTAAGAACAACAACAACAACAACAACAACAACAACAACAAATGTTTTTAGTTTTTAGTATTGTAGAATATTAAAAGTTTTATCTATCTAATGTTTTGAAGTCTAACATATTATAGCTCTACGTCTGTATTGGTATTGAGCACTCTCAACGCCAGTGATAGCATTATTTATAATAATAATAATAATAATATATCTACGTTGTGTGCTGTTTAAGCTCTTAAAATATCAATATCGAGAGATAGAATACAACTGACTGATTAATATAATTATTATGTACCTTTAGATTGATTGTTTGTACTTCTTTTCTCTCGTTTTTTCTCTCGCTTTCAGGCCCATGTCCGTGATCTGTAGCTTCACTTGTCCCACAGTCGCCAGTTTTGTAATCTTAAAAAGGACATGGTGTCGTAGTTAAAAAATATTAACAACAACAACAACAAGAACAAGAACAACAACAACAACAACAACAACAACAGCAACAACAACAACAAATGTTTTTAGTTTTTAGTATTGTAGAATATTAAAAGTTTTATCTATCTAATGTTTTAAAGTCTAATATATTATAGCTCTACGTCTGTATTGGTATTGAGCACTCTCGACGCCAGTGGTAGCATTATTTATAATAATAATAATAATAATAATAATAATAATAATAATAATAATAATAATAATAATAATAATAATAATAATAATATATCTACGTTGTGTGCTGTTTAAGCTCTTAAAATATCAATATCGAGAGATAGAATACAACTGACTGATTAATATAATTATTATGTACCTTTAGATTGATTGTTTTGTACTTCTTTTCTCTCGTTTTTTCTCTCGCTTTCAGGCCCATGTTCGTGATCTGTAGCTTCACTTGTCCCACAGTCGCCAGTTTTGTAATCTTAAAAAGGACATGGTGTCGTAGTTAAAAAATATTAACAACAACAACAACAATAACAATAACAATAACAACAATAACAATAATAATAGTGAACTCGGATGGAGAATATATATCATACGCATTATATGTACTATTAAAATACTCCGAGTCTTTGATGTTAATATGAGTAATATTTGTTAGATTAATTCAGAAAAAGCTTAAATTCAATGTTTTAGAGCTGAGATAGACCTGATATACAACCACTAGTGGTTGTATCAAATGATACAACCACGCGTGGTTTGTGTATTCTAAGTGAATTTGAGCCGCTAGTGTTTAATTACTTTGATATATAAAACATTGATGTTTTATTAATCAATGTTTTAAACAGTATTTACAAACACCTGATTAAACATTCATTTCTTTTGAATTTTCCTTATGAATTATTAATGAATTATATATATATATATATATATATATATATAATTAATCCACCCGAGTTCACTATCCCATATATATCTTCTCATTATACCTTCTACTTTCCTTTTTTTTTCTTGATTTTCTTCTCTACCCCTTTCACTTTCGGTGCAATCATCCTCTATGTCATCTTCACTATCACTATCAACAGGTTCGTACTCATCTCCTGAAGATAAATACTTTTCCTGGTGATACAAATAGGACATATATGATGAAGAAATTAGTTCAGAAGCTAATATGTTATTCAAGTTGCATTTATGTCTAAATAAATCAAAGTAAGGAACTGAAAGTTTTTATTTGTTCAAAGAACAAATGGGCATATTGGAGGGTGTTATTATTGACGGAAATTTTCCCTATGAAAATACCTTTACTTGCGTGTTCGTGGTATACTAATACCGTACTTGCACGAGGCCTATACAGACACGATTATGATGTCACCTTACATTTCTTAGTCTTGTTTTATAAACGAAATAGCTATGTCTCACATACCGTAATGGAAACATGCAAGTGAGTTTGGGACAATTCAAATGTACTTATGTAAACCCTCGCCCGTACGGCTTGCGTTCACATCACGTTTTGCATCTAAGATGTGCGGAACTTATTTTCCGGGCATGGGCTTGTTTTTGGAAGTTTTTACGATATTGATACAAAAATTTCTGGTTGACTTAATGTTTGTATATAACACTAGTTTAATATTATCATCGTAATTTACTATGCAGTGTGTATAAAAAAACCAACGAAACCCACTTATTGATTTGCTGTCACTTGCTGATTTAAAAAAATTCCCAACTAAGTTAAACTTGGTTAGGAATTCTTTTCAAATCAGCAAGTGATTTGAAAAGAATACATAATTAATTTTTTTAAATGTGTTTCGTTTTTTTTTATACACACTGAACATCTGAATTTTTAGATAGTTCAATCTTAAATTACACTATAGAGGCTTTGTACAGGTCACGTGAAAAATTTAATTATTTTTAAAACCTTGATTTTCTTTTGAAAACTATAGAACCTTAAAGAATATTGGCTATAGATTGACCAGGCGGAAAGCGTAATCTATTGATGAATATAAGAGCCTCAACTTTATTATTTTACTTTAAGCTTATTTATTCTCGCTTTTTGTTGGTTAAGACCTTTTGTATGTAAATTCAAATATTTAGTTTAACTGCGATTGTAATTTAGTCTCTGAAGATGTTGTACGTAGCACAACGAAACGTTAGATCTTAATAAATTTTTTTTTTAAATGCCACTTCTTCGTGTTTTATGCTGGGCTCTTATATTCATGCATCAATAGATTAACCTTAAAGAACATACCAAAATACACAATTTCTTAATTTCGTACTTTAATGTCTGAATAAATTATGACGTATGCAAATCATCAATTAGAATTATTTGCATAGGTTAGTATTCTCTTTGATTTTGAAAAATGTCCTTTTCTGTATTATGTTTTAGTTTGGTTAGCTATGAGACTTATAAAATGGAATATTCTATTTCTATTTTAGATATTAATCATGGCGGCCATCTTGGATCCCTTTGCAAGCCATGGCCATCCAATTGCAAGGTGGCCGCCATAATTAAAATCTAAAAAGCCTATGCAATACTTTATTGTATTAGGCCTTTTAGTAACCAAACTAAAAAATAATAAAAGAAAGATTCATTTTTCACATTTATCATAATTTAATATCAAAATCAAACAGAATGATAAACTATGCAAATAATTCTAATTAATTGTTTACATTCGTCATAATTTATTCAGATACTAAAATACGAATTAAAAAAATAAACAAAATTGTATATTTTGCTATGTTTTTCAAGAAATTGGTGTTCAGGGAGCGAATCAAGGTTTTATAAAACTGTACGTTTGTCACGTGACCCGTGGATAGCCTGTATACATAATTGCTAGTATACTATATTGTACAAATTCATTTACGTACCGAGTCACTATCGTTTTCTGTCACGATCACTTCTTTTCCTTCCTTGTGCTATACAAATATGAAAGCATAATTTGATAAGCATAGGAAACGTAATAATATAACAATCTACTGTTTTTTTGTCGTATTTTAGTACTTACCAGAAATTCTTCTTTGCCACTGGCCATTTTTCGTTTCAGTCCACTCGTTCGGTTAAGCTTTATTTCCTTTAAAAACAAGTTCAAAATTAATTAATAATTCATGAGGAAAACACAAAGGAAATTTATGACTGTATCATGTTTTTGTATGCATTATAAAGACACGCTTGCTGTTTTTCATATTTTTTTTCTTGGTGTTTACGGCTTTGACAACGTCAATTTTCAAAATTATTATATAAATACTTAGTCCAACAACACAAGATGAAGAGCTGATTAAGTTTATCGATCATTTGAAGAAACTAGACCTGCAGCCTACTTATAAGCCATGCAGCTCAGTCGGTATAGAGCGTCGAACTAAACCTAAAGTTGCGGGTTGTAATTCCAGTGGTGGTCACCTAGTAGATTTCCTAGCACCTAATATCAAAATCTCCACCTGGGCTTTTTATTCTCCATTCGCTATTTTTTTGTCACATGATTACCTTTCCTATATAAGTTTGCTGTTTTGTTTACACTCTTTACGTTTCTCTCTGACGAAGGGCCTTCGCTCGAAACGTTAGGCTCCTACGTTCTCTGTTTTGGCAGTATATCAAACCTTACTATATTTCGATTGTTGTTTCAACACTGCCTACGCAGCACACTACTTTTATTTCACTGTTTGAGCACATGTTTTATCAGGCCTAAAACCCTCGGCATCGCTGATTCGCTTCATGTTGTAAACCCTGAGAAAACACTGCGTTCTCATTCATTCCCTCTTATTTTACTTACCAAGAAATCGTTCTTCCATTTGCGCACTATTACAGAAAATAAGATAAAACAAATAATTTTAAAAATTATTTTGACAGAAAACCAATGTGATTGCTCAGATGGAGTGTGTTCCTATATAGGTGATTAGGTGCCTAATAGATGTAGTTAAAGTGATATGATAACTTTGATAAGTTATACGTATACATGTAGTGCATGTGCACGTGCACAAACGTCTGTTACATTGCACCAAGCTCGAAAAGTACCACATTCATGCATGTACTACATGTATACGGGCAACTTATCAAGTCTACATAAAGATTAATATTATGATCAGAATATTCCGTTGTGTCTTTTATAAAAATGCAGAAAATATAAGAATGTTAGACTTGTTATTTCATTTATGAAGTATATGCTAAAACAATTATTCACTCCAGTGTCGGTGAATAGTGTAGATACTCAACCAATCAGACAACAGTTTTTTTTCCGTTTAATGATTAACCCATTGCATGCAGCCTAGAATTTATGAAGGTTCTTCTTTTGACGAGTAAAATCGTCTGGCATTAAACAGTAAAAAAAGTAAAGGGATCGTTTTTGGCCGGCTCAGGCAGCAACGGGTTAACTATAATACTGTTTAGTTTTGAAGCAATTCCTGGGCCGGCTTGAAGACATGCATTAGGAACAAATATGTACATAATCTGATATAAGCTTACCCTGCTCGACATCTTTTTTCTTTGTTTGGTCCACAGGCCATGCGGAGAAGCTTCCTGCTTCTATTTGATTGGAGTGCTTTGGATATTCATTCCAGCACTCCAGGTTTTTTACAAACAGAGTATGGATACAAACTGCCACCCATTTATCTATCAGTTTGTGGTTGTGGACCTCTTTGAATTGTGGCATGATTGTACCCACACCAACAATTTTATTATTTCTCTGCAAAAAAACTAAAAATGTAAAAAAAAATTAATGTGCAAATGCAACGAAATGTTCAAGTTGGAGAAAATAGCCCCAAGTAGATTTTGAAACTTTTTGCGTCTACGTTGCCAAGCAACAGTAGACGTTATGCACCTTTCCAGTATCCGGAATATCCGACTATATATGTATTGGGAACTTTCGTGACGTATAAGGTTTCCTAAGTATCAGATTCATCTGCCCGCCAAACGGTCTCCGCAAATAAAGCAGAGCAACGAAGTGAACGAAGCTGTTTTATTCGGTTTCGAGAAGACCTTATCAAAGTAAGGGACTAGCTAGTTATAACTTATAAATGTAATATATATGGAATTCGTAGAAACACTATGAATAGGCCTACAGTCGTTGGCACCTAAGCGTGTACACCGCCCGTCAAAATATGTTCTCAATTTAAGGCAAAGTTAACCGTTTGGAAATCAACACCGTGGGATTGGCGAGACGCAGAGACGTGATTGGCTAAGGGCACATTCATGTGACAATAATGTATTGGTTCGAATATGTATTGAATGAAAACCTAATACGTTTCCAAGGTAAACATTTAACTTTGACGTTGACATAAAACTTGTTTTGACGGGCGGTGTACACGTTTAGGTTGCAACGACTGTATTATAGATATAACTTTAAGGTGTTTTGTTTTGTCTCCTGTCGTTTATGGTTTGATATCGGCTAAAACCTTCGACACGTGATATCACAACAAATAAGGTTTTTGCTGATACTGAGATGTAGCCTGAGTATCAGGCCCTTCTTTTTCTTCTGGGGCCTGACACAAATCTATTCATAGACCCGTGTTCTTCGTCCAGAATCTGGACGAAACCCTGATTGGTTGAGAGACAAAAGCCGGAAAT
The DNA here is from genome assembly GCA_035771165.1 of Paragorgia papillata. Lineage (NCBI taxonomy): Eukaryota > Metazoa > Cnidaria > Anthozoa > Scleralcyonacea > Coralliidae > Paragorgia > Paragorgia papillata. The sequence continues at coordinate 7,915,478 of JAWNZC010000354.1, forward strand.
AATTAACGGCAATTAAGTAATTAACTGATTCGCAAATCGAAAGTTCTTTGTGGAATTGCCCAATCTCGTTCCCAGAGCCCACGTTCCCCACGGGGAAACGAGAGACTCTGGGATAATCCGTTTCACATCGATATTTCATTGGCTGATGAACACAGTGAACTCTATATAACTCTTCTTCCGGATAACAAGAATCCTGTGATGGCGTGAACGGATTATCCCAATCTCTCTCGTTTCCCACCCGCTGGGTAAGGGGAACGTGGGCTCTGGGAACGAGATTGGGAATTGCCGAGAAGCCGCCCAGACTCCGACTAGAAAGTTTGTGTTTTCTCAAATTTACCGTTAGCGTTTTTGCCATTTTCATGGACAAGAGCGATTAAAGAAGCAGAAGAAGGAACCTCCGCGTTTTGCACGTAATACTATGCGTGCAGGAAGAGCAAGAACTGTGCAATGTGTATTGAAAGCCAGCCTAGCTGTCAAAACAAAACACTGCTGCTGTCTTGTCGTCTGACTACGGGAAGAAACAATTGCGCTTGAATTCGAAAGTTCATTCTGATCGGAAAAGCGAACGCAGTGTCCGTAATTTATAGTCTACTGGAACTTATACGCAAGTACTGTGCGTATAAAGTCGGAATACAAACCATATCAAGGCCGCTTTGCAGCCTTTGCTTGACTGAATGTCTGAATCTGAACTGACACGCGTGAGACAAATTATTATCTCGTCGCCAAGCTAAAGCAGTTGTTGAAATGGGGGGAAGCATCAAAACTTTTGGTGGAAACATTTAAAATGTTGTGGCAGCCATATTCGGAAAATCGGAATTGCCGTGGTGCAATTTAATTAAAATATCTGGGAATATATTTGAGAAATGTTGTAATCAAATATTAAAATATTTGGTGGTTTCCGAATTCCGATCGCATAAATAATTTCCCTAATTGCAAATTGCTGGTTCATTGCAGTATACACTATACAGTATTAGTATAATTTCATAGTGGAAAAGAGGCTTTCCAGCTTTCTGATTGGTCCGCTCAGCGGTGAATCTGAGGTGATAGTCACCGCCTAGCGCGGTGACTATTGCATCACAAGAAATTGTTCTTCAAAAGTAGTTTTGGAAAAGAGACTGGTACTTATTCAACACTACACTGACTTTACTCGTTTCAGTCTCCCCCTCGGAGTTGTCATTTTGAAGTATGAGATTTTAGAATTTGTTGGTTCATTGAACTGTTGATTATTTTTTTTCAAAATGGGGTCTGTAGTTTTTGAGACAAACAAAAGAGCATAATACTGAAAACATTTATCACTGAGATGTTGTACATATCAAATATCGTGAAAACAAAACTTTATAAAGGTAAGGAAGTATATTTTCTATAATTCTTCGTATTTTTTGTTTGTTTTGGCTAGGTTTTGGTCGTAGCGATGTGGCGAAAACTTCGTCATGAGTGAAGAACATAAGATTGAACATGAATTAAGTGCAAAAAAAGCCATAACACAGGTTCCAAAACACCAGAATAAAAGTCTTTTTAGCATATATTTGAATGTATGTACAAGTTTAATTCCAAAGTAGGATGTTGTTTACTCTTTTTTTGAAATTATTTACTGACAAAGACTGTGGCTTGCTAACATCGTCTGTGAATAAACAGAATCACCACTGTTAAAATGAAAGCAGTTGTTTAAACGGTTTTTGTTTCAACGTGATTGGTTTTTTTATCAATCTCTGAAATTATACTAAAACAATTAGTCACCTCAGTCTCGGTGACTATCGGTGTATTTACCGATAGTCACCTCGACTTCGGTGACTAATTGTTAATTAGTAAAATTTTAGAAGTAACTATTGCATTTCTCGTCCTCTGATTGGTCGAGCTGAACTGCCTATTTCGCGATAGTTACCTCGCGCGAAGTAACTATTACTAGAAATTGTGTCGGAAAATGTCGGAATCATCATTTTGACGGATGGTGTCTAATCAATGGTGTCATTATTTTTCAAAATGGTGACTGCAGCGACTATACTTTTTTTAAACAAAAAACTCAACAGATAGAGACTGTATACACAGAAAAGCTCTAAGTTGGAACTATTTGAAGGTGAGAAAGTGTTTAGTCATAAAATTATTTGAAGTTTGGGTCAGTTTTAATCACTATGTGGAATTGAGGGCTTAGACAGCTGTCAAAGCGTGAACTGAGTTGAACAATGAGCATTATTTAAATTTACATGACAAAACTACGACAGTTAAACGTCTGTTTTTAATTTCTTGGTTATTCTTCTCAGGCCTGAAATTTTACTAAAACAATTCGCGGCGAGGTAAATATAAACGATAATCACTGAGACTGAGGTGACTAATTGTTAACTAGATTTTACTTCGGCATTGCCACTTCGAAAGATTACTTGAAAACTGATCAATAAATTAAACGTGTGTTTGAAGATGTTTAGGCGGGTTATGTTTCGTCAATCACGTGATAATCATAAACGCATAGATCATGGGCTTATTCGTATTTACGAACGTTCTACGAATGCTCACGAAGGTATGCCGAATGGCGCTTCAGTGAATGTGATATAGTGCGCCATGAAATATAATCAAAATCACAGCATGCAAGGATTGCAAGCACTTGGAGTGAAGAGCTCTTAGACTCGAGCTTTCTTTAACTCATTTCGAAGAGAAGAGTGGATGTTTTTCAACGTCGATGAGATTTTTTTCCAAGGTAAGAAAACTTATACATGAACATAGATTTTAAGTATTTACGTTGATGGTTACGTTGTCGTTGAACGAAGATTTTAATACTCAGCTGACGATTATAAATATTATTAATAAGAGAGCTTATAATTTGGCTCAACTATCAATATTGTGAGTATATACAGTATCGTTGGCGTAGTTTTTCTTGTTTCTAGATGTACGTGTACAAACTATATAGTTGCGAGTTCACTCAGTTCTCACAGAGTCAGCGTGTTTGTCAGTCTCTAGTCAACAATCTATTAATCAGACTATTTGTCCGTGTTGTTCGGTAGTTCAGTAAAAGTTTACTAGTCTGCGAGAATACAAATCTAACTTAAAACGAAGCTTTTGTGTTCGGCTGTGCTCAAACTATATCGTATGAAAATGAACAGCATATAAACAATTGACTCATAAAAAGTTGCTTTACATATAAAATCAATAGTGTACACTAATTTACAAATAACTTTCAACTTAAATGTAAAAATGGGAGTGAGAATTGAGTTGCCTTTTGTTCAATTTTGCAGCTTGAGCATGTTCTTGGAGTAAGGTTAACTCTATTAACTCAGGAGACCAGGTCAAATTTGGCATTGTTACACAACAACCAAGTTATCCTTGTCCCTTGAAACAACAAAGTAAAAATCGAACTGAACTACACAAGCAAATGCCACCTTTCCAAGGATAACTTGAGTAGTAGCATTCACATGGAGGTTGGGATAACTCTAGCCTTAGAGTTACCTAACCTTATTGCTCAGACTGAGTTACCCCTAAATTTCAGCTCTGTGAACCAGGCTCAAAAAATGATTCCATTACACGAGTAATTTTAACCTGGGCTGGCATATGATTTCTCCAGCAAAATCCAATGAATTTTAGCTGGGTTGAACTCAGTCCTAAACTTTTGATTATGGCTGTGCTAGTGGGCAAAGGCACACCGGGATAATTATTAATTATTAGGATAAACAAGTATAAAATTTTTTTGGCACTTATGTGGAAATTTCATCTTAGTTGAGTGGAAAATTTTAGCCATGGAGCCTTGGTGGTTTTAAACACGGTGCAGTTTTCTCCATCAAATTGCAGCACTTGTAAATTTAAAGTGCCTGTTTGTAAATCCATGCTGAAATTTCAGTCTATCCTATCTGCTCAATATGCCCCCTGAAGCACTCAGCTCAAATTACTCAGCTTCTTGCAGTCCTTGCTATCTTCAGTACACTAGTGTGCTTGCATGTGCAATCTACATTGTTCAGTCATACCATGACTTAGTATCCGCATTTATGCAGCGCGTACCTATTTTTCATCTTTACTTCAGTTAATCAAATTTAGACATACAAATAGTGCCATGTAGTTGTCAAGCTAGTACTGTAAGAACATAGACAAAATGACATTAATAGGCAAAAGGTCAATCTTTTCTTTATGTCAGTACCTATGCCTAATTTGTCCAAAAAGTTACACTATATATTTTAAATATTTAGTATACATACCTCTGTCAGAACTATCTTGCAACTGCTCTGCACTCTGCTCCTCCTTTCCAAGATTACCAACCTTGAAAGTATATTTTCATCTTAATGCATAACTTTATATCTAACATTGTTATTGTGTTTATTATATGCATGACAAAATTACTACATTCCGATTGGATGAGAGGAGTACAATTATTTTATTTTTTGTACTGCAGTACAATTAATAAAAATAGAGAAGGCCCTAGGAAAGATGTTGACAATAAAATTCAAAATGGTGGGCAATTCTGCAACAGAAAGTTTTCACATTTCCAACGACTTGTGGTACACTATGAACTAAAAATTCCATGTAAATATTTTGAAATGAGTACAGAGTTCTAACACCCAGAGTGAAAGTGTTTCTTGTCAAGGATTGAGAAAGATGTTTTTTAAAGGTGTGACTTGAGTGAGTACGAAGCATACGTGTCATAATTTTGTCATGCATACAATGAGTAAGCATATGATTTTGCTCGTACAATTAAGGATTTACACTACTCGTGATATTTGAAAATTATGCCAAATTGCACTCGCCTGATGGCTCATGCAATTTTGGCAAAATTTTCAAATATCACTTGACACTTGTAGTGTAAATCCTTAATTGTACGAGCAAAATCATATGATTGCCTATACATACAGGTAGCTAGAGTTTTGTTGGATACAACAACTGTCATTGGTTGGTTTGAGTTTAGCTAATTTTCAATGTATATCAAGCATGCAATATATATATATATATAGTGGTGGTTGGTCAACCAGCGTCAGAGGTGGCCAGAAGGCTCCTCTGTCTTTGGCTATTACAGGCCTTAGGTATGGGTGGGTACCTCTCCTTTCCCAGATGGTGTTAATTTTGTGGAGGGAAGAAAACCAGTGAACCCGGTGAAAAACCCTCAAAGCACAGGAGGGACCAACTAAACTAGATAGTCGCATGGTCCAAGCTCGAGAACGGGGTTATTTCCAGATGGTCAACCATCCAAGTACCAACCCCATTGAACAGGGCTTAACAATTAAGTCAAAATATTGTGGGAATTTGCATGAAGTCTGTCTTCATAACTCCCTATTCTTGTATAATTCACTTACCTCTACATGTAATTCCTCTTCTGTCATGCAAATTTCAGTTTTCTCATTATTGTTCTTAAGCTCTGTTAAATTAAATAATATTTTTTTGTGAAATATGGAAATATCTAATTTGTCTAACAATATTTATTAGTTATTATTTTTAAACATAAACTAAAACGTGGACAAATGAAAATTTGTTGTACAGTAACTGAGCTTTTCTGCAATATACATGTAAATGAACATTATCCTCAAAACAATTGCTCTAAGTCGATGTTGGAAAGACTTGTTGTATTGAATTTACTGCTAGCATTCATATCCAACCTCAATTTCAATTTGAAACTGTTGATCTTGTTGAAACTGGATGTGACTATCAAGTTTAATATGTGCTTGAAGTAATTAGATTATTTTTTAAATTATTTTTCTTTGTCCTAGTTGCCTGCTTGATGATCATATTACATTGTACATTCATAGCAACAGAACATGAGTGACAATAATGCAAGTACATGTAAGTTGAATACAAAAATTTACACAGTAACTAAATACAGTAGCTTAGTACTTACGTGAGTCAGAATTATTAGTTTCTTGAATGTCATTTCCAGTATCATTTTGGTCGGCACTCTGTTGTATAGCAGGATTACCAACCTTTAATACAACATCATATTATATTAATGTCAACAAACAACAACAACACTCGTTTACAGCTGTTTTGCCGGCTTCCACAGGGTTTGGCTGGTGGCTCATCTACTTCATATATTTTCACATGAGCATTTTAATTATACAGTTTCGTGCTGTGACACTCATTGAATGTGATCAGTGCGACAGCACAAAACTGTACAGTAATTAATGCTCATGTGAAAACCTTTGTCTGCTTTACTTGTTGTAAATATAACGCTCTTGACTAGTTTCATTGAGCACTCTGCCATGTATATATATTAAATTAAAATTTATGTATATTTAGCATATACCGCACAGGTCAATCATCGCCTGATGATCCCGTTTAGGGTGAAATCTCTGGTAGCGAAGACTTTAAGGTAAACTATACTTCATACTTTATATATATATAAAGAAGAGTAAAAAAGGGTAAACAGCGAACTTTGAACAGGTTTTTATTAGGTTTACAAACGTTTCACCCATTTGGGCTTCTTCAGTGTGAATACATTTTATTTAATTAAATTTTATTAATTAAATTTATTTTTTTAACTTTTTTATTCACACTGAAGAAGGCTAAATGGACGAAATGTTTGTAACTTAATAGAAACTGCTGTTCGCTGTTTACTCTTCTTATACCTTAAGTTTAGTCTTCTTTATACTTTATTTGAGTTTAAGCGTCTTGTATCCTTTGGACAAGCGACATCTTTCGTTGGAAAATCCAACAGATTTTACACTAAATATATATATTTATATATATTACTTGTTTGAAGAACTTTCCTGCACTCCCAACTAAGTTTGTCTATACCATATATAATTATATACTCTAGATTGAGACACAGTCAGGCCAGTCAGTGATGTTCAAATATGAATACTTGCTCACTGTCCTGACCATGTCTCAATAGCGCAGTGGTCAGAGCACTGATGCATGTATTTATGTAATAATAATAATCATCTTTCTTGAAGTTCTCGTGCCTGGAAAGAAGGATATGGTCCACGCATGTATATCTATGGGTTAACTTACTACAATAATAATAAATTAATAATTAATACTAATAATAATAAATATAATTCATTTCCCATTGACTTTTCAACAATTTTTTCCCCACTTTCTTCACCAATCACTTTTTGATGAAATGAAACATGGTAAGGTTATTTTGATGAAATAAAGGTCATTATTTTTAGCCTATTAACTTTTTCCTTATCAGTATATTAAGGCAAAACATTGTGGGAATTTACATGAAGTCTGTGTTCATAACTCCCTATAATTCACTTACCTCTACATGTAATTCCTTTTCTGTCATGCAAATTTCTGTTTTTCCTTTATTGTTCTTAAGCTCTATTAAATTAAATTAGTATTTTTGATTATTTTTCTTTGTCTAGTTGCCTGCTTGATGATCATATTACATTGTACATTCATAGCAACAGAACATGAGTGACAATAATGCAAGTACATGTAAGTTGAATACAAAAATTTACACAGTAACTAAATACAGTAGCTTAGTACTTACGTGAGTCAGAATTATTAGTTTCTTGAATGTCATTTCCAGTATAATTTTGGCCGGCACTCTGTTGTATAGCAGGATTACAAACCTTTAATACAACATCATATTATATTAATGTCAACAAACAACAACAACACTCGTTTACAGCTGTTTTGCCGGCTTCCACAGGGTTTGGCTGGTGGCTCATCTACTTCATATATTTTCACATGAGCATTTTAATTATACAGTTTCGTGCTGTGACACTCATTGAATGTGATCAGTGCGACAGCAGAAAACTGTACAGTAATTAATGCTCATGTGAAAACCTTTGTCTCCTTTACTTGTTGTAAATATAACGCTCTTGACTAGTTTCATCGAGCACTCTGCCATGTATATATATTAAATTAAAATTCATGTATATTTAGCATATACCACACAGGTCAATAGTGATTTATATATATATATGTATGCGTGTATATATATATATGTGTATATATATATGTGTATATATATATGTGTATATATAAGTACTATTTACAGAACGAGTGGCCATTCTGTATCAGGGTATGCAGATATGAGGTGAAGCCGAGTGCCTGTATCCCGATACAGAATGGACATGAATTCTATAAATTACTTTTAAAACTCCCTATTTGGTAAGTTCATTGGCGTAGTAATTTTGAAAAACAACGTTGTCTAAGTCGAGAAAATCAAAGCTAAAGTTTATGTAAATCAAGAGGAATCTATTTAATGTTTTCCTCATGAATTATTAATGAGTTTTAGAAGTATATATATATATATAGATAGATAGATATACGTGTACACTACACTTGTGGTACCGTACACTATGAACTAAAAATTCCATGTAAATATTTTGAAATGAGTTCAGAGAACACCCAGAGTGAAAGTGTTTCTTGTCCAGGATTGAAACAAGATGTTTTTAAAGGTGTGACTTGAGTGAGTATGAAGCATACATGTCATAATTTTGTCATGCATATAATAAATGAGTAATCATATGATTTTGCTCGTACAATTAAGGATTTACACTACTCGTGATATTTGAAAATTATGCCAAATTGCACTCGCCTGATAGCTCATGCAATTTTGGCAAAATTTTCAAATATCACTTGACACTTGTAGTGTAAATCCTTAATTGTATGAGCAAAATCATATGATTACCTATACATACAGGTAGGATACAACAATAACTGTCATTGGTTGCTTTGAGTTTAGCTAATTTTCAATGTATATCAAGCATGCAGTATATATATATATATTGTGGTGGATGGTTAACCAGAGTCAGAGGTGGCCAGAAGGCTCCTCTGTCTTTGGCTATTATGGGCCTTACGTATGGGTGGGTACCTCTCCTTTCCCAGATGGTGTTAATTTTGTGGAGGGAAGAAAACCGGCGAACCCGGTGAAAACCCCTCAAAGCACAGGAGGGACCAACTAAACTAGATACTTGCATGGTCCAGGCTCGAGAACGGGGTTATTTCCAGACGGTCAACCATCCAAGTACTAAACCCATTGAACTGGGCTGAACAATTAAGTCAAAATTTGTGGGAATTTGCATGAAGTCTGTCTTCATAACTCCCTATTCTTGTATAATTTTCTTACCTCTACATATAATTCCTCTTCTGTCATGCAAATTTCAGTTTTCTCATTATTGTTCTTAAGCTCTGTTAAATTAAATAATGTTTTTTTGTGAAATATGGAAATATCTAATTTGTCTAACAATATTTATTAGTTATTATTTTTAAACATATAAACTAAAACGTGGACAAATGAAAATTTGTTCTACAGTGACTGAGCTTTTCTGCAATATACATGTAAAATTCCTTTTGAACATTATCCTCAAAACAATTGCTCTAAGTCAATGCTGGAAAGACTTGTTGAATTTACTGCTAGCATTCATATCCAACCTCAATCTCAATTTGAAACTGTTGATCTTGTTGAAACTGGATGTGTCTATCAAGTTTAATTTGTGCTTGAAGTAATTAGATTATTTTTTTAATTATTTTTTCTTTGTCTAGTTGCCTGCTTGATGATCATATTACATTGTACATTCATAGCAACAGAACATGAGTGACAATAATGCATTATGCAAGTAAGTTGAATACAAACATTTACACTGTAACTGAATACAGTAGCTTAGTACTTACGTGAGTCAGAATTATTAGTTTCTTGAATGTGATTTCCAGTATCATTTTGGTTGGCACTCTGTTGTATAGCAGGATTACCAACCTTTAATACAACATCATTATATTAATGTCAACAAACAACAACAACAACACTTGTTTACAGCTGTTTTTCCGGCTTCCACAGGGTATATATATATAAAAAGAAGAGTAAAAAAGGGTAAACAGCGAACTTTGAACAGGTTTTTATTAGGATACAAACGTTTCACCCATTTGGGCTTCTTCAGTGTGAATACATTTTATTTAATTAAATTTTATTAATTAAATTTATTTTTTTAACTTTTTTATTCACACTGAAGAAGCCCAAATGGGCGAAATGTTTGTAACTTAATAGAAACCGCTGTTCGCTGTTTACTCTTCTTATACATTAAGTTTACTCTTCTTTATATTTTATTTGAGTTTAAGCGTCCCACATCCTTTGGACAAGCAACATCTTTCGTTGGAAATCCAACAGACTTTACACTAAATATATATATATGTATATATATATATATACATATAAAATATATGTGTATATATGTGGTCAGTGCGACAGCGTGAAACTGTACAGTAATTAAAATGCTCATGTGAAAACCTTTGTCTCCTTTACTTGTTGTAAATATAACGCTCTTGACTAGTTTCATCATATATATATATATATATATTCAAACAAACAAACAAAGTGTTGTTCGTGAAATGTCGAAAAGTGCTCAATACCGTAAAGATAGAGTGAATATACTATAAGTGGGCTTACCTCAAATGTTGATGGTCGCTACTGTCAGTTTCACGCTAGCAGTTTCACGCTACTGTCAGTTTCCCAGCGTGAAACTGACAGTAGCGACCATCAACAATATAGTATATATATATATATATATATATATATATATATATATATATATATATATATATATATATATATATATATATATATATATATATATATATATATATATATATGTATATATGTATATATGTATGTACTATTTACAGATATAAATAACAAAAACTGTAATTTTACCTGGTTTTCCCAAGGGTATCCTTTTTGCCCATAATCATACAGTACTTCACTCCCTGGCTCAATGTCCTTAAGAGCAAATAGACATAGAAATGGCTGTTTATCTGCAACAAGCATTTTCATTTTTGCATTTATTTCCTTTCTATATCCATGGTTCACCAGTCTTCCCAAGCTTGGAGCACGTTCATTTGGTTCCTTACTTGCATCATAGCTAGAAATCAAACAAGTAAGTGAAAGTTATGTATGTATGTATGTATGTATGTATGTATGTATGTACGTATGTATGTAAAACTTTATTTAAACACGCTGGCCTCAACAACAAAAGCTGATTTCAATGAGGGGCGTCACACTAAATATAAATACATTTTTGGAAATTTTAAAAACAAATGAAAAGTATAGATACAAAGAAAGATTAAAAAAGGAGAGAAAGATGTAACTGTACATTATACTTTACAGGGTTTTATAATATAAGTTCTTACTAATATATATACATAAATACAAATTCTTAGGCGTGATACAGCATCGTGCCCTAAAGTGGGTGTATATGCCTTTTAAAAGATTGAAGCGTCTCAGACGATTTGGCTTCTGAGGATAAGTTATTCCACAACTTGGCACCGCTATATTTAAAGCTTCTTTATTTAAAGTTATGTTTATGTAGTAAGTGTGTTTAATGGAGAAATAACAGAAACCCACTATAATTGCATTTATTACTGAATTGTTAGATTTTAGTGATGAGACAAGGTGTGACACAATGACCTGCGTCCATCAGTACACATTGAAAATTAGCTAGGGTCAATAAGGTCGCTTGCAAAGTAAAAAGGTGATAAACTGCTGATATTAGTTTTGATAATATGTATATATTTTTTTATATTATATTATATTATATTATATTATATTATATTATATTATATTATATTATATTATATTATATTATATTATATTATATTATATTATATTATATTATAAATTTACAAGTTTATAATGCATTATAAACTTGTAAATTTATACTAATTATAAATTTATACTCGAATTTCATTGGCTACTGCAGGAGTTTATAATTGGTGATATAAACCTCTGGGATAAACCAATGAAAGTCATTCTTTTAAAACAATTGACCAATGACTCGGCTTCACCTCGTTGACTATTCGCTCATAGAAAACTCGGGCTCGTTGTCTAATTGTTAAATATTATATTATATTATATTATATTATATTATATTATATTATATTATATTATATTATATTATATTATATTATATTATATTATATTATATTATATTATATTATATTATATTATATTATATTATATTATATTACAGTATAGTACAGTATATTACAGTATATTACAGTATATTATATTATGTTATGTTATGTTATGGGGTGTTGGTGGCACAGTGGTTAATGCACATGCCTTTCACCTCTGCGAGCCGGGTTCGATTCCTGCACAGTGCAGTTATCTGATTAAAAAAAAATTCACCTTGGCAGCATGTGAGAAGAGTGCTTCCAGTTTGACTCTACCAAACATCACAAGTAACACTGGACCAATGATGGTGGGACAGTTTAGATATAACTGATAGAGTTATCCAGTATAAATAAGGTTAGTTTAGTTTAGTTTAATTATATTATATTATATTGTAATATAATATAATATAATATAATATAATATAATGTAATGTAATGTAATGTAATGTAATGTAATGTAATGTAATGTAATGTAATGTATTGTATGGTATTGTGTTGTGTTGTATGGTGTTGTGTTGTGTTGTGTTGTGTTGTGTTGTGTTGTGTTATGTTATGTTATATTGTTATGTTATATATGTTAAATATTATATTAGAGGTCTTTATGGCAAAATTATCATGCCCACAGTCTTTCAGTACAGACTGAGCAAGTGACAAAGGAGTGAGGTTTGTGTGAAATGACTAAAGGCAGGATAATTTTGCTGTAAAGACTGCCAAGCGAGGTTAATAAGGTTTCTATTATGTGGCCCAGGTTTTTAGTTTTATTTGAATGTTGGTAGTACAATTAGCAGCGAAGACTCAAGGTGAAGTAACTGACTTTCAATGAAAATTGTAAACAACAAAAACACTTTCAGTCACCATAATAAATAGTGGTAAATTCATTTTCACAATGTTTTAGCTTGTCTTGCTCAACTTTTTTATTTGTTTTTTTTCAATTTTTGTAATAACTGGTCTTCACTGGTTTGTAAAGACCACTCTGGAACCAATCAGTGCATAGACTGATGGCAAGCTGCATTGCTATTAGTAACCTGAGGCTTTTAACTTGTATAAATACTCATTAGACCTTTTTTTTGTTTTTAGGACTTTTGTGTTGTACTTGAAATAAATATTGAGGAGTAATGTAAAAACAGTGTCTATTATCATCAGGTATTTAGCTCCAGATAATAACCAACTAACAACAAAGGAGTATGATCTGATGAGTTTTTATATAATAATAATAATTATATAATTTCAATAATACTTACCATAAACATTTTCTTTCAAAGTTAAAAAAGTATCGACAGATGAGTGGGTTCCTCTCATCCTGCTTTTCTCTGATTCGTGCCTCTTCTTCGGAGATTAGTTCACCCCCATATTCCAAAAGGAACTGCCCTTTTTCAAAGTGCGTAGTTGTGAAAACTGCTCTCCCTGAAACAAAACATTTTAGCTGAGATTCTGAAGATACTGTACTGCTCTTTTTATATATTAAATATTTTAGCCTGCTTTTCTACTCTTACAAAGAGCTTTTGCTCGAAAGGTCATTGATTTATCACTAAATGAATTTCTACTATAAACAGAAAATAATATTTCTCATTTTTTGTTGTTGCTGCTATTTGCGATGCCGTTCTTTTTTGTCGTATATGAACAATCTAGTTAGTCACCCGTACTGGATTTCAAGAACTGACCTAACATTGCAAAAAACTTTCACATATTTTTACTGTGACCGTGAAGAATGCTTCGATTCATCTTTGATTCAATGGCCGGGCTTTTTATGTGCTGTTCTTAGACGTAAGCCCGTTGCAAACGTCCAACCGACCATGTGTCAAATCAAATACACGTTACTCGTTAGGTTCGATAAAATTCGACATCTGTTTCAAACGTGAATTTATGATTTGCCGAAAGCAATACTTTCCAGAAAGCGTTTAAATTTCCCGCGTTGTCGAAGTCGTCATGGCTTTCTTTTCCGGCCTTTGTCCTTCTCCAATCAGTAAATAAAGAAACCGTAAAAACGATCTAGTCTCATGTACTTAATATACGTTAGTCTGATCCAGATAAATTGTTCGTCCACTGTGATTGCGGCGAAAAACATGCATTTAAGAGCCGAGCCTTGTAGTGTAGTTATTAAAACCTCATCAGAGTTTGATGTTTAAACTGCTCTTGCTTACTCATCCTATCAATTAACTCGTCAGGCATACCTTTTACTGGTAGATTCCGCACCTCGAAACCGTCTTGGTCCGCTTTCTTTTCATAAAACTGTTTAGCCTTGTCCTTTTCTGTCTGCCTTCCTTTTCTTCTTCGTGTTGCCATGATGTCCAAGGTTGTCCTCCGATGATGTCCAAGCTTCGAATGACAGTCGTTATAGAATATCACACCTGACAAGTGACATGTTTAGTCATATTTGCATACGTGATTTGCATACGATATTTGCATGTCCCGGTTTGCTAAGCAACGAGCCGACGACTTATCGATGAGTGCTAGAAATAGAAAAAGCGCTTTGCGGACAGAAATTATATATTCTATGGGACCATGGTATGTCACTTCACCAAGAATGGGTGACTAAATACTGACGTTTCAAACGGAGCCTTTCGTCAGAGTAAAACGTATAGTGCTGCGTAGGCAGTGTTTTCGGTGGAGCAGTGAAGAGGTGCTTACTGTCGAGATTAGCTTTTAGTTTACAGTTTACCAAACGAAAACAATATTTGTGCAAGAACAACTGTTAACACCGAAACCGCAGTTTTTGTGGTAAAAAAGTAGAGTGCTGCGTAGGCAGTGTTTTAGATAGAGCAAAGTGGAAATTAGGTAGCAAACTGCCGAGAATAGTTTTGGTAACGAAAAACTATTATACTTAACTGAAGACAACCTATTTTTCTTGCTATTGAGATCAAGTTCCGAACTCAGCAATGCTTTTCGACAGTTTCTGGTCATACTTAGCAACCATTTAGCCATTTTGAGCAAATTTTATTTTGCGGCGAAAGCCTCTGCAAGAATTATTTTCACAATTTATGACACGTTTGTAAATCTACCGTTTGGCTGTGCACAATTCTTTTTTCTCAGCCAACCCGGTGCTTTAATTTCTTTTTGGTATTTTCCAACCTCCCCCTCAAAAATGGAATGGTCCATAGGCAAATGAGATCAAGCTCCGAACTAATGAGTAATGCTTTTCGACAGTTTCCGGTTATATACCTGGCAATCATTTCGCCACTCTGAAAGGTTGCGTGGATTCACCGTCTTTGACTGAATTGCCGAAAATAGATGACTCTAGTCTAGTCTGTTTTTATTTTATTTTTATAGAAAACGGTTTGATTTTTTTTCCTGTAATCTGTTCAAACCGGCCGCCGGACAATATTTGTGCTAGGGTCGACTTGTACAAGTAAGACTATATCTATGGCCGGCTTTGCAACAACCAGTGCGGTTATCAGACTAGCTAACAATCGCTGCAAGTGCTACAGTCGACTTTTATTATTTTACTCTGGCTAACGTCCGGCGATTTTACTCGTCAAAGAGAGAAATCTAGCAGTGAAAAAGTTATAGCACATCTTAGCCCATTTCAATTTTGCGGGCCACTTAACGGGGATTTTCTGATTAACCTGAACTATGCTAGCCAATTACTGCCGCCAAGCGGGATTTTTCCTGGGAGACTTTATTCTGTAGTTCGTTATTCTTTTTGAATTTTCGTGATGGACGACCTAGTCTTCATATTCACAATAGATTACTCTGATCTGTTTTTATTTTATTTTTATAGAAAACGATTGATTTTTTTTCTGTAATCTGTTCAAACCGGCTGGACAATATTTGTGCTTTCAGTTACTAAGTCAGACTATATTTATGGCCGGCTTTGCCACAGTCAGTGCGGTTATCAGACTAGCTATCATTGCAATTACTAAGGGACGGACCATTTTGTTTTGAGTTGGGGTTTGGGCGGTTTTTCTGTGCAAGAATTTTATTTTGCGGCGGAAATTACCTCTGCAAGAATTATTTTCACAATTTATGACATGTTTACAATCTACCGTTTGGCTGTGCACGAATTTTTTTTCTCTGCCAAGCCTGTGCTCGAATTTCTTTTTTGGTATTTGCCCAACCTCCCCCTCAAAAATAGAATGGTCCGTAGTCAAATAGTCAGAAAGGTGTTTTTTTGAGATCAAGCTCCGAGCTAATGAGTAATGCTTTTCGACAGTTTCCGGTTATATACCTGACAAGCATTTCGCCACTCTGAAAGGTTGCGTGGATGGTGATGGTCCATTGAACCTATCAGCGTCTTTGACTGAATTGCCGAAAATAGATGACTCTAGTCTAGTCTGTTTTTATTTTATTTTTATAGAATTGTTGATTTTTTCCCCTGTAATCTGTTCAAACCGGCCGCCGGACAATATTTGTGCTATGGTCGACTTGTACAAGTAAGACTATATTTATCGCCAGCTTTGCCACAGCCAGTGCGGTCATCAGACTAGCTAACAATCCGCGCTGCAAGTGCTACAGTCGAGTTTTATTATTTTACTCTGGCTAACGTCCGACGATTTTACTCGTCAAAGAGAGAAATCTAGCAGTGAAAAAGTTATAGCACATCTTAGCCTATTTCAATTTTGCGGGCCACTTAACGGGGATTTTCTGATTAACCTGAACTATGCTTGCGAATTACTGCCGCCAAGCGGGATTTTTCCGGGGAGACTTTATTCTGCAGTTCGTTATTCTTTTTGAATTTTGGTGATGGACGACCTAGTCTTCATATTCACAATAGATTACTCTGATCTGTTTTTATTTTATTTTTATAGAAAACGATTGATTTTTTATCTGTAATCTGTTCAATCCGGCTGGACAATATTTGTGCTTTCAGTTTCTGAACTCTTTCAGTGCTAGGGTCGACTTGTACAAGTCACTAAGTCAGACTATATTTATGGCCGGCTTTGCCACAGTCAGTGCGGTTATCAGACTAGCTATCGTTGCAATTACTAAGGGACGGACCATTTTATTTTGAGTTGGGGTTTGAGCGGTTTTTCTGTGCAAGAATTTTATTTTGCGGCGGAAATTACCTCTGCAAGAATTATTTTCGCAATTTATGACATGTTTACAATCTACCGTTTGGCTGTGCACGATTTTTTTTTCTCTGCCAAGCCTGTGCTCGAATTTTTTTTTTGGTATCTGCCCAACCTCCCCCTCAAAAATAGAATGGTCCGTAGTCAAATAGTCAGTAAGGTGGTTTTTTTGAGATCAAGCTCCGAGTTAATGAGTAATGCTTTTCGACAGTTTCCGGTTATATACCTGACAACCATTTCGCCACTCTGAAAGGCTGCCTGGATGGTGATGGTCCATTGAACCTATCAGCGTCTTTGACTGAATTGCCGAAAACAGATTACTCTAGTTAGTCTGTTTTTATTTTTATAGAAAACGATTGATTTTTTTTTCTGTAATCTGTTCAAACCGGCCGCCGGACAACATTTGTGCTAGGGTAAACTTGTACAAGTAAGACTATATCTATGGCCGGCTTTGCAACAGCCAGTGCGGTTATCAGACTAGCTAACAATCGCTGCAAGTGCTACAGTCGAGTTTTATTATTTTACTCTGGCTAACGTCCGGCGATTTTGCTCGTCAAAGAGAGAAATCTAGCAGTGAAAAAGTTTAGCACATCTTAGCCCATTTCAATTTTGCGGGCCACTTAACGGGGATTTTCTGATTAACCTGAACTATGCTTGCGAATTACTGCCGCCAAGCGGGATTTTTCCGGGGAGACTTTATTCTGTAGTTCGTTATTCTTTTTGAATTTTCGTGATGGACGACCTAGTCTTCATATTCACAATAGATTACTCTGATCTGTTTTTATTTTATTTTTATAGAAAACGATTGATTTTTTTTTCTGTAATCTGTTCAAACCGGCTGGACAATATTTGTGCTTTCAGTTACTAAGTCAGACTATATTTATGGCCGGCTTTGCCACAGTCAGTGCGGTTATCAGACTAGCTATCGTTGCAATTACTAAGGGACGGACCATTTTGTTTTGAGTTGGGGTTTGGGCGGTTTTTCTGTGCAAGAATTTATTTTGCGGCGGGAATTACCTCTGCAAGAATTATTTTCACAATTTATGACATGTTTACAATCTACCGTTTGGCTGTGCACGAATTTTTTTTCTCTGCCAAGCCTGTGCTCGAATTTCTTTTTTGGTATTTGCCCAACCTCCCCCTCAAAAATAGAATGGTCCGTAGTCAAATAGTCAGTAAGGTGTTTTTTTGAGATCAAGCTCCGAGCTAATGAGTAATGCTTTTCGACAGTTTCCGGTTATATACCTGACAACCATTTCGCCACTCTGAAAGGTTGCGTGGATTCAGCGTCTTTGACTGAATTGCCGAAAATAGATGACTCTAGTCTAGTCTGTTTTTATTTTATTTTTATAGAAAACGGTTGATTTTTTTCCCTGTAATCTGTTCAAACCGGCCGCCGGACAATATTTGTGCTATGGTCGACTTGTACAAGTAAGACTATATCTATGGCCGGCTTTGCAACAGCCAGTGCGGTTATCAGACTAGCTAACAATCGCTGCAAGTGCTACAGTCGACTTTTATTATTTTACTCTGGCTAACGTCCGGCGATTTTACTCGTCAAAGAGAGAAATCTAGCAGTGAAAAAGTTATAGCACATCTTAGCCCATTTCAATTTTGCGGGCCACTTAACGGGGATTTTCTGATTAACCTGAACTATGCTTGCGAATTACTGCCGCCAAGCGGGATTTTTCCGGGGAGACTTTATTCTGCAGTTCGTTATTCTTTTTGAATTTTGGTGATGGACGACCTAGTCTTCATATTCACAATAGATTACTCTGATCTGTTTTTATTTTATTTTTATAGAAAACGATTGATTTTTTATCTGTAATCTGTTCAATCCGGCTGGACAATATTTGTGCTTTCAGTTTCTGAACTCTTTCAGTGCTAGGGTCGACTTGTACAAGTCACTAAGTCAGACTATATTTATGGCCGGCTTTGCCACAGTCAGTGCGGTTATCAGACTAGCTATCGTTGCAATTACTAAGGGACGGACCATTTTATTTTGAGTTGGGGTTTGAGCGGTTTTTCTGTGCAAGAATTTTATTTTGCGGCGGAAATTACCTCTGCAAGAATTATTTTCGCAATTTATGACATGTTTACAATCTACCGTTTGGCTGTGCACGATTTTTTTTCTCTGCCAAGCCTGTGCTCGAATTTTTTTTTTGGTATCTGCCCAACCTCCCCCTCAAAAATAGAATGGTCCGTAGTCAAATAGTCAGTAAGGTGTTTTTTTTGAGATCAAGCTCCGAGTTAATGAGTAATGCTTTTCGACAGTTTCCGGTTATATACCTGACAACCATTTCGCCACTCTGAAAGGCTGCCTGGATGGTGATGGTCCATTGAACCTATCAGCGTCTTTGACTGAATTGCCGAAAACAGATTACTCTAGTTAGTCTGTTTTTATTTTTATAGAAAACGATTGATTTTTTTTTCTGTAATCTGTTCAAACCGGCCGCCGGACAACATTTGTGCTAGGGTAAACTTGTACAAGTAAGACTATATCTATGGCCGGCTTTGCAACAGCCAGTGCGGTTATCAGACTAGCTAACAATCGCTGCAAGTGCTACAGTCGAGTTTTATTATTTTACTCTGGCTAACGTCCGGCGATTTTGCTCGTCAAAGAGAGAAATCTAGCAGTGAAAAAGTTTAGCACATCTTAGCCCATTTCAATTTTGCGGGCCACTTAACGGGGATTTTCTGATTAACCTGAACTATGCTTGCGAATTACTGCCGCCAAGCGGGATTTTTCCGGGGAGACTTTATTCTGTAGTTCGTTATTCTTTTTGAATTTTCGTGATGGACGACCTAGTCTTCATATTCACAATAGATTACTCTGATCTGTTTTTATTTTATTTTTATAGAAAACGATTGATTTTTTTTTCTGTAATCTGTTCAAACCGGCTGGACAATATTTGTGCTTTCAGTTACTAAGTCAGACTATATTTATGGCCGGCTTTGCCACAGTCAGTGCGGTTATCAGACTAGCTATCGTTGCAATTACTAAGGGACGGACCATTTTGTTTTGAGTTGGGGTTTGGGCGGTTTTTCTGTGCAAGAATTTATTTTGCGGCGGGAATTACCTCTGCAAGAATTATTTTCACAATTTATGACATGTTTACAATCTACCGTTTGGCTGTGCACGAATTTTTTTTCTCTGCCAAGCCTGTGCTCGAATTTCTTTTTTGGTATTTGCCCAACCTCCCCCTCAAAAATAGAATGGTCCGTAGTCAAATAGTCAGTAAGGTGTTTTTTTGAGATCAAGCTCCGAGCTAATGAGTAATGCTTTTCGACAGTTTCCGGTTATATACCTGACAACCATTTCGCCACTCTGAAAGGTTGCGTGGATTCAGCGTCTTTGACTGAATTGCCGAAAATAGATGACTCTAGTCTAGTCTGTTTTTATTTTATTTTTATAGAAAACGGTTGATTTTTTTTCCCTGTAATCTGTTCAAACCGGCCGCCGGACAATATTTGTGCTATGGTCGACTTGTACAAGTAAGACTATATCTATGGCCGGCTTTGCAACAGCCAGTGCGGTTATCAGACTAGCTAACAATCGCTGCAAGTGCTACAGTCGACTTTTATTATTTTACTCTGGCTAACGTCCGGCGATTTTACTCGTCAAAGAGAGAAATCTAGCAGTGAAAAAGTTATAGCACATCTTAGCCCATTTCAATTTTGCGGGCCACTTAATGGGGATTTTCTGATTAACCTGAACTATGCTAGCGAGTTACTGCCGCCAAGCGGGATTTTTCCGGGGGACTTTATTCTATAGTTCGTTATTCTTTTTTACTGTGATGGACGACCTAGTCTTCATATTCACAATAGATTACTCTGATCTGGGGGTTTTTTCTCTGCCAAGCCTGTGCTCGAATTTCTTTTTTGGTATTTGCCCAACCTCCCCCTCAAAAATAGAATGGTGCGTAGTCAAATAGTCAGTAAGGTGTTTTTTTGAGATCAAGCTCCGAGCTAATGAGTAATGCTTTTCGACAGTTTCCGGTTATATACCTGACAACCATTTCGCCACTCTGAAAGGTTGCGTGGATTGTGATGGCCCATTGAACCTATCAGCGTCTTTGACTGAATTGCCGAAAACAGATTACTCTAGTCTAGTCTGTTTTTATTTTATTTTTATAGAAAACGATTGATTTTTTTTTCTGTAATCTGTTCAAACCGGCCGGACAATATTTGTGCTAGGGTCGACATGTACAAGTAAGACTATATTTATCGCCAGCTTTGCCACAGCCAGTGCGGTCATCAGACTAGCTAACAATCGTTGCAAGTGCTACAGTCGAGTTTTATTATTTTACTCTGGCTAACGTCCGACGATTTTACTCGTCAAAGAGAGAAATCTAGCAGTGAAAAAGTTATAGCACATCTTAGCCTATTTCAATTTTGCGGGCCACTTAACGGGGATTTTCTGATTAACCTGAACTATGCTTGCGAATTACTGCCGCCAAGCGGGATTTTTCCGGGGAGACTTTATTCTGCAGTTCGTTATTCTTTTTGAATTTTGGTGATGGACGACCTAGTCTTCATATTCACAATAGATTACTCTGATCTGTTTTTATTTTATTTTATAGAAAACGATTGATATTTTTTCTGTAATCTGTTCAAACCGGCTGGACAATATTTGTGCTTTCAGTTACTAAGTCAGACTATATTTATGGCCGGCTTTGCCACAGTCAGTGCGGTTATCAGACTAGCTATCGTTGCAATTACTAAGGGACGGACCATTTTATTTTGAGTTGCGGTTTGGGCGGTTTTTCTGTGCAAGAATTTTATTTTGCGGCGGAAATTACCTCTGCAAGAATTATTTTCGCAATTTATGACATGTTTACAATCTACCGTTTGGCTGTGCGCGATTTTTTTTCTCTGCCAAGCCTGTGCTCGAATTTTTTTTTTGGTATCTGCCCAACCTCCCCCTCAAAAATAGAATGGTCCGTAGTCAAATAGTCAGTAAGGTGTTTTTTTTGAGATCAAGCTCCGAGTTAATGAGTAATGCTTTTCGACAGTTTCCGGTTATATACCTGACAACCATTTCGCCACTCTGAAAGGCTGCCTGGATGGTGATGGTCCATTGAACATATCAGCGTCTTTGACTGAATTGCGGAAAACAGATTACTCTAGTCTAGTCTGTTTTTATTTTATTTTTATAGAAAACGATTGATTTTTTTATCTGTAATCTGTTCAAACCGGCCGCCGGACAATATTCGTGCTATACCGTCGACTTGTACAAGTAAGACTATATCTATGGCCGGCTTTGCCACAGCCAGTGCGGTTATCAGTCTAGAACAATCGCTGCAAGTGCTACAGTCGACTTTTATTATTTTACTCTGGCTAACGTCGGACGATTTTACTCGTCAAAGAGATAAATTTAGCAGTGAAAAAGTTATAGCCCATCTCAGCCCTTTTCAATTATGCGAGCCACTTAAGGTCTTAGTCAGAAACCTGCTTTACCGCCAAGTGGGATTTTCTAATTAACTGCCGCCAAGCGGGATTTTTTCGGGAGTCTTTATTCTGTAGTTCGTTATTATTCTTTTTGAATTTTGGTGGCTTTTACAAAAGCCGTTTTGGTTTTATAGGAAACTGGTTGACCTAGTCTTCATATTCCCAATAACAACATGCACCTGGTAAGGTGCTGACCAAGTCTCTTAATGTAGTTGATTTTATGCGCCTTTGAGATTATTGCAATCCGCACGTTGTAGATCTATATTGCAATCTGATAAGATTCCTAAAGAGTCACATTAGCCTCCTTTGCAGACGTTCTACTAAAATCTTAGTGTCGTATGACTTGGCGAAAGGCTAGGCCTGCCTGGGGTGGTCATGATATAACGGACTATCGGAGCGATTGTACCTCAGCTTGGGCGGCAATCAACACACTCCAGTTAACAACCCACCTGAATATTGGCAAAGCGTTACAATTGCATTGTATTGCTAGCTGAGTGCGGTTCCGCACAAGCGATTTCCTTGCAATCTCAGGCAAAGATTAACAGTATTCATTTGCATTGCATTTAAATTTTATAAACTCAATTATACGGAGACCTCAGCAGGATAATGAGTTTTATCCCGACTCAGAACACGTCGTTCTGATGCGTAGTTGAGATTGATGGAGTTGCGGCTTCAACTGAGATGGAGCCGAAACATGTCACACCTAATTCATTACTGCAACAAAAAAGACTGGAGCTATACCTCTTCAATTCAGTTGCGTAATAAGAAATCACGCGCGCAAAGTTATACGCTTAGTGGAAACGACGTTATAGTGATCAGTCGAGCAGTTATACTACACGCAGTCGACTTGACTACTTAGCGATTGGACTGTTCAGTTCAGTTTAGGCCACTCCATAAACTAACATGGTATATGGAGACGACCTTACGAAAACCGAACTTTTTGAATAAGCTGCATAACGGCGCCAGTGGGGGCGTGAGGGGAGTGGTAAAGGTGATGGGGAAATGTTCTTTTGCCACCAACCTCGAAAGTGATTTTGCATATATTACACTTCTACGTTAGCCATGCAAACGTCAGCCAGACTGAAAGCGGTCGATGACAGATAAAGTGAATGCGTATCTTAAACCTAACCGGATAATTCGTGTATTATCTTCATTCCTAGCGTAAACCATTTCGCAAGCGGTAGAGGCAAACCTCCGCGCTATTTTTGTAAATCAGCAGAGTTGCCTGTAGGCCAAACCTAATGTACATAATTACATTTCGACATTGGAATTATACAAATTATTGGTTTGTAGCCAGGCGGCTACAACTCTATTTTTACTCTAACGCCAGACGATTTTACTAGTCAAGAGGAGACGTCTCAGAAAGCCATGATCAGCCCTTTTTTGGACAAGTCTTCCAAAACATTGAAGCATCATACACTTTGCGTAAATGCCACGACAAGACTTGTTTACTTCAAAATTCATATTTACTATATTTCAAAAATATTTTTAGCTAATTTTACGGCCCCTCGACAAACTACACTCGATTCTCAGCCAAAGATCCAAAACCCAAGCTCACTTTTTCTCATCCTCGTTTTCTCATCCTCGTTTTCTCATCCGCCTTTTATCCCCTTATCCGCCTTTTCTCATCCGCCTTTTCTCATCTGCCTTTTCTCATAACCTTTCGCAGAGCATTCTGGTCTATGGCGGTCCTAGGCCATGATGATTTTGCGTTTTGTTTTAATTTTAAAAATGCTATGGCGGCCCTGGGCCATGATGATTTTGCGTTTTGTTTTAATTTTAAAAATGCTATGGCGGTCCTGGGCCATGATGATTTTGCGTTTTGTTTTAATTTTAAAAATGCTATGGCGGCTCTGGGCCATGATGATTTTGCGTTTTGTTTTAATTTAACTTTGATTTTGAATGATTTTTGTTTTTATTTTAGTTTTTATTTTAAAAATAAAGAGTAAATAAAAGAAAAAGAAGGAAAAATGCTCTGGCGGCTCTGGGCCACCATAGTGGTGCCAAGAACATCAGCCGTGCAAGACACCGACAAAGCAGAGCAGAGCCATAGCTGATTTACACCTCAATTTTCGACAAGGGTGTGTGGCGTCGGTGTAGCTTTTGCTGCGTCCGGCCGCTATATACATCACTCGTGCAATGATACTAAACTGTAATGTGCCTCCAAAGGGCTAATTACTCGGGCTAACTGTGGTAGACGAGTCTAGGTTTCGCGATTTTTTTTTTTTTAATTTTTTTTTTGTGTCGCGTTATTAGTCCTCCGCGCGGCCGCTGGCGATATTGACCAATAAGATTTGCGAAACTGAGGCATGTGATTATATCTAGCATGACATTTGTGATTTGTGGCCTTCTTTCTTTTCGACTGAGTGGTTCGAAACTAAACTAAACTAAACTAGAAAATGCAAACTAAACTAGAAAACTAGTTCTACCCATCGGGGCACAGTTGAACGTTATCCCCCCTCCCTTGTGACGTTAATTTTCTATCTCCCAGATTCTGGGAGACACGCGTGACCAGCGTTCACCAGGTTTTTTGCTCCAGCGAGTTTGGGGTGCCGAGCAAAGAGCCTGGGTACGAGGTCTCTTTTCGCGCGCGTTACAAGTTTCAGCGGTTTTCGTCAGTAAAAAGCCAAAAACCAGAAGCGGTTGAGGTCATTCCGTCATTATCACTTAAGGTTTTCGCCATGGCAGACCGCGGTATGAAGATCATAATATCACTATCCATGGCCATGAATATTTTTAGTATTTTGTGCATCATTATGCTAAAACTCTATCTTGATGAGAAATTAGCTTCAAGGGATGTAGCAATGCAGGTATGTTATAACAGGAAATTTTACATTTTAGATTTACTATCCGGCGTCTAATGCTTTAATATAGTTATATACTAAATTTCCACTTTTCCTTGGGAAGATTTTTGTGAAGGTCCCTGTATTAATTTCCCTCTTGTGTATTAAGAAGCAAGTTAATAGGACTGTAAGACCTACATGAATGGAGAATTTTATAATTATTGAGGAAACAATAGGAAATATGAGGAGGAGAAGAAGGATCGTCATTCAACCGTTCAAATAAGTTATTTAAGCCAAGCAAATGTTGTTCGTGTTCACAAACGGATAAATGTTGTGCGACGGAACTACTGTTTATTAGTGTGTGCCGTGTTCAGTTAGCCGCTTATAAAGACAGCGATCTGTCTTACCAATATATTTTTGTCCGCATCCAGGACAAGAAACCTGATAGACAACGTTACTACGCGTTGCAATATATTAACCCTTATCTTAAGAACTTAGGTATCTAATTCTAGTCACTTCATTGGTCTGATGATGACTTTGAAATAGAGTCGAAATATTACCATTTTTTTATAAGTTTGAGTGTAGTTAATGGGAACCACAAAGGAGTTTTAGTCATGTAATGTATTGTTAAAGAATGAGGGAGAGATTAGAAGGGAATTTGAATAAAAAGCGCAATTAGCCTACGGCTATGTTGCATATGGAAAGGCAGATAGTCATTGTCCTTGTGGGATTATGTAGGCATATTAGTAAATTGTTGGATGTAAGTAAAAGTCGAGGTTTATAAGTAATGTATTTTGTGTTGATGTATGTCAACTATTTTGTGTATCTTAAGCATATCAATGCAGGCTTAAATATGCCTTCATCATTTGATATGTTTGCGTACAAGCTGTTGACATCATAGTAATAAGTATTAAATCAGTAGGTGAGTTGTTATTAAGAGAGAATGTTCGTTTGAGAATGTCAGTAGTGTCTTGGATGTAGGAGGGTATGTGGGGGGATGAGTGAGTAAAAGGCTATACACATGGAAAAGTAAAAGCTTGCAGTCAACTGGCATAATAATTTGCTCTCTTTGACTATAAGGTTTACACGTGGCGTTTAGGAATGTCGCTGTCAGTCACAGTGAAACTACACAATGTGGCGAGCTTGGATAAGCTCTCTCCTTTCGCTACGGGGTTATCACAATTTTTTTATAAGTTAAGGGTGGCAGGTCGAGGGTCGTAAAATTCGCTGAAAAGCTTGTAAGCTTTTATATATTCGCTTTACAAATTTCCAATTGAACTTTTACAAAACCTGGCAAGGTGGACGTTCAAACCGCCCACGGCGAAAGCAATTAGAATTTCAGTACTAACCGATCTTTTCAAAACAAAACTCGACGACTAGCTAATTCAATATTATCGGTTAACAAATGTTTGTGTTATGTTCCGAGACAGTTGTCTTCTTTGACTTGCTTGATAAGAATGCGCAAAGGTACTATGTGGAGAACGGCTTAGCATTATTGAAAAGGTCCGTTTGGCCAGGTTCCCTGCGGGGTGTGGATAAAATGCGGACGCGGACGGCGGACGGCGGACCGCGGACCAAAATAATAAATAATAATAATGTAAACTTCGTTTTATTGATTATTTAAATGTAAAAACTACAATGATAAACCTCGCTATTACAGGTAGTTTATCACGGACTACTTGAACTGACATATATGAATATAAAAATATTAGAAGGCCATTAGTGTCGGATTATCCCATTCTTTGTTTCGTCGACAAAATACATAGTATGAGGTTCTTATGCATATGTTTACGATTTTATTTACAATATATTTCCTGTGGTTAATGTCGAATTTGAGGTCATTTAACATTTCAATAAAATCAAGCGATGTCTGTCCGAAAGTACCAAGTGCACTCAGGGAGAGATTGATGAATTTAACCTTTTCGTATTTTCTTCGGTTTTCTCTAACCAAATCAAGATATTTTTTCTCTCTTGCGCGTGGCATTACTTATCTCATGGTTGACAGATCTTTTTATGATATTTTATAGAACTCAACAGCTACACTAGTCTGCGATACAGCTACACAAGTACAAGGTAAAATTGCGTCAGTCTTGCTTTTAATTAAACATTGGATTACATATTTGGTAGCTTAAGCTATAGTGAGCGCGATTATCCGTAAGGTGCAAGGTTCAAAGTGTACAACCCGAATCGATAACCAAGGCTTCTTTCATTATTCGCCATTTGCGCACATACTAGCGAACCGCACAGTTACTATTTAAAGACCAGGATGCGGACAAACAAAAACAAATTTTAATCTCATTAGGTTAATCTCAATATAATATGGTTAATTAGGGATTCCTAATTAACCATATTATATTGTTGGGAATGCGAGAATAAACAAGAACAAGACGCCCGCTAGGCGTTAACTTGGGCTACCTTGGCTTAGAGGGTTTGGAACACTGATCTTTGATTACAGTCTTTTATAGGCACATAATAAAGGTGCGGGTGAAAAGTTACTAGGTAAATCGTAATAGAAAATTCAACATTTACCAAGAACTTTTTATTGATTATAATATTTAACATCACGCAAATTAATGACAACATAGTAAGTAGGTTGGGACACTGAACAAAATACCGTACACGAGTTGTATACAGTACTGTGTCAAATCAGTTGACTTTAGACAGTGCATTGCGCAATGATAATTAAACGCCTTTAGTACTTTACTTTTTAGCGCGAGTATTGATTTGTTGCTTGAACGTTTGCGAGAAGAATACTCGAACACTAATAGTTTTTGATATACATATAATTTTACTTAACAAAGGAAAAACTCATTGCCATAGAATGCGTTTGATTTAACTCTTCAGAGCACGAAGCAGCGACTGTCTGGTTTCGAATATTTACAAGTTATTTTATAGGCTAGGTAGTAAAGGCGAGGCGGAAAAGCACTTAAGATTAGTGTCAAGATAATTAAGGCGCGTTAATACAATTAGGCTATAAGTGATAACAAGATATAAATATGTACAAGTGTTGGCTGCCTGCCTACAGATTAAATCTAGGCGCGTCTACTTCCTAAAAGGTTTATGAAAATATATAGTACCTAAAAATCAGGCCTAAAAATAATGTATCTAAGTGTTCCCAAATTCGCATATTTTGCGCGCCATACGATCGCGTGGGTGACACTACAACTTAAAATACTAGAGTCAAAAATTGGACCATAATAGTGGTGACAGTTTAATAGCTTGACTTGCACAACTGGAACTGTGTGGTTGTAGAAGCTCTCCACTTGCAGACATCTGTGGTGTAAATTAGCATTTTCTCCTTCATAATTAAATTCCAGATATGTTGGTAATATGGAGTGGTTTGGTACCAGAGTTATAAATTGGTGGTTGGTGGTTCAATACTCCAACTCACAAATCTGACTGTGTGGGTGTGGTCTTTATAGAGGTGATCCTCATAACTTCAGAGATCAGTAAATAGTAGATATATGCCGATGTTATGAAGTCATCATGTAGATACCAGGGTAATAAACAGTTTTAAAATAATAGTCCAACTCCACTGTTGTTATTGTTAGGGGCACCAATGTTATTAGTAATTGCCATAGTGGAGTAATGAGTTGGATTTTACCAGATGTTTCAATTTGTCTAAAATATGGAACAGAGAGAAGAGTTAATAAGTAGGTTAAATAGCAATGATTACATGCAAGCTTTATGCATGTCTGGAAATCTTGGAATATTGAAGGACATTACACAGCTATATCATGACATTATACATATTTTACTTACATTAATTTGTTGTCTTTTGGCTTTTGCATGGTCCTGGTTGTCCAGATGTTCTAAGTTACTTTTGGGAGAGATGCGGAAATGTGAACGATGGTTATTTGTCTTGATTTCTCTGGTTGAACTCCAAAGAGAAGTTTATTATTTGTCTTGATCTCCGAAATGTACTTCGAATAATATTGAATTGAACTCCGAGGCTAATATTCACTAGCGAACGCGGAGGGCTAAGTTCTCAACATCAAAACACGGATAAAGCCCATTTTAAGACTTGTGCTTACCACAGTAGCCCAAGTAATAAATTATAAAAGCGGACAAACATCAACACTGACATCACGTGATCACGTCATCTGTGCACTCCGCTATTATGATTTCTGTTTATATACCACAGGTTATATCCAAATACGCGGATGCAGATTGCGATAGAAAATAAAAGAAGAGGAAAAACGATAGATGAAAATGGAGTTAATTTTTAGTTCTCGCTATAGCAACAGTGATACTCTACAGAGGTGTAACTTAACGCTTGCCCGCTTGCCCGGGGCAAGTGAATATCATGACGGGCAAGTAAAAGTTTCCTCTTGCTTGCCCGAACGGGCAAGTTGCTTTGCCACAAAAAGCTGGCCATCTTTAAATTTATATTATTATTGTCGGCGTAGATTTAATTTTTTTGTCAAATTAAAATATGATTACTCGGTTTTTACCTGGATTCTCATTTATACAAATATTCACAACGAAACAATGAACTAGCTCTGTCACTGATTTAATAAAATATCTTTTATATTCATCGATTTCGATTCGAGTAAAAGCCATTTTCGTAATTTTCATGCATGTGTTTTTTTCAAAATGTGCGCCCACAGTTCCACTAACCGTAACGAAGCACTTCATGTAAAGAAATTGTCGTACATGACACACACGTGCACGGCAGTAAAAAAAAACAGTAAAAAAATTTACTATTTCAATGGACAATGGAGCGATATCTAACCAATTTTAAAGGCTGTTCGACGACATTAGCTCAGGCTGGCAAATCATCTACATCAAATTCATCAAAAATTTACTATTTCAATGGACAATGGAGCGATATCTAACCAATTTTAAAGGCTGTTCGACGACATTGGCTCAGGCTGGCAAATCATCTACATCAAATTCATCTCAGAAAACATCTACTCAGAAAAATAAAGAGTACGATATTAAAAAACGATCGCGACAGTTCGTTGACTCTTGGAAAAAATGAGTTTCCATGGGCAACTGAAGTAAAGCGAGATGGACAAAACTATATTGTTTGTTCCATTTGTAGTGAATACTCAAAAGTGAAGGAAAACCCAAGTGATTTAGATCGTAAAAACAATTCGTTTTTATATGGATGTAGTTCCTTCAGGAAAACGTCGCTGGAATCACACGCAAAAAGCGTCCAACACGTTAATTTTGCAACACGGAAAAAGAACGAACTTAGCGGAGAACCCTGTCGGAATAAAATATTGACGGCCTTCAGTGAAACGGAGAAATCGTCCCTAATTACTCTCTTTAGAAATGCTTTTGCTGTCTTGAAACGTGGTAAGCCATGGACAGACTACGAATTTTTATGTGAACTTGACATTGTAAAAGGATTAGATATTGGCAAAACCTACCTGAACCGGAACAGTGGAATGCAGTTTGGCCGTGCAATTTGTGTGAATATTCTAGATGAAATGTCTCAAGATTTCTTGAAGGCTAACTTTTTTAGCATAATCATGGATGAAGCTACAGATGTCAGCCATAGTGAGCAGGTGATTTTGTATGTGAGATTTTCAAAGTATGGCCAAATAAAAACAAAATTTTGTGGGATCTTCACTGTCACCAGAGCCAATGCTCGTCAAATTACTGATGGCGTTCTTAAGAGTCTAAAGGATAGATTAGGTTGGGAAAATGATGAAAATGATAGTAGTGGAGATGATGAAAACGAGTCCGAGTTTGAAAACAATTCAGACAATCCTGACATGTCAATGGACAGTGATAGTAGCACGGATGAAGAAGTTGATTCCCTTGAAAATTCAGATGTAGAACTTAGTGTGGTTGATGAAGAAGCTATTTCCACTGCTAGAGTTAGCCAAGGTAACCAACAACAAGAGACATCCGATGTGAAACAACCTTTACTAGTAGGAATGGCCTCTGATGGGGCAAGTGTCCTCTCTGGAAAGAATGCAGGTGTACAGGCTCTCCTCACAAAAAAAGTTCATTGTCACATGGTATACATCTGGTGCATTTCCCATCGGTTGGAGCTATCTTTAAAAGACGCACTTAAACAAAGATGCAAACAATTTAATGATTTGAATGATTTCCTAAAGTCGTTGTATCTGTTTCACACAAACTCAAACGTTGTACATGCAGCTTTTCGGAATGCAGTTAAAGTGAAAAACAGGAAGGGTGGAACAGCAGTTGGTCGAGTAGATGGAACCCGTTGGATAGCCCACACGACAAATGCAGTGACAAATCTGCTAAACACAGTGGATTGCCACCAAGACTGCCTAGCTGCTTTGAAGAGTGCTGAAAAATTCAGTGCATCGCAGAAAGCTAAGGCAACATATTTTGAGAAAAGACTTCTACAAACGGCGTTTGTTGAATTCGTGATCTTTATACTTGATGTCTTGAAAGCCCTTTCAAGATTTTCTCTGTTTTCACAGACCAGAAGTATTCCTTTCCCTGCAGTCCAGTCATCACTGGAAAAATGTGTAGACCGACTGAAGTTGCTGAAACAGGATACCAGTCGTGGCGCTGAGTGGCAGAAGTATGTGAAAGGAGATTACAAACATGTTCTCACCCAGTGCGTTATGTCTCATTCTGGCCAGGAACACTTATCTGAAGCAACCAAAGTAAATATACTGGATATTCTCATTGACTGTGTCAAACAGCGCTGCTCTGACTCAGTCCCCTTAGAACTAGACAAGCTATCTCCGCTACTGAATATCACAAGCTGGAAGAAGGATGAACTTTTTTCTCTGGATTCTGTGTCATCCAATATGGCATCCGAACGTGGAAAGTATCTGAATGGATGGATGTAGAAATAGGCAACCTCAGCGAGTACATCTTTATAAAAGAGCAGTTGGTGAAACAAGGCATCGCAGTAGAAGAAATCCTTGTAGAGTGGAGAGCACTGAAGCGAAAACTTCCAACCCTTGACATCGACTGGGAGCATCCTGAAAAGATCAGCTGGGAAGATGTCATCAGCCAGATGTCAGCAGATCATTTCATCAATCTTATTGGTCTAGTTGACTTCTTGGGGACATTCTGCCTCTCAAGTGCAGAAGCAGAGAGGGGCTTTAGCCAGCTAAAGGTTGTCAAGACAGACAAAAGGTCACGTTTACAACAAAGCCCACTTGAAGATCAGCTGTTGGCTAAGCTAGAAGGTCCATCCCTTGATAAGTTCGACCCAGTTCCAGTCATTGAAGCTTGGTGTGTCAGTGGTGCTAGAGTGAAGCGTCCGTCCTTTATGGAAGGTCAAACATCCAAATTTGGACCCAAACCAAAAAAGCGACGCTGAAACGGCTAAAGCACACAGACAAGTAGTACACTGAATATTATACTGGGATTTTAAGAACACTAAATTGTTTGGTTATATTATGCATTCTTTTTTTGGTTATTAAATGTTTATTCATATGATAAGGGAAATAAAATAATGGTGATTGGTGTTACATTATATAAGTGTACTTGATTCAAATTTTGTTTTATGTGGGTCAAAGCTAGATCTGAGGTAGTAAGTCTAGATCTGAGGCAGTAACATAGCCATTTAGAGGAGTGGGAGGAGGGCTCCTGGTCATATTTTTGCCCCTGAGAAAATATTCGGAATAATCACGTCACTAGTCTAATGAGTCGATATGTTGTCCCCCTAATTTATACCCCCCCCCCTAGGTACCCCATTGCCGGATGGCAAGTGGATCTTATTCAGGGCAACCCATTTTCATGTCCAACTTGCCCTGAGGGCAAGTGGTCAAAAAAGTAAAGTTACACCACTGCTCTATGAAATGGATTTAAAGATTTACTTTGATTAGTTTGCCTATTGTTTACTGAAGTCAGAAGAATTATTTGATGTTGTTATAGCAGCCATTGGAACACTGCACTGTTATTTCCAGGGAGTAAATTTTACTCCAAAATTGGAGTTTAAAAAAGGTTCAGGGCCGTTCGTCTTTTGGGGTTAGTTTTTACTCTATCAGTTTACTCCAATTCTGGGGGAATACAACCCCATATCTGGGGGTTGAAAAAATAATCTTGAAATAAAAATCAATATAGCTTTAATAATATGTTTCAATAGAGTTGCTTTTAGATGCTATTATTTAAGATGTGGCATTGTTTCTTCTCTTGGCCACTGTTTATAATATCTATCTTTTTGAGTGAAAATTTGTCATTTGGTTTTTATAATATAAGCTTATC
Organism: Paragorgia papillata; assembly: GCA_035771165.1. NCBI lineage: Eukaryota > Metazoa > Cnidaria > Anthozoa > Scleralcyonacea > Coralliidae > Paragorgia > Paragorgia papillata. Next base: position 7,948,677 of record JAWNZC010000354.1, read on the forward strand.
TCAGTGTTTTTTCAATACATGACTACAAATAAACTTTGCTAATTGTTTTTTGGTGTTTTTTCTCTCTATATTTTCAAGTCAAACTTTCCTCATTTATAATTCATCCCTGAAATCTGAGTTTGTTTCTCCCTCAGGCTTTGTTTTTGAATTTTTTTCTGGCTGTTAATTTTACTATTAAGTACCAAGACAAACTATCAAATATAACTATCCTCCATACAAAAATCAGAATGATTTTACAACCAAAGCGGAGTTTACTTTGAAATTTATATATTATTGAAAACAACTGAGATGTGTGTGTGCGTGTATGTTGTTGTTAATACAACAAAAAAAAACAGAAATTGGGGGTGGGGTGGGTGGTTTTTACAAAAATGTATGATTGAGTCACAAGTTTTTGCATATCGATTATCTATTGACAAAATTATTTAGCCTGAAATATCAGGGAGCGCAGGAGGACACCTGACATTTCAGGCTAAAAATTATTGTGTCTGCAATAACATGCAATTGACCACTTTTGTGGGCGAGGGGTTGCGTTTACGTATTTCTAGTACTGTGATATGTGGGAAATTAGCAATTAAATCAGCACTCACTCCCAAAAGCCTCCCGAGGCTTGATTGAGATTTAATCGCTAATTTCTCAACAGGACGTCATGGTATTGGTTTGTAATGCCATGTTTACTGACCATATAGAATTTGTATTGTTTGAAATTCATTCTGAACTGTCATTAACCAATGCATGTTCGCTCATGCATACAAATGAGGGAAAATTCAGAAATTTGCATTAAATTTCCTTTTTAGCGGGCAAAATTAGAAATCGCCCTTGCTTGAGGGCATTTAGTGATTAATTCACCATGTGAGAATAAAAGAATTGGAGGTAAACATGGTATTACCTTGGCAGGAATGGGTAATGGATAATTTCAACTTTCTTTAAAATAAGTTTCAGCTGGAAGTCGGAGCTGGAAGTCGGAATAGTTTACTAATATATTTCTATTTAAACCATTGGGAAATCATGATTGACTTCAATAATCATTTCAGAAAAACCTACATGTAGAATAAATTTCTAAAATGGTCGCAAACTGGAGAGGGATGTTGCATCAATTACGTACTACGGTAATATTACATCTTTAAGCCTTTGAAACTGGTTTTAATTTCAGGACAACCTGGCAAGCAAGGACCTATTGGTCCTCCAGGACCTATTGGTCCTCCAGGACCTGGTTATCTGGGACCAGCATTTGTAAATGAAAGTGGGAATAAGGTACTGTGCGAATGATGACAATGGTAATATGTAGTAATGAAAATAGTTTTATGTGAGAGATATAGTCAGCGACATAAATTATATGTGGTAGTGATGGTCATAGTATGAGTAATCGTGGTGATAATGGTAGTAATAATGGTGATAGTAATGGTCATCGTAGCAATAACAATTATGGCAAAGTAGTAAAAAGGTACCTGCTCCATCCTTATAAGTATTTATTGCATTTTCTGTGGAAAATGCCGGTGGTAAAATCTACATTGGTGAAATTGGCCTCCATCTTTTGTAACTGGTTTACTGAACATCTTCATTCGGTGATGCAATGTAACCCATAATCTCAATAGCCCTGACAATTGAAAAAATATATATTTTAAGTTAGCTATTTCTAAGTTAGCATTACGCACCCCCACAGAATAAATGAGTGGTTATCTTATACCTAAATCTTTGCAAATCATTGTTGTTTAGTTTTGTTATACCTTTGTTGCGAAAACTCAGCCCGGCTACTGGCTGATGGAAAAGAGGGAGAATGAAAAACACGACGTGTGGAAATCAGACAAGTTGTTACATATATGGCATAAAACAAACATATTTAAATGTGTATTTTGAATAAGCCATATTTCTTACTTAACTAGTCACTTTTCACAAGACAATTTGTGTTTCTCATTCTCCCTCCTTTCTATCCCCCAGTAGCCTGGATGAAATCTCAGCCCAGGCCTGAGTTTTCGTCATGTAATACCATGATCGCCTCGGATTCTTTTGTTCTCCGAGGGAATGTAAACCTCATATTTCCCTCATTGCTCATGCAAGAGGGAAATTTATCCTTTGTCTTCTAATTTTCCCGTGCATGTTGATGAAGGAAAATTAGAAGACAAAGAAATCCTTTGTCTTCTTCTAATTTTCCCGTGCATGTTGATGAGGGAAAATTAGAAGACAGAGAAATCTTTTGTCTTCTTCTAAATTTCCCGCTTGCATATATTTTCCCTCATCAACATGCACGGGAAAATTAGATGCAACTTCTCTGATCAACCGTGTAAATTTCCTGTCAGTAAGATTCTCAAAGTTTTCCTCGGCGATCATAATATTACAGACTAATAACATGACTTTTCGGGAAATTAGCGATTAAATTTCCCCTTTGCCTCGGGAAGATTTGTAAAAGTCCTCGGGCCTGCGGCCCTCGAACTTTCACAAACCTTCCCTCGGCGGCGGGGAAATTTAATCGCTAATTTCCCTCAAGTCATGTTATTACTTATAATAAACCAAGAGTGTTGAAGGAAAATTTTCAACACTCGAAAAGATAACCATGGCATTACATTCCTTCACATGTCACCAAATAATAATGCCACCAGCTATTATCATACAATTATTGGATGAGGCTGAGCATAATATCAAGAATTATCCAGACCGAGGTCAATGTTATCTGCCGAAGGCTGAGGCGGATAACATTGACCGAGGTCTGGATAATTCTTGATATTTAATACGCGAAAGCCGAATCCAATAATTGTTTTATTATACAATTATAAATGTAGAAGCCTTTTAATACGAAGTTTTATACGAAGTAACATAAAAATAGTAAATTCATAGCGTTTTCAGCTTGAGGTTCGCTTAGTCTCTTTCAAATACAATTTTCTCTTTTAAATACTGCTTTAAACTTTAACAGCTGAATGTGTAGCTCGCTAGACGCTAGGTAATACATGTAAGGGGAATTTCACACATGCAGCTAAATCGAGGGATGCACAACTAGCAGCTATTAACAGGAATTTCACATTGGCCGCCATATTGAATTTTACCGCGTGTGACCTGGGAACTAGCGTTAAAAGGGCACTGTGGGCTCAAAATATAGTCAGTTATATCTTGACTTACTGTACGTAACTGAAAATGAGGTATATATTTCATGGTAACACTACATATAGTGTTCCTGTAACTTTTCGGCGGTTTTTTTAATAAAAAAATAATACGATATCCTACCCCCACACCTCCCAAAAAAAAACCCAAAAAGTGGTTAGGGTTAGGGTTTGTTTCTATAAAACCCTGGTTGGAGGAAAGAATAAATTTTGGAGGTGTGGGGGTAGGATATCGTATTATTTTTTTATTAAAAAACCCGCCAAAAAGTTACAGGGAGACTATATGTAGTGTTACCATGAAACCGAAAATGAAGCCAAAATAAACAACTAATAAACCCTAAACGACTAAACTTTATAACCCTTAAGTATTTCGGTTTGCATACATCGTATACTATTAAAAATACTTTTTAACTTTTCAAAAAAACTATATTCCGTATTTGTTTTTAAAAACACTATAGACTCACCTTAGTTGATATTTGATATTAATAATAAATAGGCAGAGTGCGAGATTGATGCCGAAAGTGAAATTACTAGTTCCCAGGTCACACGCGGTAAAATTCAATATGGCGGCCAATGTGAAATTCCTGTTAATAATTGTTAATAGCAACCTCGTCCCCAGGGCCATTTGTAGGGGCTGGGCCAAGATGGCGGCCAAAAACAAAATGGCGGGAACAAATGGCCCTGGCACAGGCTGCCAAAAATGCGCCATATAGTGGCGCATTTTTTACTCGGACCCAGTCTTCACTAAGTTTGTCGCGCATAGTCGGGCAATTTTTCTCAATATAATTTTCCTGCTTGACTGACCCAAACAAACTGAAAACAATCATTTCTAAGCATATTATCGAATTATTAAAGTAAATAGACTTTTAATAAATATCTGTAAATGCTTAGTATTTATCATTTGCTGCACCGTTCTATCACATTCATACAAGAAACTGTCAAACTGGATGGCCGTTGGCGTTGTCTGGCCGGGCCACTTTGTTTTCATGAGTTTTCGGCAGATTCAATTCAGCGTTTTGAAAAACATTTAAGCTCAGCTCAGTGAAAAGTTTCTTTTCTAGGTGTTTGAATGATGCTTTGTGGTTGGTAAATCTCGTTTTGAATGTGTTTGCAGTGAGTCCGATGTATGTTTGGTTGGGTTTGTTGTCGTTGGTGATTACTGTAGCTTGGTAAACAACTGACTTAGTTGGCAAGTATAGGGCAATCGTCAGGTTTTCTGCAGTTACATTGATTTGGCGTTGATGTTTGTTGTGTTGTCTTCTTTAGGATGGTCTTGTTGTGTCCGCCGATGGTTTGTTTTATGTTGGTCATGCAAATGTAACTAATCTTAACAGTGTTTTTGTTGAAGATTTTGTGCAAGCAATGATTCTCATGAAATTCTTCATTAAGAATTTTAAGAAACGTTTGGCCGATGTTGGTGGCAACGTTGCTGCTGTATGGTGGATTCCTGTGTTGCTTTCTCGTTTTGTTGGTGTTGTCGTTAGGTGGTGTTGGGGGTTGGAATTTCAGTTTGTGTTTGTACCCACTGTGTTCGAGAGCTCTTTGGTATAGGGGTGCTGTGCGGTTAAATGAGTTTTCATCAGATGAAATGTCAGAGAGTCGTTTGTTAATGGATTCGGGTAAGTTCTCGATGATTATTGGTGGGTGGTTAGATTTGGTGTGTATGTAGAGTGGTACATTGTTGGGTTTGATGCAGGGCATATGTGTTCCAGTAGTTAAATTGAGGGTTACATCTAGAAAGTTGACGATTTTTTTGTTGACTTCGATGGTGATTTGCAGGCCGTATTTGTTGAAGGTGGCACACAGGTCTTTCTTGATTAGATCAACCTGGCGGGGGGATGCTTGAGTTATCCCAAGGCCATCGTCTCTGTATAGCCCAAAATTGTTGCCGTGTTTCTGGGTAATAAGGTAAAGGAGAAAGGAGCCCACAAGTTTGCAGGATTCTGCACCGTCGTAACTGCCCATGGTGATGTCGAAGAGGTCGGGTGATGATTTCTTGCCCTATTGGTTTTCGTTATTAAATAGACATGATTTTTTGGCGTGGATAATGATTTCTCTTTCATCGTTTGTGATGTTGTCATGTGTAGAGGTGAAATCTAATGCGGCGTTCAATAGTTCAATTGAGATTGATGGGTAAAAGTCTACCACATCGAATTCAATGAATGTGTACTGGTTTTTGTTGTCGATGTTGTTGAACCAGTTCAAAACAGTAGTTGTGTTCTTCCATTGGTTGAGGTTCATGGCGGTAGTGGTTTTCTTGTTGATTCTATCGAGGATTTGTTTAGTGATTTCGCCAATTTCGGGTTTTGATGGGTTAATGAGGCGGCAGGTTGGGTTGTTGGCGAAGTTAGGTTTGTGATCTTTCAAGGTGATGAAGGCTTCTCTTTTGGCGGTGACGTTTACTCTATCACTGAGGTTTAATTTTTCGACAATAGATTTAGTTTCACTTTCAATAGAGGAAATGACTGTAGGGTTGATTTTCTTGTAGGTTTTGGTGATGTTCTTATGTAGGAGTTCTTTGTAGGAATTGGTGTTCATTTTGTAAAAGTTAGTGGTTTTGTCGGCAGGAATGAGAAGTTTGTTGGATTTCTTGATGTTGTGTACGTCTGAGGATAGTTGACTTTGGAATCTGCAGGTGGTATTTCTGAACTTGATGTTTTCGATCATCACTGTTAAGATTAGTTACAGTTGCATGACCAACATAAAACAAACCATCGACGGACACAACAAGACCATCCTAAAGAAGACAACACAACAAACATCAACGCCAAATCAATGTAACTGCAGAAAACCTGACGATTGCCCTATACTTGGCAAATGCCTAACTAAGTCAGTTGTTTACCAAGCTACAGTAATCACCAACGACAACAAACCCAACCAAACATACATCGGACTCACTGCAAACACATTCAAAACGAGATTTACCAACCACAAAGCATCATTCAAACACCGAGTTTGAAAAGTTTTTCGTCCAAACATAAATTGCATCTTTTTTATCCTCCCGTGTAAGAAATTGAGTGTTTTAGTATAGATTCCAAATATATTTCAAAAGTTCCGTCTCATTTGAATACTTTTTATTCTGGAAAGATTTAGTATGGTTACGATATCGCTCTTTAAATGTACTTGCTGTCATGCCAATGTATTGCTTAGTGATGTTCGTGTTGCTTATGGAAATAGATGCCTTGTATACTATGTTGTTTGTCATGCATTGCCCACGTAGGGGGCAATTGTCCTTAATCCTGCAATTGCAACTGCTTGTAACTATGCTTCGTGGCTTGCTTTTCCTGATTGTGCGTGAATTATGTTTCGTGATAATAGACTTGACGTTGTTCATGCAACTATAGCTAATCTTGACTGTGTTTCTGTTAAAAAGTTTGTGAAGCTTGTGTCCTGGTGGAAAGTACTTGTCAATAAGGCTAAGAAAGTTGCGTCCTATGTTTGTTTTGACATTTTTGTTAAATGGAGGGTTAAACCAGATGATATTGCGGTGTCTATTTCTGCGTGTTTGCTGTGGTGCTTCTTGTGTGTAGTTTAGCTCATGGTTGAAATTGCTGCGCCTTAATGCATTTTCGTAAATTGGTGCGGTTTCATGGAATGTCCGCTCGTCAGACGAGAGGAGGGAAATGCGCTTGTTGATTGATGTAGGTATTTGTCTTAAAATGCTTGGCGGGTGGTTTGATTGCTTGTTTATGTATAATGGATCGTCATTGGGCTTTCGAAAAGGTTTGTATTTTCCATTGCTTAGGTCGAAAGTAACGTCTAAAAAAGTTTACTGAAATTAAATTTGCTTCTGCCGTGATTTTTAAGCCAAACTGTTCGAAACTTTTGTGAAGATCTTTTCTTGTTTTGTCTGCCAATCGTGCGGTCTTATCTTTTAGCACTGCCAATCCGTCGTCTCTATATAGGCCAATATTTTGGTTGCCAAACTTTTTCCCTAGGTCGTTTAGAATGAAAAGGCCTACTAGTTCGCATACTTCAGGGCCATCATAGCTACCCATGGTAACATCAAATGAACTGTTGCTGTCTTTTTTTATCCACGGTTTTTCGTTGTTGAAAAGGAGCGATTTTCTAGTGTGTTTTACTATTGAAATGTCACTTTCGGTAATGATAGCCAAATTTCTGGCCCAAGATAATGCTTGGTCCAGAAGGTCTTCAGAAATTGAAGGGTAGAAATTAACAATGTCAAACGAAATGAAGGTATGCCTGCTTTTCTCTTCAATGTTGCCAAACCATTCGATTACTTGTTGTGTGTTTCTCCATTGATTTACGTTCAAAATGTTCCTTAACTTAGAGTTGATTTTATCAAGAATTACTTTGCTGAGCTTTCCGGACTCACTTTTAGCAGGATTAATTAATCGGCATGTTGGGTTGTTTTCGAAATTATCCTTATGGTCTTTGAGTGAAATAAATGTTTCGCGTTTTTTCATGTGTTCAATACGGTCGCCAATTCCCAAGTTATTCGAAATGTGTTTTAGTTCATTGCCTATCTGTTCTATGGTGTCCTCTGATCCATGTTTATATGTTTTTGTTATATTGTCATGCAAAAGATTGTTGTTTGTGTCGAGCGAGGTTTCATAAATGTTTCTAGTTTTGTCGGCGAAAACAAAAATATTAGGTGACGAATTAATTTTCTTCAAATCGTTTGCCAAAGATTCCTGAAATGGATTGCTCGTATGCCGAAATTTGGTGTTTTCAATGAGTTTTATTAAGTCGTCTTCGAAAGGTTTAATATCCAAAACAGTGGGAGGTGTTTTGTTAGAAGGCAGTCCGACATGGCTATTTTTTGACGGGTTTCCATCGCCATTAAGAAAAAAGTGAGCTTTCCATCTCATACGTTTTATTACGCTTTCAACTTTTTCGATCAAATCTTTCAAATAAGCATCTTGTGGTGGTATTGGAATGTTTTTCAGTGAATGGTCAAAACTACAAAACTGCGTAAACAAGAGTGCACAACCGGTATACGGGTGCGAATATAAGTGAGTTTTGGTTCACGAAATGTTAGAGAGTGCTCAATACCATATATAGATAGAGCAAAATACAAAGTATGAAGTATAGTTTTACCTTAAAGTCTTCGCTATCAGAGGTTTCACCCTAAACGGGATCATCAGGCGACTGAAAAATATCGGTTAGTGGGCTGCTTAAATGCGTTGGTTGGGGCGTGGGTGTGGGCGTCGAAACGTTGCGCGCATTCCTTTGATTGTTTAGGTTGTTGATCCGAAATCTGTTTTTGTGCCGATAGGTCAAAACTATTTCTGATCTTTTGTTTAGTAAAAGTTGTTTGTCTGCCTTCATGATGAAAAGTTTTTCGTTCAAACATAAATTGCATCTTTTTTATCCTCCCGTGTAAGAAATTGAGTGTTTTAGTATAGACCAGGTTATGTCGAAACTTTGGGTTTTTTCTTTTAGATTCCAAATGTATTTCGAAAGTTCCGTCTCATTTGAATACTTTTTATTCTGGAAAGATTTAGTATGGTTACGATATCGCTCTTTAAATGTACTTGCTGTCATGCCAATGTATTGCTTAGTGATATATATATATATATATATAATATAATAATATATATATAATGTAATAATATATATATAATAATAATAATATATATATAATAAGTGAAATTCATTCAGATTCTGGCCCATGCGCACTTCACGCTATCTGAATGTACTTCACCGATGCTGTCCCACATACGGTTGTCGCGGATGATCGCATGTGTATAAGTAATTGATGAAATTCATTCAGATTGTTCCAAGCTACACTGATGAGCTGTTGTACAGCGAAACACCGTGTCTGTAGATTGAACTATATATATATATATATATATATATATATATATATATATATATATATATATATATATATATATATATATAACACACATAGGATGATGTTTCTTAAACTTAATTGACAAACATTTCCCACCACACAACAAGCTACACAAGATTTTCAACAGAAACACAGTAAAAGTTAGTTCTAGCTGCATGAACAACATTAAATCCACAATCACGAAACACAACACACACATTCTCAGGAAAAATGAAGGAAAAAACAATAGCACAAGTGGTTGTAACTGCCGAAATAAAAGATCAATGCCCACTCGGTGGGCAATGTTTGACAAACAACATCATATATAAAGCAACTATTTCGACAAACAACACTAATGACACTAAGCATTACATAGGCATGACAGCAAACAGTTTTAATGAGCGATACAGAAACCACACCAAATCTTTTCAACACAAAAAATATTCAAACGAAACCAAACTCTCCAAACACATATGGAATTTGAAAAACAAAAAACAAAATTTTAACATTAATTGGTCAATTTTAAAACGGTCAGCAGCATACTGGATCTAACCGATGTAATTTATGTTTGGAAGAAAAACTTTGTATTATGAAATCCGAAAAACCCAGTTTACTTAACAAAAAATCAGAAATCCTTTCAACATGTCGGCACAAAAACAAGTTTAAGATAAAGAACGTAGGTGTACTCAGGTGCGTTAATGTCTGGGTCCAATTTTTCCTGGACCCAGTAATTCCTCGGCTTCAAGTGCGCGGCCGCGTCGCTGTTTTTGGCAGCTTGCGACATTTTTTTCGATTACAAGATGGCGGTACTAAGTACCCAAGGAGCGATAGAGCAGAAAATTCACATTTCATTGTGGTTTGTTGACATCGTGCTTGCTCAACAACGAATTATTTGAAGAAAGTCGTCAATTCTTTAAGGTAAGCAATATTTACTTGGTTGCTAGTAAAGTATATTTGTCTGTTCCCGTGTATCGAATCTCTATCCCATTATGGCATTATAGATTGAATATTTGGTTCGAGTATTGTACATAAATATTAAATATAGTAACCACAACAGTGAAGACAAACGCTTATGGTCTGTCTCCACGCAGCATTTCAAACATTTATTCACAATAAATACATGTTAACTTAAATCGAAATAGCTGTCCTTAATTACATGTAGTCTCCACATAATGTTGTTTGTTTAAAAGCCCATATATTAGCCCATAAAACCCTATTAATCAAACGAGAACGTAAGTTGGCAGTCAGAATTTCCGTGGCGGTCGTTTGAACACACAAATTAACAAAATAAAGGTTTCATGAGTGTTTTAAACAAGTTTTAACTTTGTCACGGTACATGATATTTTTGGGAAACTATTCAGAGCGGCCGGCTGAGATAGCGTGACTGCCAACTTGCGATGGCTTGCGTTCTCGTTTGTTTAGGGCTTAATAACATAACCCTAGCGCCTCACCATTTTACTATTAGTTCTAAAATCTACCTACACAAAATTGTTAAATACTTTTTCTACTAAATTTTCTTTGAGGTTCCTTCTAGTGTGAAAATTAGTATTGAAATTAATGAAGTGTGAATATCATATATAATTTATGATTTACATAGTAACACAGTAAAGCTTGAAGTAGCTGCCGAAAGACTTGAAAATCTTGACAAGTTTGAAGTTTTTGATATTCTTGTGCATTTAATTATGGTTTTATTTTTACTCTAAGAGTTACTTATCACTTTATATTACAATATGTATGGTTTAATTACACAGTAAAGCTTGAACTAGCTGCCAAAAGACTTGAAAATCTTGACAGCCGCTGCCCAAAGACGAAATATCTTGACAAACTTTGAAGTTCTTGCTATTCCTGTATTTAATTATGTTTTTATTTCTTACTGTAATAGTTGTTTATTATTATATATTAAAACTATGATTTAATTACACAGTAAAGCTTGAACTAGCTGCCGAAAGACTTGAAAATCTTGACAACTACTGCCCAAAGACGAAACATCTTGACAAACTTTGAAGTTCTTGCTATTCCTGTATTTAATTATGTTTTTATTTCTTACTTTAATAGTTGTTTATTATTATATATTAAAACTATGATTTAATTACACACTAGCCTGCGTAGCCAGGCGTTACTGGGGGGACTGGGGAGAGGGCTGAGATGTAACGCCTGCAGTGGAGCTCTTTGGTTTTGTCAAACACCCCCAAATGAAATATGATCTCGAGCAGCCAATGTCTGAAGCCTAAATTAACTGTTTGTATTAATTGTAATATTTCAAAATCCATGGCATTTAATTCAGTAACATTTCGCGTAAATTATTATTTCAATAATTCTCTTTGTATAAAAAACAATTATAGTACAAGGGAGTTAAAAGACTGAGAGTTGGTCGCAAATCTGTGGAAGGGATAAATTAATATTAACGGAATATGTCTGCAGTGTTCGACCGGGTGTCTGCTGACAAATATTTCTAAAACTGTGGACTGGAAATGTATGAAATTAGGTGTGAATGGTAGAGTAATCCTGTTTCTATCAATGGCAACGAATATTCATGAAAAAACAGTAATGACAGCGAGTGTTTACCGAAATAAAACAGTTGTGAAAGGTATATAAATAGTAGTGATTATTTAACGGAAATGTCTGCGGCGTCCCACGGTATCTGCTCACAAATATTTCTCAAACTGTGGCCTGAAAATTTATAAAATTAGGTGTGAATGGTAGAGTAACCCCGTTTCTATCAAAGGCAACAAATATTCATGAAGAGAACAGTAATGACAGCGAGTGTTTACCAAAATAAAACAGTTGAGTGAAAAGTATACCATTATTGAACGGAAATGTCTGCGGTGTCCCACGGTGTTCGCTCGCAAATATTTTCAGAAATTTTATGACTGACAGAGACATATGAAAGCAAAGCGTCTCACGGTGTTCGCTTTCAAAATCAAATTCAGGAACTTCCTATATATTATTAAGATATATTCCAAACTCTTGCATGGAGGTTTTAAATATAAAACTTACGGTTGAATGGTATGGGAGTCGAGGAGGCTGACACTCAGCATGTTTAGATATTTCCTTTGATATAAATCGTTTCAGCTTTGTTTGAAAATTAGAATTGAAATTATTAATTTTACTTACTAAACCTTCTTGATTGACAGATTATGGGCGCTAAGCGAATCACATTCGGCGTAATCAATAATTAAAATCCCGTTCGTCAGCGAACGGGTTTCACAAAACCAAAGAGCTCCACTGCAGGCGTTACTTCTCAGCCCTCTCCCCAGTCCCCCCAGTAACGCCTGGCTACGCAGGCTAATTACACACTAAAGCTTGAACTAGCTGCCAAAAGACTTGAAAATCTTGACAGCTGCTGCCCAAAGACGAAACATCTTGACAACTTTGAAGTTCTTGCTATTCCTGTATTTAATTATGGTTTTAAGAGTTGTTTATTATTATATATTAAAACTATGATTTAATTACACAGTAAAGCTTGAAGTAGCTGCCAAAAGACTTGAAAATCTTGACAGCTGCTGCCCAAAGATGACATATCTTGACATTACTGTGCACTTAATTACAGTTTTATCTATTTTTGCTCTAGATAACAATTATTTATTATAATTATATATTAGAACTATGGTTTAATTACACATTAGAGCTAAACTAACTGCTCAATAACTTTCAGAGTGCCTTAAGATGTCTTAAATAAACTGTTAACATTTTCTGTTCTTCAGGTAACAATGTAATACTCCTTTTGACGAAGATGATTCAGTGCATCTCCAAGTATTGTCATAGAACATAAAAGAATTCCATCTCAACTTATACTGTACCTACTGTATTATACATGTATAAAGTAAAATAATAGGGTGTAGATTGAAGTAAGCAAATAAAGTAAAATTTTTGCATATATTTTTTGGATGTCTGAGTGTATGTATCACAAACAGTGTATCATTTATAGATAACAGAGAGCTGTATTCAGGTGATTCAAAATATAGTTTGGACATGAGTAATAAAAACCTGATGTAAATACATGTATACTGTAGTACATATATTTCTGCATCATCATTAATACTATCCCAGTAAGCTCATTAGAATTTTACACAGAATGCTCTATTTGTAACCCAACTCGTAAACTAGGTTCATAAACTTACCTGTACCTGCCCAATCTTACAAGTCCAAGTTCAAATGAAAGGTACATGTATTATTCAAGGTAGATACTTGACCAATTAGTTTTTCTGTACAAGACAGAAAAACTAATTAATTAGGCACCCACTTGAAGACATCAAATGCCAAGGAAGCAAACTTGTAAACCATAAACTCTTCCACAGCAGAGTGGGGTGCATTGGCAGTGACTGACTATGATGAGCGAACAAAAAAAATGTCTTTACAATGAGTGAATGGCAATCAGGAGGCAAAATAAGGCCAAAATCATCTTGGCAGAGCAGAATAATGGTGGTAAAAAGGCTAAATCAGTCCACAATCATCTTGGCAGAGCAGAATAATGGTGGTAAAAAGGCAACATCAGTCCACAATCATCTTAGCAGAGCAGAATAATGGTGGTCAAAAGGCAAAATCAGTTCACAGTCATCTTGGCACAGCAGAATAATGGTGGTCAAAAGGCAAAATCAGTCCACAATTATCTTGGCAGAGCAGAATAATGGTAGTCAAAAGGCAAAATCAGTCCAGTCATCTTGGCACAGCAGAATAATGGTGGTCAAAAGGCAAAATCAGTCCACAATTATCTTGGCAGAGCAGAATAATGGTAGTCAAAAGGCAAAATCAGTCCACAATCATCTTGGCGGAGCAGAGTAATGGTGGTCAAAAGGCAACATCAGTCCACAATCATCTTAGCAGAGCAGAATAATGGTGGTCAAAAGGCAAAATCAGTTCACAGTCATCTTGGCACAGCAGAATAATGGTGGTCAAAAGGCAAAATCAGTCCACAATTATCTTGGCAGAGCAGAATAATGGTAGTCAAAAGGCAAAATCAGTCCAGTCATCTTGGCACAGCAGAATAATGGTGGTCAAAAGGCAAAATCAGTCCACAATTATCTTGGCAGAGCAGAATAATGGTAGTCAAAAGGCAAAATCAGTCCACAATCATCTTGGCGGAGCAGAGTAATGGTGGTCAAAAGGCAAAATCAGTCCACAATCATCTTGGCAGAGCAGAATAATGGTGGTAAAAAGGCAAAATCAGTCCACAATCATCTTAGCAGAGCAGAATAATGGTGGTAAAAAGGCAAAATCAGTCCACAATCATCTTGGCAGAGCAGAATAATAGTGGTAAAAAGGCAAAATCAGTCCACAGTCATCTTGGCAGAGTAGAATAATGGTAGTCAAAAGGCAAAATCAGTCCACAGTCATCTTGGCAGAGCAGAATAATGGTAGTCAAAAGGCAAAATCAGTCCACAATCATCTTGGCAGAGCAGAATAGTGCTGGTAAAAAGGCAAAATCAGTCCACAATTATCTTGGCAGAGCAGAATAATGGTGGTAAGAAGGCAAAATCAGTCCACAATCATCTTAGCAGAATAGTCAAAAGGCAAAATCAGGTAAAGGCCAAGCTAGTAGATAAGACAGGAAAATTCATTGGAAGTTAGGTTAACTCAGCAGCAAAAGTTTGGTGCAGATATCTTAAATTCAAAAATAGGTAATTCGAGGACCACACAAGTAGATACACGATCGGAAATCGCATAGAAAATCGGCCACTTTCATGGGGCAGTTCGCAGTCCACGTGCGTGCTGCTGGCTGGCTCAAGTGAGTTCTGAGGACATTTGAAACTGATGAATTTGAGAAGGGCAATGGCTTCGTACATCGCGAAAATTCCACGAGTTGTCAACAAACCGTATTCTATGGCAAGCCCAACATTCGTGCTATGCGCTCGTGGAAGAATTATGGTCGAGCGACGATTTTGAGCGGAGATGTTTGACTTTGAGCTCGGGGTGTCCTCGCTGAAGTGTGCAGGCCTCGACAGCCCGTGCAGGAAAGGTACTGGGCCGATACGAAATTCGAATCGTTGCCAAGGGCAACAGAATGCGTTTGTAGTAATTTTGTAAGGAAGAATTTAAAAAGTGCTTGTAAAATTTGGGACCAGCAAGTTCAGTTGGATATTCAACTTGTTTTCGCCCATTTAATGCTAGTAAAAGAAAATCAAGATGATCAGGAGCAGTATATTAAAATCAAGGTAAGTTCATTTTAGAGGATCGGGCTCCTAACGTCAACATATTTTGTTATACAGTTTGCTATAAGAAACTCTGCTCTCTCTTCATTTTCTTGAGAATAGCTTGTGAATACCTCAGCTGATCCATTATACGCTTTCCTTTCGCATTTGCATTGATGTCGACATAACTGGCTGCTTTGCAATTATTTTTAACAAAATATTCACGCTCCCATTCCTGAAGTTGTTCTTTTAACTTTCTCTGCTGACGTGAAATTCTCGTTTCAATGATGGCTAAGCTATCCTTATAGGACTCAAGATAATCTTTGTTATTTGGCCATTTCTTGCACTTCTGTCGGGATTTGTCAAACTGTAAAACGTCGTTTGTGTCTCCCAAAACGAATTTCACACCTTGACCCATCTTGGTTAAGCATGAATTTTTATCTTCATTCCTAGGCTTGTTGCTTTTCGAACATGAATCCCTCTTATCATTTGTCAGCTGGTTGGTGTCGTTATTTTGGTTGCGATCGTCTTTGTCATGTGTAGCTGAACTGCTAGCGTTATTGTGGTCGCTCGAAGTTGGTTCTTCTTCGATTGCTTCCAAACTGCTGGTGAGAGTAGTGGTATCAGCTGTAATCACACTGTTCATTGCAACAACTGTACCTTCAATAGCACAAGCAATCGTGCTAGTGCTAGTGTTGGAATTCATGACTGCATCCGCTTCTTTGCCAGTAAAATCATCCTCACCAAGCAAATCTTTTGCCCCAACAGACAAGGCAGTCACCTCCTTCATGACAGTAGCTTCTTCTTTTGACAGATGAAAAGGAAGTTCAGTAAAAATGTTCTCAATGTGTTTTCCAACATCATGCAGTGGTTCAAAGGAAAGAATCTCATAACTCCCACAGTTATGCAAGGCCATTGTTGATGTTGGATCATTGTAGAGTAAGGCTGGTACTCTTTGCACTCCATGCATTTCTTCCACCAAAAGATCTTCCAGTTGTTTCTTGTTGTCTCCTTCATATATGTTTCTGCCATTCAGTTCTTTTATTAACAGCTGCTTTATTAACCGATGTAATGGATGAGGGTTTTTTCCCAATGAATTCTGCTTCCCCACTGGCCCTTTCAGCACTAGATTTTGTCGATCTGATAAAGACATGTATGGGCACCGGAAAGCATAATCAAACTCATAAACGCGCTGTGCCTTTGCACCACAACCAGAACAGTAGAAGTTACCTCCTTTCTGCTGTCCACATTCAAACTGGTGTGCTGGGCTATCCCCATGAAAAAAGCGCATTACATCTCAATAGCATTACCTGACTTGGACTCCAAGCTGGTCTCCTTATCTTGAAGGCATTCCAACCTTGTTTCTACATACATCAGCTGTTCCACATCACTGCTGCCTGACCTTGATAGTATGTAAACTTCAGGTGATTCTACTTTGGCTTGGATGTCTTCAGTAAGACCAGTCTTTTCTGGTACTCTTCACTTGTAAAAACCCCACCTGGGTCATAGATACATGAAATCATAAAAGCTAGATGGCCATGGTTAGCAATGGTTGACAAATCATGCCATAACTTTAAATGTCTAGTTAAATGTCTTTTAAGGTGGGTTCTCATTTCATCTTCAGTCATTCCTTCCTTGAATTCATTTAAATAACTTAACCTTGCAACAAGCATATCATGGGACATTTTGGAAAATTCATCATCAGACCGATCTCTAATGTACCGTTAATGGTTTTCAGCATTCTTGCACGAATGTCAAGCAGTGGATGTTTACGGCCTTCTACCAAGAATTCACTTTTAACAATTTCTCCAGATGAACTCAACACCAATTTCTCATACTAAGAATTTCAATAATAATAATAATTAATTAAATTATTCTTTTTTTTAATTTACCTGCCTCCCCCCTATTCAACCATGCTGCACTCTTTAAATAGGTTGTGGTAAAAACTTCAACCTAGTTGGTTTTTTAGTCCCTGGTATTGTATTTTAATTTATAGAGCTCACAACAATTATAGTCAAACCTGATGTTCTCTTGCGTGTAACTTTGCAATATTGATAGGCAACATTGCAATTTTGATTGATGGATTCAATCAGCAACCTGCAAACACAATTCCTCAATGGGTTGCCCTAAAAAATCATTTTAAATGCTAAAGTTTGGATAATGTGAAATTCCACATACATGTAAAGTTAGAGCCATTACCTTCAAGTATAATTATATCATTTTATGTGTTGTTCAATGTTTAAAACCAATATTTTAAGTAACCCATCAATCATGATAAAACGTTTTCAAACAGTTGCTTTAATATAGATCGTTTTCACTCACGTGATGGGTGGCCCCATTGGGGTGGTGGAACAATACGAAATATTTGAATAAGAAAGAGCTAATTCCCATACCGTACACCAATATGGCCACCATTTCATTGTTTTGGTACACCAATATGGCCGCCGTGACGTCAGATGAAAACGATCTATTGAATCCACCAATCAAAATTGCAATGTTGTATATCAATATTGCAAAAGTCGTATGCAAGATGGTTTGACTATAATGGTAACAGTAAACCTGAAAATAATGAACTAAATATTAGTTTTACCTTCTTTGGTGTAATTAGCTGTCCAACTGCATACTCTCCTGACATTACTTTCTTCTTTAAATCATCTTTCATGTTGGCATTGGTTTGTGGAGTAGCAACAGTAATTTCCCCTCCAGCACCTCTTAATTTCTTCCTTCTGACTCGTCCTCCAGCATTTGACTGAACTCTCTTAAACCTTTTAACATCAACACCAACAGATTTTAGCCACTCTTCTGCTATTTGACCACCATTATTTGCGGGATCCCCATTTCGGTTTTTTATATAATACCGCCTTGCCAGCTCTGACCAATTAACAACAGTGGCATCTGGATAGCCAGTTACTTCTGCCTTCATTGCCTCTTTATCCCAATCCATATTTGTGAAATTGCCCACTGGATTTTTTTGTTTACCAGGTTGAGCAGCAGTATTTTTCTCTTTTGCACTTTCAAATGACATAGCAAGACGAGAATGGTTCCTTGATTGCAATGACTGACGATTACCATAGCACCTAGGGGTAAAATTACTTTCTATCTTAAATTCAATTTGAAAGGAAAAAAACACACTATAAAGATGATGTTACACTGTGCAATACAAGTTGTGACAGAAAATGCCCGATGTAACATATCCTACAAGAACCAAGCAAAGCCTGTGTACGGTATATTACGTTGGTTGTTGAGCAACTGGGGGCCTGTTACATGTGGAACCATAACTACTTTTTTAATAGACCTTGGGGCCAGGGATCGACAAATCTTTTTTTGACCAGGGGCGCAAAGGTAGGGCTATTTACAGGAAGAAATACAGTAACCTTCTCATATCACAAAAAATCAACTTGATCTTTCACATAATTATCTCTCTCTAGTTTATGACAAATGCTGCATTTTAGCTGTAACCCAATTGACCTGTTTCAAAATCCAACCCTATGCAATCGATACTTTCCAAACATTAGCAATCGATATCAATTAATTTTTTATATTGATCTAAAACAATGAACACTCAGTGAAGGTTTTTTTGTGAATATTGATTGGTATCAATTGGAAAATACTAATTGATATCAATTAGATAATTGCTATTGATTAATTATAATTTATTATCATTATTATTATTAGCTTTCTGATTATTGCTTATCTATTATTCATTGATTTTGCATTGGCTGGGTTCAAAATGCAGTACAGAATTTAGTACATTTACATATTATTATTATTATTATTATTATTGTATACAACTATATATTTATAATGCTTTACCTCATCACAGAAGATTTTTTTGCCAGTGTTCCTCTAAACAAGTTTTCGCTTTCCGATAATTATTTCTTCTTTCCTTCTTTTCATCAGCCTTTGATTTCTTGGTTGCAAGATCCAATTTTTTCACCTTGGTCAAAGCCGTGTTCAGTGGCATGTTTACCGTTCTTTCAAAAAGTGGGTTGATCCTGTCGTATATTGCCTCAGCGTAATTTGCTGCTTCTCGTTGGGTACATTTTACTGAAGGTGGAGGGTTGACCTGAAATGGAATATCCTGCGAAACAAACAATGGGTTTTCCTTTGCGCTGCCAAGAAATTGCCTGGATTTTACGTGAAACAAAGATTGCTCGGCAGAATATCGGTGGAAGCAACCTTTACAATCCATCGCACTGTGCTCATCCTTCAACGAAGGAGTCAGCTTCTTCCACTTATCACGAGAAAAGGCCTTCAGATACCGGTCGCGTTCTTTGATCTTGCGGTGATTCCATGAACTAAATTTCTGGCGAAGATCAGGGAGCTTTTCTCGGAATGCTTTCAAGTCGATTGAAAGCTTGTATCCAGCCAAGTATTCTGTGAAGCGAGCAAAGATTTCCTTCAATTGGCGCTCTTTATAATCCTTCGGCGACTCGTTGTCATTTCGTTTACCTTTGCTAAGAGTAACTCTTGTTGCCTCCCATGCCACCACTTTTGCAAATCCACAAGTATGTGGATGAATCAAACTTATTACCATAATATAATGAATTTATGTAAATTATAAAACCATTTGCATAAAGACTCTCGATGGAATAAACACTGAAGACTTCGAATTTGGCGCACTTTTCCTGTGGTTTCCAAGGTTATGCGGCAAGCTGCTGGGCAAATATATTTCAGTTTCGTCGAAAAATATGGCGCATTTTAATAACCTTTGCAATGTTCTAGCGAGTTTGAACACCAAACTTCGGAGGCTCTGCCGGGAAGGTTCTCTTTGTTCGACAATGCTCATTTTGCGTTGTAGTGGTAGAATACATCCCCAACTATAGTGTTCAAACTTCGAAAGTGTCATTTAGATCAATTTAATTACTTTAATGTACATAATTCGAAAAATATTCGTCAAAATTTCTCTTTGATGCCATATTTCTTAGAGATATACCTAATAATGTCAACATTCGAAGTTTGATTGTTGTATTAGACCTTCATAGCTAACACATTAACACAAAAACGATGTACAATAACATGCTTTTCCTTCCCGGCAGGGCATGTTTGTAATTTCACATTAATCCGACGCATATTTGTGTTTATAATTAATCACGTAACACTTTACTGTACAAAGTTAGTATTTAATAAAATCAGTAAAACATATTTACACAACATTAACCAAAAACAGTTCCCAGAATATGTCGCTTTTGAATAAAAAATGACGCTTTATTTGCACAGCCTGCGCTGATCGCGCAGAGAGGACTGGACCCAGACATTAACGCACCTGAGTAGGCAAGAACAAAGGTGTAGGCAAGAACAAAGGTAAGAATGTAGGTAGCGCACCATCGACACACACACCGCCATCAACCCACACACCCAGAAGCGTGCCATCAACCCACACACCCATTAGCAATGACGTAAGCAACTCAACCTATTTAAGACAGCGCCGAATCGAAAATCTTCAGCCACTTGAAAATCGCCCTATCATCCTATCCCGGGAAAATAACACTTCCAAAATCTCTCCTAACCTCCCTCTCATTATAATTACGTCATTTTCTTCACTCCGTATCCTCGTATCATCGTATCCCCCAAAAAAACACTTACCAAATCTCTCCTAACCTCTCTTTCATTATAATTACGTCATTTACAAATTTGTTCAGTGTTATGTTGGAGGAGGCCGAGTTTTGTAGCCCCATTAATACCGTATCTATAAAACCCAATACGTCCAAGTATTGGTAAGGGTATTCCACTGAAAATACATAGTACCTGGAATACAATGTAAATAACATTGTTTCAGCGGTCACTGCCGTCGCGTCCACCAAAACCCTTGCTTCAACACAAAGAAGGAAATTGTCGACTTTGAACATGTTGTCGCCCCGTGCCACAATACAAGGGAATGTCGTTCTTCTAATAAATTTGCTTAGATCATTTTTAAAAAACCTTATGACATGTGCAGTATGTAATTTTTAGACACCCGTTAATACAACAAGCCAAAACATTTCAGCGAGGCTGAGGCTGATAACATTTACCGAGACCTTGATTATATTTCAGATATCACAAAAACCTCATCCATTAATTGTTTTATTATATATTGTATTCATTATACATCGAAAATCGAGCAGTCATGTTGTTTTGGCTTGTGCGGAAAGCTACCGCTCGCGCTCGCTAGGAAATCTCGCATTCCGACCTACAGATTAGTGAATATAATCTGCTAGCAGATTATTCACTAATCTGTAGGTTGCGCTGATTCTCATAATTAACTTTATGCCTTTCCATCGTGTCTTAGACTATTAAAATGTGCACTGCATTACCTGAGCTCTGTTTACTGGGAATAGTAAAAGACGTTTACACACAATATGGAATAAATATGGCTATGGTTCCCCTGAACCAAAGCCGCGTTTATTACAAATTCGTAATTAAATTATCTAATTAATTTCCATAGTGCAAACTGATGATTGAGCCCAGCAAAGGTGAGGGCAATAAAACGCCAAAGCATCATTATGCAAATGATGATGCAGCCCCACCCAAGGAAATGCAGTGCAGCATAATAAGAGTGAAGATCATTAGAACATTTCGGAATACTGAAACACCTTGATGCAAACTGCCCAAATGCAAGTATTTCTCCACTGGAAAGCAATGCAGCCTAGTAAAATCTTTCAAAATGTGGATGTACAATTTTTCCAAATGCAATACACGGTTTACGGATCTGATAAGTACTTCCATTTTACGATAATTTTTGGAATGTCAAATATGTATCAATACTAAGGCTCAGTGTAAATTAACGATTGTAAAAGATTATAGTCCTTGTCATTGGACAATTGCTTGCTAAATTATGTGTAAATTTCATCTCAATAAATCTATGACACCTGATTGACAGATCTATTTGGGTCGAAGAGTTCGTAAGATTGCTGCCCTTGCTAGAGAATCATATTCTGAGATAAAGAACATAAACCGATCTGAATTTTTATTTATAACATTGGACAATTTGTTTCAAGTGTAATGAAAGACTGCCACCCCTGCAAACAGTCTCATTACTCACAGTGGATGCTATATATATATATATACATACATACACATACATACACATACATACACACACACACATATATATATATACGTGCATTCCTGTGCTAAAAGCTGGTATATCAGAGTAGCCAGGAGAAAAAACCTGTTACTGGTAAAAACCCTTTGGGAAAAGCCAGAAGCAGGAAAACCTGAGTGGGCACAAGATAAAACCAGCAAGCCTCTCCACGAAGCATCAAAATTATACAGGTGCTATATTTCGGAAGAACTATACAATGTCTTTCCTTAAGTAAAGTTGTTATAGAGTTCTAAGATATAGATATGACTGGGAAGCCATACAAGGCTCACTACAATATATCCATATTATTCTAACTATTCGACTCTGCATTCTTTACACTATACTGCACATGTATATATGCATGCATGTGAAGACAGTGTACGTCAAATTAATTGCTCCAAGTGACAAAGCAGTGGCACAATATGCTGGTAGTAATTTTCCTTGTCGTTTGACAATTCCTCAGCTTTCCTCATCATGCTGCAGATAATGTTGCCATCGTAGAAAACTTTTCTTCTACCTGGGATCAACCATTACAGAAATTGGGAAAATAGAGTTGACAATCTCTTGATCGGGTTGAAGGTAACTGGCATGTTGAACATAATCAGTACTCAATGCTGTAAAATAAGAGAGAAAGAAAAAACAACCCAATAATACAAGAGGACAAAGCCTCGAAATAGATATCAACTGATTGAGAATGACATCTGAATAACTTAAAACTTGTTGCAAGGTTAAGTTATTTAAATGAATTCAAGGAAGGAATGACTGAAGATGAAATGAGAACCCACCTTAAAAGACATTTAACTAGACATTTAAAGTTATGGCATGATTTGTCAACCATTGCTAACCATGGCCATCTAGCTTTTATGATTTCATGTATCTATGACCCAGGTGGGTTTTTTACAAGTGAAGAGTACCAGAAAAGACTGGTCTTACTGAAGACATCCAAGCCAAAGTAGAATCACCTGAAGTTTACATACTATCAAGGTCAGGCAGCAGTGATGTGGAACAGCTGATGTATGTAGAAACAAGGTTGGAATGCCTTCAAGATAAGGAGACCAGCTTGGAGTCCAAGTCAGGTAATGCTATTGAGATGTAATGCGCTTTTTTCATGGGGATAGCCCAGCACACCAGTTTGAATGTGGACAGCAGAAAGGAGGTAACTTCTACTGTTCTGGTTGTGGTGCAAAGGCACAGCGCGTTTATGAGTTTGATTATGCTTTCCGGTGCCCATACATGTCTTTATCAGATCGACAAAATCTAGTGCTGAAAGGGCCAGTGGGGAAGCAGAATTCATTGGGAAAAAACCCTCATCCATTACATCGGTTAATAAAGCAGCTGTTAATAAAAGAACTGAATGGCAGAAACATATATGAAGGAGACAACAAGAAACAACTGGAAGATCTTTTGGTGGAAGAAATGCATGGAGTGCAAAGAGTACCAGCCTTACTCTACAATGATCCAACATCAACAATGGCCTTGCATAACTGTGGGAGTTATGAGATTCTTTCCTTTGAACCACTGCATGATGTTGGAAAACACATTGAGAACATTTTTACTGAACTTCCTTTTCATCTGTCAAAAGAAGAAGCTACTGTCATGAAGGAGGTGACTGCCTTGTCTGTTGGGGCAAAAGATTTGCTTGGTGAGGATGATTTTACTGGCAAAGAAGCGGATGCAGTCATGAATTCCAACACTAGCACTAGCACGATTGCTTGTGCTATTGAAGGTACAGTTGTTGCAATGAACAGTGTGATTACAGCTGATACCACTACTCTCACCAGCAGTTTGGAAGCAATCGAAGAAGAACCAACTTCGAGCGACCACAATAACGCTAGCAGTTCAGCTACACATGACAAAGACGATCGCAACCAAAATAACGACACCAACCAGCTGACAAATGATAAGAGGGATTCGTGTTCGAAAAGCAACAAGCCTAGGAATGAAGATAAAAATTCATGCTTAACCAAGATGGGTCAAGGTGTGAAATTCGTTTTGGGAGACACAAACGACGTTTTACAGTTTGACAAATCCCGACAGAAGTGCAAGAAATGGCCAAATAACAAAGATTATCTTGAGTCCTATAAGGATAGCTTAGCCATCATTGAAACGAGAATTTCACGTCAGCAGAGAAAGTTAAAAGAACAACTTCAGGAATGGGAGCGTGAATATTTTGTTAAAAATAATTGCAAAGCAGCCAGTTATGTCGACATCAATGCAAATGCGAAAGGAAAGCGTATAATGGATCAGCTGAGGTATTCACAAGCTATTCTCAAGAAAATGAAGAGAGAGCAGAGTTTCTTATAGCAAACTGTATAACAAAATATGTTGACGTTAGGAGCCCGATCCTCTAAAATGAACTTACCTTGATTTTAATATACTGCTCCTGATCATCTTGATTTTCTTTTACTAGCATTAAATGGGCGAAAACAAGTTGAATATCCAACTGAACTTGCTGGTCCCAAATTTTACAAGCACTTTTTAAATTCTTCCTTACAAAATTACTACAAACGCATTCTGTTGCCCTTGGCAACGATTCGAATTTCGTATCGGCCCAGTACCTTTCCTGCACGGGCTGTCGAGGCCTGCACACTTCAGCGAGGACACCCCGAGCTCAAAGTCAAACATCTCCGCTCAAAATCGTCGCTCGACCATAATTCTTCCACGAGCGCATAGCACGAATGTTGGGCTTGCCATAGAATACGGTTTGTTGACAACTCGTGGAATTTTCGCGATGTACGAAGCCATTGCCCTTCTCAAATTCATCAGTTTCAAATGTCCTCAGAACTCACTTGAGCCAGCCAGCACGCACGTGGACTGCGAACTGCCCCATGAAAGTGGCCGATTTTCTATGCGATTTCCGATCGTGTATCTACTTGTGTGGTCCTCGAATTACCTATTTTTGAATTTAAGATATCTGCACCAAACTTTTGCTGCTGAGTTAACCTAACTTCCAATGAATTTTCCTGTCTTATCTACTAGCTTGGCCTTTACCTGATTTTGCCTTTTGACTATTCTGCTAAGATGATTGTGGACTGATTTTGCCTTCTTACCACCATTATTCTGCTCTGCCAAGATAATTGTGGACTGATTTTGCCTTTTTACCAGCACTATTCTGCTCTGCCAAGATGATTGTGGACTGATTTTGCCTTTTGACTACCATTATTCTGCTCTGCCAAGATGACTGTGGACTGATTTTGCCTTTTGACTACCATTATTCTACTCTGCCAAGATGACTGTGGACTGATTTTGCCTTTTTACCACTATTATTCTGCTCTGCCAAGATGATTGTGGACTGATTTTGCCTTTTTACCACCATTATTCTGCTCTGCTAAGATGATTGTGGACTGATTTTGCCTTTTTACCACCATTATTCTGCTCTGCCAAGATAATTGTGGACTGATTTTGCCTTTTTACCACCATTATTCTGCTCTGCCAAGATGATTGTGGACTGATTTTGCCTTTTGACCACCATTACTCTGCTCCGCCAAGATGATTGTGGACTGATTTTGCCTTTTGACTACCATTATTCTGCTCTGCCAAGATAATTGTGGACTGATTTTGCCTTTTGACCACCATTATTCTGCTGTGCCAAGATGACTGGACTGATTTTGCCTTTTGACTACCATTATTCTGCTCTGCCAAGATGACTGTGGACTGATTTTGCCTTTTGACTACCATTATTCTACTCTGCCAAGATGACTGTGGACTGATTTTGCCTTTTGACTACCATTATTCTACTCTGCCAAGATGACTGTGGACTGATTTTGCCTTTTTACCACTATTATTCTGCTCTGCCAAGATGATTGTGGACTGATTTTGCCTTTTGACCACCATTATTCTGCTGTGCCAAGATGACTGGACTGATTTTGCCTTTTTACCACCATTATTCTGCTCTGCTAAGATGATTGTGGACTGATTTTGCCTTTTGACCACCATTACTCTGCTCCACCAAGATGATTGTGGAATGATTTTGCCTTTTGACTACCATTATTCTGCTCTGCCAAGATGACTGTGGACTGATTTTGCCTTTTGACTACCATTATTCTACTCTGCCAAGATGACTGTGGACTGATTTTGCCTTTTTACCACTATTATTCTGCTCTGCCAAGATGATTGTGGACTGATTTTGCCTTTTTACCACCATTATTCTGCTCTGCTAAGATGATTGTGGACTGATTTTGCCTTTTTACCACCATTATTCTGCTCTGCCAAGATAATTGTGGACTGATTTTGCCTTTTTACCACCATTATTCTGCTCTGCCAAGATGATTGTGGACTGATTTTGCCTTTTGACCACCATTACTCTGCTCCGCCAAGATGATTGTGGACTGATTTTGCCTTTTGACTACCATTATTCTGCTCTGCCAAGATAATTGTGGACTGATTTTGCCTTTTGACCACCATTATTCTGCTGTGCCAAGATGACTGTGAACTGATTTTGCCTTTTGACCACCATTCTGCTCTGCTAAGATGATTGTGGACTGATGTTGCCTTTTGACCACCATTACTCTGCTCCGCCAAGATGATTGTGGACTGATTTTGCCTTTTGACTACCATTATTCTGCTCTGCCAAGATAATTGTGGAATGATTTTGCCTTTTGACCACCATTATTCTGCTGTGCCAAGATGACTGGACTGATTTTGCCTTTTGACTACCATTATTCTGCTCTGCCAAGATAATTGTGGACTGATTTTGCCTTTTGACCACCATTATTCTGCTGTGCCAAGATGACTGTGAACTGATTTTGCCTTTTGACCACCATTATTCTGCTCTGCTAAGATGATTGTGGACTGATGTTGCCTTTTTACCACCATTATTCTGCTCTGCCAAGATGATTGTGGACTGATTTAGCCTTTTTACCACCATTATTCTGCTCTGCCAAGATGATTTTGGCCTTATTTTGCCTCCTGATTGCCATTCACTCATTGTAAAGACATTTTTTTTTGTTCGCTCATCATAGTCAGTCACTGCCAATGCACCCCACTCTGCTGTGGAAGAGTTTATGGTTTACAAGTTTGCTTCCTTGGCATTTGATGTCTTCAAGTGAGTGCCTAATTAATTAGTTTTTCTGTCTTGTACAGAAAAACTAATTGGTCAAGTATCTACCTTGAATAATACATGTACCTTTCATTTGAACTTGGACTTGTAAGATTGGGCAGGTACAGGTAAGTTTATGAACCTAGTTTACGAGTTGGGTTACAAATAGAGCATTCTGTGTAAAATTCTAATGAGCTTACTGGGATAGTATTAATGATGATGCAGAAATATATGTACTACAGTATACATGTATTTACATCAGGTTTTTATTACTCATGTCCAAACTATATTTTGAATCACCTGAATACAGCTCTCTGTTATCTATAAATGATACACTGTTTGTGATACATACACTCAGACATCCAAAAAATATATGCAAAAATTTTACTTTATTTGCTTACTTCAATCTACACCCTATTATTTTACTTTATACATGTATAATACAGTAGGTACAGTATAAGTTGAGATGGAATTCTTTTATGTTCTATGACAATACTTGGAGATGCACTGAATCATCTTCGTCAAAAGGAGTATTACATTGTTACCTGAAGAACAGAAAATGTTAACAGTTTATTTAAGACATCTTAAGGCACTCTGAAAGTTATTGAGCAGTTAGTTTAGCTCTAATGTGTAATTAAACCATAGTTCTAATATATAATTATAATAAATAATTGTTATCTAGAGCAAAAATAGATAAAACTGTAATTAAGTGCACAGTAATGTCAAGATATGTCATCTTTGGGCAGCAGCTGTCAAGATTTTCAAGTCTTTTGGCAGCTACTTCAAGCTTTACTGTGTAATTAAATCATAGTTTTAATATATAATAATAAACAACTCTTAAAACCATAATTAAATACAGGAATAGCAAGAACTTCAAAGTTGTCAAGATGTTTCGTCTTTGGGCAGCAGCTGTCAAGATTTTCAAGTCTTTTGGCAGCTAGTTCAAGCTTTAGTGTGTAATTAGCCTGCGTAGCCAGGCGTTACTGGGGGGACTGGGGAGAGGGCTGAGAAGTAACGCCTGCAGTGGAGCTCTTTGGTTTTGTGAAACCCGTTCGCTGACGAACGGGATTTTAATTATTGATTACGCCGAATGTGATTCGCTTAGCGCCCATAATCTGTCAATCAAGAAGGTTTAGTAAGTAAAATTAATAATTTCAATTCTAATTTTCAAACAAAGCTGAAACGATTTATATCAAAGGAAATATCTAAACATGCTGAGTGTCAGCCTCCTCGACTCCCATACCATTCAACCGTAAGTTTTATATTTAAAACC
Source organism: Paragorgia papillata (assembly GCA_035771165.1). Taxonomy (NCBI): domain Eukaryota; kingdom Metazoa; phylum Cnidaria; class Anthozoa; order Scleralcyonacea; family Coralliidae; genus Paragorgia; species Paragorgia papillata. The sequence continues at coordinate 7,977,068 of JAWNZC010000354.1, forward strand.
TCCATGCAAGAGTTTGGAATATATCTTAATAATATATAGGAAGTTCCTGAATTTGATTTTGAAAGCGAACACCGTGAGACGCTTTGCTTTCATATGTCTCTGTCAGTCATAAAATTTCTGAAAATATTTGCGAGCGAACACCGTGGGACGCCGCAGACATTTCCGTTCAATAATGGTATACTTTTTCACTCAACTGTTTTATTTTGGTAAACACTCGCTGTCATTACTGTTCTCTTCATGAATATTTGTTGCCTTTGATAGAAACGGGGTTACTCTACCATTCACACCTAATTTTATAAATTTTCAGGCCACAGTTTGAGAAATATTTGTGAGCAGATACCGTGGGACGCCGCAGACATTTCCGTTAAATAATCACTACTATTTATATACCTTTCACAACTGTTTTATTTCGGTAAACACTCGCTGTCATTACTGTTTTTTCATGAATATTCGTTGCCATTGATAGAAACAGGATTACTCTACCATTCACACCTAATTTCATACATTTCCAGTCCACAGTTTTAGAAATATTTGTCAGCAGACACCCGGTCGAACACTGCAGACATATTCCGTTAATATTAATTTATCCCTTCCACAGATTTGCGACCAACTCTCAGTCTTTTAACTCCCTTGTACTATAATTGTTTTTTATACAAAGAGAATTATTGAAATAATAATTTACGCGAAATGTTACTGAATTAAATGCCATGGATTTTGAAATATTACAATTAATACAAACAGTTAATTTAGGCTTCAGACATTGGCTGCTCGAGATCATATTTCATTTGGGGGTGTTTGACAAAACCAAAGAGCTCCACCGCAGGCGTTACATCTCAGCCCTCTCCCCAGTCCCCCCAGTAACGCCTGGCTACGCAGGCTAGTGTGTAATTAAATCATAGTTTTAATATATAATAATAAACAACTATTAAAGTAAGAAATAAAAACATAATTAAATACAGGAATAGCAAGAACTTCAAAGTTTGTCAAGATGTTTCGTCTTTGGGCAGTAGTTGTCAAGATTTTCAAGTCTTTTGGCAGCTAGTTCAAGCTTTACTGTGTAATTAAATCATAGTTTTAATATATAATAATAAACAACTATTACAGTAAGAAATAAAAACATAATTAAATACAGGAATAGCAAGAACTTCAAAGTTTGTCAAGATATTTCGTCTTTGGGCAGCGGCTGTCAAGATTTTCAAGTCTTTTGGCAGCTAGTTCAAGCTTTACTGTGTAATTAAACCATACATATTGTAATATAAAGTGATAAGTAACTCTTAGAGTAAAAATAAAACCATAATTAAATGCACAAGAATATCAAGAACTTCAAACTTGTCAAGATTTTCAAGTCTTTCGGCAGCTACTTCAAGCTTTACTGTGTTACTATGTAAATCATAAATTATATATGATATTCACACTTCATTAATTTCAATACTAATTTTCACACTAGAAGGAACCTCAAAGAAAATTTAGTAGAAAAAGTATTTAACAATTTTGTGTAGGTAGATTTTAGAACTAATAGTAAAATGGTGAGGCGCTAGGGTTATGTTATTAAGCCCTAAACAAACGAGAACGCAAGCCATCGCAAGTTGGCAGTCACGCTATCTCAGCCGGCCGCTCTGAATAGTTTCCCAAAAATATCATGTACCGTGACAAAGTTAAAACTTGTTTAAAACACTCATGAAACCTTTATTTTGTTAATTTGTGTGTTCAAACGACCGCCACGGAAATTCTGACTGCCAACTTGCGTTCTCGTTTGATTAATAGGGTTTTATGGGCTAATATATGGGCTTTTAAACAAACAACATTATGTGGAGACTACATGTAATTAAGGACAGCTATTTCGATTTAAGTTAACATGTATTTATTGTGAATAAATGTTTGAAATGCTGCGTGGAGACAGACCATAAGCGTTTGCCTTCACTGTTGTGGTTATTATATTTAATATTTATTTTCAATACTCGAACCAAATATTCAATCTATAATGCCATAATGGGATAGAGATTCGATACACGGGAACAGACAAATATACTTTACTAGCAACCAAGTAAATATTGCTTACCTTAAAGAATTGACGACTTTCTTCAAATAATTCGTTGTTGAGCAAGCACGATGTCAACAAACCACAATGAAATGTGAATTTTCTGCTCTATCGCTCCTTGGGTACTTAGTACCGCCATCTTGTAATCGAAAAAAATGTCGCAAGCTGCCAAAAACAGCGACGCGGCCGCGCACTTGAAGCCGAGGAATTACTGGGTCCAGGAAAAATTGGACCCAGACATTAACGCACCTGAGTACACCTACGTTCTTTATCTTAAACTTGTTTTTGTGCCGACATGTTGAAAGGATTTCTGATTTTTTGTTAAGTAAACTGGGTTTTTCGGATTTCATAATACAAAGTTTTTCTTCCAAACATAAATTACATCGGTTAGATCCAGTATGCTGCTGACCGTTTTAAAATTGACCAATTAATGTTAAAATTTTGTTTTTTGTTTTTCAAATTCCATATGTGTTTGGAGAGTTTGGTTTCGTTTGAATATTTTTTGTGTTGAAAAGATTTGGTGTGGTTTCTGTATCGCTCATTAAAACTGTTTGCTGTCATGCCTATGTAATGCTTAGTGTCATTAGTGTTGTTTGTCGAAATAGTTGCTTTATATATGATGTTGTTTGTCAAACATTGCCCACCGAGTGGGCATTGATCTTTTATTTCGGCAGTTACAACCACTTGTGCTATTGTTTTTTCCTTCATTTTTCCTGAGAATGTGTGTGTTGTGTTTCGTGATTGTGGATTTAATGTTGTTCATGCAGCTAGAACTAACTTTTACTGTGTTTCTGTTGAAAATCTTGTGTAGCTTGTTGTGTGGTGGGAAATGTTTGTCAATTAAGTTTAAGAAACATCATCCTATGTGTGTTATATATATATATATATATAGTTCAATCTACAGACACGGTGTTTCGCTGTACAACAGCTCATCAGTGTAGCTTGGAACAATCTGAATGAATTTCATCAATTACTTATACACATGCGATCATCCGCGACAACCGTATGTGGGACAGCATCGGTGAAGTACATTCAGATAGCGTGAAGTGCGCATGGGCCAGAATCTGAATGAATTTCACTTATTATATATATATATTATTATTATATATATATATTATTACATTATATATTATTATATTATATTTAAGAAATAGAAAATGGCCGCCCGTGTTTATATAGCCTGATGCAAACACGAGAGTGAGTTGGGAGAATTCGAAAGTTTATGTGAACCCGAGCCGTAGGCGAGGGTTTACATAAGTACTTTCGAATTCTCCCAACTCACTCGAGTGTTTGCATCAGGTTATATAAACACAGGGCATCCATTTTCTATTTCTTTTATGAAATAAGGCTAAAAAATGTGCCGTGACATCACAACCGTGTTTACATAGCCTGATATAAACACGGTAATTGACCAATCACAGCGTGCGTAAGACGCAACTTATTTTATAAATATATATATATATATCACTAAGCAATACATTGGCATGACAGCAAGTACATTTAAAGAGCGATATCGTAACCATACTAAATCTTTCCAGAATAAAAAGTATTCAAATGAGACGGAACTTTCGAAATACATTTGGAATCTAAAAGAAAAAAACCAAAGTTTCGACATAACCTGGTCTATACTAAAACACTCAATTTCTTACACGGGAGGATAAAAAAGATGCAATTTATGTTTGAACGAAAAACTTTTCATCATGAAGGCAGACAAACAACTTTTACTAAACAAAAGATCAGAAATAGTTTTGACCTGTCGGCACAAAAACAGATTTCGGATCAACAACCTAAACAATCAAAGGAATGCGCGCAACGTTTCGACGCCCACACCCACGCCCCAACCAACGCATTTAAGCAGCCCACTAACCGATATTTTTCAGTCGCCTGATGATCCCGTTTAGGGTGAAACCTCTGATAGCGAAGACTTTAAGGTAAAACTATACTTCATACTTTGTATTTTGCTCTATCTATATATGGTATTGAGCACTCTCTAACATTTCGTGAACCAAAACTCACTTATATTCGCACCCTTATACCGGTTGTGCACTCTTGTTTACGCAGTTTTGTAGTTTTGACCATTCACTGAAAAACATTCCAATACCACCACAAGATGCTTATTTGAAAGATTTGATCGAAAAAGTTGAAAGCGTAATAAAACGTATGAGATGGAAAGCTCACTTTTTTCTTAATGGCGATGGAAACCCGTCAAAAAATAGCCATGTCGGACTGCCTTCTAACAAAACACCTCCCACTGTTTTGGATATTAAACCTTTCGAAGACGACTTAATAAAACTCATTGAAAACACCAATTTTCGGCATACGGGCAATCCATTTCAGGAATCTTTGGCAAACGATTTGAAGAAAATTAATTCGTCACCTAATATTTTTGTTTTCGCCGACAAAACTAGAAACATTTATGAAACCTCGCTCGACACAAACAACAATCTTTTGCATGACAATATAACAAAAACATATAAACATGGATCAGAGGACACCATAGAACAGATAGACAATGAACTAAAACACATTTCGAATAACTTGGGAATTGGCGACCGTATTGAACACATGAAAAAACGCGAAACATTTATTTCACTCAAAGAGCATAAGGATAATTTCGAAAACAACCCAACATGCCGATTAATTAATCCTGCTAAAAGTGAGTCCGGAAAGCTCAGCAAAGTAATTCTTGATAAAATCAACTCTAAGTTAAGGAACATTTTGAACGTAAATCAATGGAGAAACACACAAGAAGTAATCGAATGGTTTGGCAACATTGAAGAGAAAAGCAGGCATACCGTCATTTCGTTTGACATTGTTAATTTCTACCCTTCAATTTCTGAAGACCTTCTGGACCAAGCAGTATCTTGGGCCAGAAATTTGGCTATCATTACCGAAAGTGACATTTCAATAGTAAAACACACTAGAAAATCGCTCCTTTTCAACAACGAAAAACCGTGGATAAAAAAAGACAGCAACAGTTCATTTGATGTTACCATGGGTAGCTATGATGGCCCTGAAGTATGCGAACTAGTAGGCCTTTTCATTCTAAACGACCTAGGGAAAAAGTTTGGCAACCAAAATATTGGCCTATATAGAGACGACGGATTGGCGGTGCTAAAAGATAAGACCGCACGATTGGCAGACAAAACAAGAAAAGATCTTCACAAAAGTTTCGCACAGTTTGGCTTAAAAATCACGGCAGAAGCAAATTTAATTTCAGTAAACTTTTTTAGACGTTACTTTCGACCTAAGCAATGGAAAATACAAACCTTTTCGAAAGCCCAATGACGATCCATTATACATAAACAAGCAATCAAACCACCCGCCAAGCATTTTAAGACAAATACCTACATCAATCAACAAGCGCATTTCCCTCCTCTCGTCTGACGAGCGGACATTCCATGAAACCGCACCAATTTACGAAAATGCATTAAGGCGCAGCAATTTCAACCATGAGCTAAACTACACACAAGAAGCACCACAGCAAACACGCAGAAATAGACACCGCAATATCATCTGGTTTAACCCTCCATTTAACAAAAATGTCAAAACAAACATAGGACGCAACTTTCTTAGCCTTATTGACAAGTACTTTCCACCAGGACACAAGCTTCACAAACTTTTTAACAGAAACACAGTCAAGATTAGCTATAGTTGCATGAACAACGTCAAGTCTATTATCACGAAACATAATTCACGCACAATCAGGAAAAGCAAGCCACGAAGCATAGTTACAAGCAGTTGCAATTGCAGGATTAAGGACAATTGCCCCCTACGTGGGCAATGCATGAGAAACAACATAGTATACAAGGCATCTATTTCCATAAGCAACACGAACATCACTAAGCAATACATTGGCATGACAGCAAGTACATTTAAAGAGCGATATCGTAACCATACTAAATCTTTCCAGAATAAAAAGTATTCAAATGAGACGGAACTTTCGAAATATATTTGGAATCTATACTAAAACACTCAATTTCTTACACGGGAGGATAAAAAAGATGCAATTTATGTTTGGACGAAAAACTTTTCAAACTCGGTGTTTGAATGATGCTTTGTGGTTGGTAAATCTCGTTTTGAATGTGTTTGCAGTGAGTCCGATGTATGTTTGGTTGGGTTTGTCGTCGTTGGTGATTACTGTAGCTTGGTAAACAACTGACTTAGTTAGGCATTTGCCAAGTATAGGGCAATCGTCAGGTTTTCTGCAGTTACATTGATTTGGCGTTGATGTTTGTTGTGTTGTCTTCTTTAGGATGGTCTTGTTGTGTCCGTCGATGGTTTGTTTTATGTTGGTCATGCAACTGTAACTAATCTTAACAGTGATGATCGAAAACATCAAGTTCAGAAATACCACCTGCAGATTCCAAAGTCAACTATCCTCAGACGTACACAACATCAAGAAATCCAACAAACTTCTCATTCCTGCCGACAAAACCACTAACTTTTACAAAATGAACACCAATTCCTACAAAGAACTCCTACATAAGAACATCACCAAAACCTACAAGAAAATCAACCCTACAGTCATTTCCTCTATTGAAAGTAAAACTAAATCTATTGTCGAAAAATTAAACCTCAGTGATAGAGTAAACGTCACCGCCAGAAGAGAAGCCTTCATCACCTTGAAAGATCACAAACCTAACTTCGCCAACAACCCAACCTGCCGCCTCATTAACCCATCAAAACCCAAAATTGGCGAAATCACTAAACAAATCCTCGATAGAATCAACAAGAAAACCACTACCGCCATGAACCTCAACCAATGGAAGAACACAACTACTGTTTTGAACTGGTTCAACAACATCGACAACAAAAACCAGTACACATTCATTGAATTCGATGTGGTAGACTTTTACCCATCAATCTCAATTGAACTATTGAACGCCGCATTAGATTTCACCTCTACACATGACAACATCACAAACGATGAAAGAGAAATCATTATCCACGCCAAAAAATCATGTCTATTTAATAACGAAAACCAATGGGGCAAGAAATCATCACCCGACCTCTTCGACATCACCATGGGCAGTTACGACGGTGCAGAATCCTGCAAACTTGTGGGCTCCTTTCTCCTTTACCTTATTACCCAGAAACACGGCAACAATTTTGGGCTATACAGAGACGATGGCCTTGGGATAACTCAAGCATCCCCCCGCCAGGTTGATCTAATCAAGAAAGACCTGTGTGCCACCTTCAACAAATACGGCCTGCAAATCACCATCGAAGTCAACAAAAAAATCGTCAACTTTCTAGATGTAACCCTCAATTTAACTACTGGAACACATATGCCCTGCATCAAACCCAACAATGTACCACTCTACATACACACCAAATCTAACCACCCACCAATAATCATCGAGAACTTACCCGAATCCATTAACAAACGACTCTCTGACATTTCATCTGATGAAAACTCATTTAACCGCACAGCACCCCTATACCAAAGAGCTCTCGAACACAGTGGGTACAAACACAAACTGAAATTCCAACCCCCAACACCACCTAACGACAACACCAACAAAACGAGAAAGCAACACAGGAATCCACCATACAGCAGCAACGTTGCCACCAACATCGGCCAAACGTTTCTTAAAATTCTTAATGAAGAATTTCATGAGAATCATTGCTTGCACAAAATCTTCAACAAAAACACTGTTAAGATTAGTTACATTTGCATGACCAACATAAAACAAACCATCGGCGGACACAACAAGACCATCCTAAAGAAGACAACACAACAAACATCAACGCCAAATCAATGTAACTGCAGAAAACCTGACGATTGCCCTATACTTGCCAACTAAGTCAGTTGTTTACCAAGCTACAGTAATCACCAACGACAACAAACCCAACCAAACATACATCGGACTCACTGCAAACACATTCAAAACGAGATTTACCAACCACAAAGCATCATTCAAACACCTAGAAAAGAAACTTTTCACTGAGCTGAGTAAACATGTCTGGGAGCTTAAAGATAAAAATGCCGAGTTCAACATTAAGTGGAGAATTATCAAGCAAGCCAAGCCCTACAATAACACCTCAAACAGATGTAGCTTATGCCTGTGGGAGAAATATTTTATCATCTGCAAACCTTCTCTGCCCACACTAAACAAACGTAACGAACTTGTTTCATCATGTAGACATGCTAATAAATTTCTTTTAAGAAACTCTGTAACATAACCTCACAATGTATATTTATAACATACGGCTATAACCCTATATACTAATGTTAATCCTTCCGGGATCTGTTCCATGTTCATTTTTGACAACCACTTACCAAGCACAAGTGGATATATTCATGTACATATACTATATCACTAAAAAAACGGTTAAAACCTTTGAATATTCAAACTAACGAATGAACGTTAAGAATTTCCAAATAATCCCTAATCTAGACACTTATATAATCATCTCTGTAACTACATCTTAGTCATTAGACCATTTTATCTGAAGAGTACCACACAATATTTGTGGCACGAAACTAAATAGTAATAAAATGTCTAATCAAACCTGTTGAGTCTTTGAACTTTAACTATAATATGCTCTGGATTCCCATCGAGCACTCTCTCTGCCAAAAGTTTTTACAACATCTTCTACAGTATATATATATATATATTTATTCGGTAGACTTGCTGTGCTACAGTACATATATACATACATATATATACAAAGTATAAAGTATAGTTTTACCTTAAAGTCTTCGCTACCAGAGGTTTCACCCTAAACGGGATCATCAGGCGATCTAAACGGGATCATCACTTACATATATATATATATATATATATATATATATATATATATATATATATATATATATATATATATATATATATATATATATATATATATATATATATATATATATATATATATATATATATAATAATATATATATATATAATAAGTGAAATTCATTCAGATTGTTCCAAGCTACACTGATGAGCTGTTGTACAGCGAAACACCGTGTCTGTAGATTGAACTATATATATGGATAAATATTCCAAAGCATTGGTAATCTCCAAATGATTAGAGTGATCAATACAAAATTGTATACCTTAGTGTACTAATATATTTGAAAATTATTTTAAGACATATACAGATTGTCATTACGCAGTGTTTCATGCTTGACGCAATCTCCAGATGACTAATGAACCTATTCACAGGTTTATATACATGTGGTGTTTCTTTAAAGTTACTTAATAGGTGTTTGCTTTTTCATGATTTATTACACTGCTAAATTCAATCGGAAAATTTCGGCTGAGTCGAGCGGCATTTGAACTCGCACCTTCGGGACTGACCGGTCCGCCGCTCTACCGGTTGAGCTATGGAGCCGCACAGGCATGGAGGCGAGTTTTATCCAACTTAAGTGCACGAGATATTCTCGCGACAACTTAACGCTAATCCGGTGGTGTAATTCATTTCTGTGTTTGTAAAGGATTATAAGAAGGTTTCTAAGGAAGGAAGCACGACAGATTATAATTTTATGGGGAGATTTGTAGGGAACGGAGCACGACAAATTATAATTGAAATGAGCATTGTATATAATTATGCCATATTGGTTTATTTATGAGGAGGTTTCCAAAGAACAGAGCATGCATGACACATTATAATTGAAATGAGCATTGTGTATATGTGATATTGCTTTATTTATGATGAAGTTTGTAAAGAACGGAGTGCAACACATTATAATTGAAATGAGCATTGTCTATATGTGATATTGCTTTATTTATGATGAGGTTTCTAAAGAACGGAGCACGACACATTATAATTGAATGAGCATTGTATATATGACATTGTAGATACAAGTTTTGTTGAGTAGGTGATATTGTTGGAAAATTATATGGTATTTTCCGGTAAGAGAAAGGTTGCATGTTTTTGAAGCATTTTTGAGCGCAGGCGCTCTATCTAGAATTGATAAAAGTTAGTTATAGCTGCATGAACAACATTAAATCCACAATCACGAAACACAACACACACATTCTTAGGAAAAATGAAGGAAAAAACAATAGCACAAGTGGTTGTAACTGCAGAAATAAAGACCAATGCCCACTCGGTGGGCAATGTTTGACAAACAACATCATATATAAAGCAACTATTTCGACAAACAACACTAATGACACTAAGCATTACATAGGCATGACAGCAAACAGTTTTAAGGAGCGATACAGAAACCACACCAAATCTTTTCAACACAAAAAATATTCAAACGAAACCGAACTCTCCAAACACATATGGAATTTGAAAAACAAAAAACAAAATTTTGACATTAATTGGTCAATTTTAAAACGGTCAGCAGCATACTCATGGGGGTCTAACCGATGTAATTTATGTTTGGAAGAAAAACTTTGCATTATGAAATCCGAAAACCCCACTTTACTTAACAAAAAATCAGAAATCCTTTCAACATGTCGGCACAAAAACAAGTTTAAGATAAAGATAAAGATAAAGAACGTAGGTGTAGGCAAGAACAAAGGTAGGAATGTAGGTAGCGCACCATCGACCCACACACCGCCATCAACCCACACACCCAGAAGCGTGTCATCAACCCACACACCCCATTAGCATTGACGTAAGTAACTCAACGTATTTAAGACAGCGCCGAATCGAAAATCTTCAACCGCCTGAAGATCGCCCAGCGTGAAACTGACAGTAGCGACCATCAACATTTGAGGTATGCCCACTTATAGTATGTATATATATATATACATACACATATATATATACATATATATATATATATATAGAGGGGGGGGGGCTTCAGGGCTGAAGATCGTCTTTCTTGACTGATTCAGCGTTTTCATTCCCCGTTGCTGGCACGATAATTAATACTGCCCTAGTTAAGTTTACATCTTGCAATGCAGTAATGGAGTTGAAAGTGTTGTTGTTATTTTTATTTGTTATTGTCGATGTATCAGCTCTTAATGTGGCTCAAAGTGGAGAATATGACAAAATTTCGTCAGTAATATCAAGTATGTCTAAAAGACCAGGAATAACTTGCCTCGAATTTTTATAAGCAGGATCTTCACGAACTGCTAGCATTGGAAGAAAAAGGACGACGAAAATTTCAGACTACTTTTCAAAAAATGTGCAAAACTCTGTACCACAGGCACTAACAAGTTAGTTATTTTTGGTCGCCTATTGATTTACTGAGGGGTTACCTCGTTAAGAATATTCGATATGTTATGTACTGTTATCTATAATATTTATCTTGTTTTTTCGAAAAAACGTTTTAGATTCTCTACCCGGAAATTCTTTGGAGTGGGACCCATCTACCGCGACAGATGAACTGGAAACTACAATATCCGTGACCGCCGCTTACTCGACTCAACAGAAAAATGAAAATAAATTGCCTAGTCAACCAGAAGATGTAAACATAACAGAACAAGGGCCATTTCAACCAAAAAATTTCGTCTTTCCGAAAAAAATGTATGGAAAACAAAATCGCGCTTTTCAACCAAACTGGTTTACGAAATTTCCCTGGCTTCACTATAACGAAAAAAAAACCCGATTCTGCGTTGTGTTTTGTTTGCATACAACAAAATGGAAAATCGAATCTTCGCACACCTTTTCTTTCAGAAGACTTTTCAAACTGGAAAAAGGCTTTGACGCGATTCGAAGAGCATCAAACTTCTGATTGTCATAGAATGGCGGTTAAGTACTATTCGAGTATTCCCAAAACGTGTGGTAATATACTTGAAATGTCCAACGATATTGCAAAAAAGACAATGGAATAAAGGATGCGTTAATGAGACTGCAGTTGTCATTAAATAACTGTAGGGGGCAATGCTACGATGGAGCTAGCAATATGCTTGGGCATAAGAGTGGAGTAGCCAAGAGAATCCAGGACCTTCAACCAAAGGCTCATGCAACTCACTGCCATGGACATATTCATTAAGTCTGAGTGTGAAGGACACAACCAACAACTAAGTTGCTATCAAATACTATGGATACAGCAAAAGAAGTTGTGACCCTAATAAAGTTTTCACCAAAACGTGAAAATCTACTGGGAGAAATAAAAGAAAACCTTCAACAGGGTGAATCAGTAGCGCCCATGACATCATAAAACTGTGCCCCACAAGATGGACAGTACGCGCATCATGTTTTCAACGAATATTGGACAATTACTCGGCTCTTCTTCAGGAATGGGTACTTTGCCTTGATGAGAAACTTCAAGCTGACGTACGTGGGCGGATGATTGGGTGCCAAGCCCAAATGAAAACCTTTGACTTCTTTTTCGGACTGAACTTGGGTGAGCATCTGTTTTCTCACACAGATAACTTATCGAAAACATTGCAAAAGACGAAGATGTGTGCCGCGAGTGGACAACGGATCGCTAATAATACAAAAGAAGTTCTGCAAAAGATACGGAGTGATGACAGCTTCAAGCTATTCTATGAAACAATTTTACTAAAAAGCAAAAACTACCCATCAATTTCCGAACCTACCCTACCTAGAAAAAGACGTGCACCTAACAGGTTAGACAACACAAGATCATTACAGGCGCGTATACTTTGAAGCCCTTGACTTGATGATAAATGCTATTGACCATCGTTTTAAACAGCCAAGTTTTGATGCATATGCAAAGATGGAGTTTGGTCAAGGCTCTAAACTATGAAGATTACTCAACAGAGTTACTGTTCATTAAGACACATTACAGCGATGATGTGGACATTGGAGCATTAAATGCCCAACTCGAGGTCTTTAAAGTGATCATGAAGGATGATGATTCCCAATTTGTATGTTTTCATGACATCCTTGAAAAAAAGATTAAAGACGTGGCTCTGTTCAACAATGACCCAAATAAGGTTCAGCAATCTTACAATACTACACACTCACAAAGAGAGGACTGACAAACTTTGCCTTCTTGACATTGCTAATGAGTTTTCTGGGAGTAATGATAATCGGAAAAGGAATTTCGGCCACTTTAGAGAATCTGATTTTCATATTTCGTAGTAGGCTTATGGTCATTTATAATAACAGTCACCCACAGCCTACAATAGTAAAAGGACGCATTCACTCAGTGTTTATAAAAGACTTAAGTAGAACATGTTTGGAAAATCGAATGTTGAGTTTACGTTTTGAATAGTTTCGTTGCCTTGGGCTATCCATTTACGGTGTTGAGGCATGGACCATCCCAGAATATTGCGATTGCATACATTTTGTAGTTTTGTTTTTGCTGCATTTAAAGTTATTAAATTGTAAGATTTATTTAATAAACTGAACTAAAAATTGTGTTTTGTTTTAATAATTTTTTGTTAAAACGCCCTTCAAAACTGTATGCCACCGACCCCCCTGAAAATGTTTTCCCTTCAGCACTCCCACTTCGAAAGTCCCTCCGCGGCGCCTGGCCGTTGGTTTTATTATTCCTTCCTTTTCAAGTCGATACGGATTGTTAACCTGTTGCCGGAATCTCCTATTGACTGTTTCGTTGTGTGCAGACGACCGATAAGTTTCTGAACTTTAGTTTAGTTTAGTTTTAATCTTTATAGACATTTTTAAATATCTGTTCTAAGTTTCTTGTTAATTAAATAAATAATTGTAAAAACCAAACAGCTGAGGTTACACTTTTTGTTGCGTATAGCGGTCACGTAACAATTGGGGGCTCAGGCGGGAAACGTATACGTTAGTGCCTCGGGAAAGTATACGTTAGTGTCCGGGGAATTTCATTCAAATCAAAGTTCGGTAACTTTTGATATTTTTTTTTATTCGGAGGTAAATTTCGAATTTGTGTGAGCTCAGCTATTTGATAAAATGTCAGAATGTAAACCTGAACAGTTTATGTTAGAGCCCGATCAAGAGGTTTTTAATAAATTGAGAAAGGATGACCTGATCTCATTATAGAGGTAAAAACTTCTATGGTAAAGAAGGAGATGCAAAAGACAATTATGGAACACTTAGTTAAATCAGAACACTTTGAAGAAAGTGTTTTAAATTTGTATAAGAATCTCGATGCAAATCCAGAAATAGAAATAGAAAGAATGAGATTTGCAATGGAAGCAGAAAGAATGAAATTGGAATTAAAGAAATTAGAAATGGAGAGAGATAGAGAGATAGAGAAAGGGAAAGAGAAGAGAGATTAGAAAAGCAGAGATTGGAAATGAGAAAAATAGAGTGCAAGAAAAATTGGGATCTGTTCATACTGGAACCAAACTAGATTCGAGTTTTGATGTTACTAAGCACATTAGAATGGTTCCACCTTTCCAGGAACAGGATGTCGATAAGTATTTTTTACATTTTGAAAAAATAGCCGAAAATCTTAAGTGGCCCAAAGAAAATTGGACCATGTAATATTGCAAAGTGTTTTAGTTGGAAAAGCTCGTGATATTTACGCACAGCTTCCGTTAGATATAGCTTCGGAATACGATACCGTTAAGGAATTTATTCTTAAGGGGTACGAGTTGGTCCCTGAGGCATATCGTCAAAAATTTCGAAATTTAACAAAAAAACGGGTAGGCAGGCCTATTTAGAATTCGCTAGAGAAAAAGAGCAGTTGTTTGATCGCTGGTGTGCCCAGGGACGGACTGGCCAGTCGGGCTTACCAGGCAAATGCCTGGTGGGACCCCTTGCCCGTAGGGCCCGCTTTTGGCCCTTAAATTTTTTTGACTTTGCAAAAGTAAAAAAAGGCTATGTATCAATCAGGAAATACACGCTAAGGATAAAATAATTATCTAGCGTTTATAGTGGAAGCTATCGTTTCTTCCGACATTTTCGAGTTCCAGAATTATGAAGAAAACCATTAAACATGGTGCACAGAAAAGGCATAAGGAAAAGGTGGATGACTTGCAAGAAGAAACTCCTCTGAAAAGAGAACAATGTTTAGAGTCCGCGGAGTTGGAGGGAATTGGACCAATCTTCCCCTTTTCCCCCTCCTAATATAGAGTCGTTCTTTACAATTTGTTGAGATTACTCAAAAAGAAAATGTCGATCTAAAAAGTTTGAAACACTTCAAACATCTGATCTACAGTCATATTAAAATATATGTTGTATGGCATGGGAAAGAATGCATACGGAAGTGCGTCGTCCTTTGTTTTTATTGGTAACCCTCAGGCCTTAACAGGTTTTGACCTTACAATCCATGCATTTTTTACATTCAGCGTTAATATATGTTTTCACAAACTAATATACTATTTAAAGCCTAATTTGGACAAAATCTTTGTTAAAAATGACGAAATGTGCTATTACAAACATGTTTTAAAAGCTCAAAACTGATGTCAGAATGCCGGAAATGCCGCATATCTGAGACCCAAATTTCAAAATTTTCCGGGGGAGAATCCCCCCTACACATGCGGACCCACAACAACTTGGTTTGGAAACCGGGCCCTCTTTTACAGCAAATCGCCTGGGCCCCTGTGACGTAGCCAGTCCGCCACTGGGTGTGCCTCCAAAAAATCCGATAAGGAATACGACCAATAGAGACAATTGATTTTGATTGAAGAATTTAAAAGATGCATTCAAAGTGATATATGCGTATTTCTAAATGAACAAAAGGCGACAACCTTAATTAACAGCTGCCGCGCGTTTGGCCGACGATTTAATTTTAACACATAAGGTTTCATTCACAAGTAAGGCGCCACAGTCTTGGTCTTTTCGAGGTAATAATTCTTCATCATTTCATAGCAAGCGTGTGTTTGGTGCTAAGAACCTGTCAAAAGGAAAATTCAGACAATTTTAATCCTGACGCTAAAAAGTCCAAACCACCCACTGCTAGATTTGAACCACCTTCTCAAGGCAAGCCTTCAAACTCTCCTTTTAACAACATAGTTTGTACTTATTGTAGAAAGAATGGTCATGTAATATCAGATTGCTACAAATTGAAATGGAGACAACAACAGCAAAGTGAAGTAAAACACAATGGCTGTACTTCAAAACAGTCCATGCGTGACAATGTGCAAGACACTTCTGTCATTAAGCCACTTCTTTCTCTTAACTATTATGGAAGTCTTTCAACCATTTATTCATAATGGTTTCGTATCACTTACAAGTGATCTGTAAAAAACTGTTCCTATTAAAATTTTAAGAGATACTGGGGCTTCCCAATCTCTTTTGTTGGCAGATACTTTACCATTTTCTCAGAAGTCTTACTCTGGTAAGAATGTTTTGATTATAGGAGTTAATTCCGATACTTTTAGCTCTCAACAATTACACAAAGTAAATTTGTCATCAGACCTAGTGTCTGGTACCGTTCTATTGGGTGTTAAAACGACTTTACCATTCGAGGGAATTCATCTACTTCTCGGCAATGATCTTGCAGGCGAGAAGGTAGTCGTTAACCCAATTTTGACTGATAAACCGTGTGTTAATCAAACTCCTGGTCCTATTGAGCGAGAAATTTCAGATTTATATCCCGCATGTGCGGTAACTCGAGCCATGCGTCAGCAGAAGCAATTAGAGCATGACGCTAGTGAAGACGTCGTCGATATGTCAGACACCTTTCTTGGCCAAGCTTTCGAAGGCGCTAACCCAACATCCGAACCGTCTCAAGCAACCTTTTCAAAGCCAAATCTTATTAATGCACAACAAAATGATCCTGAGATCTCTGTCTTATTTCATAAAGTTGTTGACGAGGCCGAAATTGCGAAGAATCCGGTCTGCTACTTTATTAAAAACGATATTTTAATTATTAATTATTTTATATATAAAGCTATACCTTTGAGAAATATTAAGGCAAAAACCATTGTTAAGGTCTTAATTAAATTCTTTACTTTAGTTGGCCTTCCGAAGTCTGTTCAGTTGGACCAAGGTTCAAATTTCATGTCTGGAATTTTTCAACAAGTTATGCACGAGTTAGGCATCAAGCAGTATAAATCTACTGCCTATCATCCTGAAAGTCAGGGTGCTCTCGAAAGGTTTCACCAAACACGATGAGAACCTATTGCCTCGACCCACAAAAAGACTGGGATGACGGCATCCATTTACTTTTATTTGCTGCTCGAGAGTCAGTTCAAGAATCTCTGGGCTTTAGCCCATTTGAGTTTTCGGACATACGGTTAGAGGACCACTTAAACACCTAAAAGAAAAATTCCTTTCGGAAGATGCCGGTTCGTTAAATCTTTTGCAGTACGTTTCGGACTTTCGCACAAAACTTACGAAAGCATGTGATCTAGCTAGGACAAATATTCGATCAACACAGAAAAACATGAAAAATAGGTTCTTGCATTGCTCCCAGTTCCTGGAAATTCCCTTCAGGCTAGGTATTTTGGTCCCTATGTTGTAGACAGGAAAGAGAGTGATTTAAATTATGTCCTAATAACTCCAGATATGCGTAAACAAAAACAGTTGTGCCATGTAAATATGTTAAAGCCGTATTACGATAATGATAGGGTAATACATTCTGTAAATGTAGTGAGTTCTGAGTCTGATAAAGACAAAGACAAAGACGATGTAGACCTAGGAGAAATTTCTAGTCTGTCTGCCACATCAAAACTCTGATGTCCTACATAATCTGGATTCCAAGCTATCTCATCTTCAACCGAATCAACGTCAAGATCTTCAGAACCTGGTTAAAGAATTCGAACACCTTTTTCCAGATATTCCTAGCAGAACAGACAAAATTTTCCACGGTGTCAACGTTGGTGATGCTAAACCAGTGAAACAACATCCCTACAGGTTAAACCCAGTGAAGCAGAAATACCTACGTGAGGAGGTTCAATATCTTTTGGAAAACGACTTCATAGAACTAAGTCAAAGTAATTAGAGCTCTCCATGTATCTTGGTGCCGAAACCTGATGGAAGCTATCGTATGTGTACCGATTACCGTCGGATACATTTCCAATCCCATGAATGGATGATTGTATCGATAAAATTGGAAAAGCCAAGTACGTCACCAAGTTTGATTTATTGAAAGGATTTGGGCAAGTTCCACTTACTGATCGTGCCAAGGAAATCTCAGCCTTTGTTACCCCACAGGGTTTGTTCCAGTACAAGGCCATGCCATTTGAAATAAGAAATTCGCCAGCCACCTTTCAACGTCTCGTTAATAGCATCATTTCTGGACTGGACGGTTGCGAAGCGCACATCGACGATATCATCATTTACAGCAATACGTGGGAAGAACATCTAAAGATCATCCGAGATTTCTTCAGGAGGCTCAGCAAGGAAAAACTGACCATCAATTTGATCAAAAGTGAGTTTGGGTGTGCACATGTCACCTATTTGGGTCATGTTGTTGGTCAGGGTTATGTAAAGCCTGTTGATGCCAAGATAAGTTGTATTTCAGAGTTTCCTAGACCTTCATCAAAGAAACAGTTGATGCGTTTCCTGGGTATGGCTGGTTATTACAGAAAGTTCTGTCCAAATTTCTCCACCATCACTGAGCCTTTGACTCAGCTACTTCGCAAGAATGCAAGAATTTGGACAGATCAATGCGAACTGGTGTTTGGAAACCTTAGAGCCATGTTGAAAAATGCTCCCGTTCTGTCAGCTCCAGATTTCAACCATCCATTTAAGTTAGCTGTGGATGCAAGTGATGTAGCTGCTGGTGCTGTTTTGCTCCAAGAAGATGAAGACGGGATTGACCATTTGGTGTGCTATTTTTCCAGAAAGTTCAACAAACACCAGATAAACTATTCGACAATTGAAAAGGAATGTTTAGCTCTGGTTTTCGCTTTACAGCATTTCGAAGTTTATGTCTCTTCCTCAAGTCTGCCGGTCGTTGTATTCAGTGATCATAATCCTTTGGTATTCCTCCACAAGCTGAAGAACAAGAATTAACGCCTATTGCGATGGAGTCTAGTTTTACAAGAATATAATTTGGAAATCAGACATATTAAAGGAAAAGACAGTTTGATTGCGGACTGTCTTTCTAGGCCATAGACATGGTCAAACATTTTATATTCTAAAAAAGAAAGTTCTATCAAACTTCCTTTTTTTCTTTAAGAGGGAGGGTGTTTAAGAGGGAGGGTGTTTAAGAGGGAAGGCGTCCGGACTTCCACGCGGCCAAACAGCTTATGTGACGTCACTGGTTAGAGTCAGTCACAGCGAAGATGGCTTGATAGAGAGAACGCGTATCCAACAATAGACACCGTCGTACATGAACAACCGACCCGTATTGTTTCTGCTCGTGAACGCAGACAGGTAAGCTTAAGTCTACTATACAAGCAACAATTTAATTCGTGACGAAGTTTGTAAAGTTGTGTAGGTAAGGTAAGTAGGTTTGCTTATCTATATGCAGATTTGTCTTATCTAATGAGGATTTGTTACTTGTAGATCTTGTTTACCTGCACCAGCAACAAAGCTCACATGAAGGATTTACAGACATTTACACAACCTCGTACCCACGGTATTATCTCCGCTCCCCCCGCCCCAAGCTGCGAATATACCTGGCACAGGCTGGTCACGTGTCACCAACTTTTTAGGTGATAACAAAAATTTCGTGGGAGGGGTCCTACAAAACATCTCTTTGTCACATTCAACAATTCAACAAACCGGCACCATGTCGCAACCGTCGAATTGTATCTTTTTTCTCTCTTGTTTGCATTTTGCAATTGTAAACAGTTCATATTGGAATAAAGTTTTGCGACCTAAGCAAATTATTTCCTTGGAGAATTTATACTTGGGAAAAAATGTACTGGCTGTCCTTCCGACAGGATACGTAATGTTGGTTTCTTAAGCGCGTCTGTACTAAACGTGAAGTATAGCGCCTTGGAAGATGGTGCAGAGAATGTGATATTATGCGATGTTAACAATCAATTGTGCCAGAAAACCGAGCTTGAAAACGGACACTACAACATCGTGTTTTCTCACCCGGAGTCTCTTGTTTCGTGCAAGTATGCACGAGATTTGATGTTGAGCAAACCATATCAAGGGAACGTCTGTGCCGTAGTTGTGGATGAAGCCCATTGTATTTTGGAATGGTAAGTTTTTAATTACCTACATACAGTCCGTACTTTCTTCCTGAGCAACTATGAGCTGGGCTAGCCCGGTTAACTGGGCTCACGCGATTGATTAGGATCTCACTGTAGTTTTGAAACTCGCATAAACTAAATGTACAAAGAAGAATTGGTTTAGTTTAATCCTAACGTTGGTTAAAATCTCTTTTTGTTGCCGAGGAAAGAATTTCGTGACACGAGTCAGCCCGGTTAGCTGGCTCATGTAAACAGCCCCTAAAACTTGTGCTATTCAAAAATATGTTGAGTTATTGTAATGGTATTGTTTTAATTCAAGACATCGAGTGTATTTTATTGTGATACATTGTGATACTGTTTAAGATTGTGATACTGATATATGCTTTATACCATTGCGACTGAATACTGTTTGTTTACTTTCAATTTTCAGGGGTAGTGATTTCAGACAAGACTATAGTCGTCTTAACATGTTATGTGCATTATTCCCCAATGTTCCAGTTTTGGCATTGACAGCCACTGCCAACAAACAGGACATAAAGCAGATCAAGGAGTCACTGTGCCTTCAAGAATGCATTGATGTTATTGCTAATCCTGACAGAAAAAATATTCTTTATGCAAAACATTTCAGGAAAGGACAGGACATTGACAACATTGAAGAGATCCTCAAGCCAATTGCCCAGAATTTGTTACTGGCAACAATAAATTATCCAATCACAGTTATTTACCTCCCCATCAGATGGTGTGGATTTGCATATACCCTGTTTAAATCTGTTCTTGCTAATCACCAATACTACCCAGCAATTGCACCTGCAATACCCAAGAACCGATTATTTGGACAATTCCATGCACCACAGACAAATGAAATGAAAGAGGAAATATTACGTCAGCTAACTTCTTCCCAGTCAACCGTACGAGTTGTCTTTGCAACAATTGCTATGGGAATGGGTGTAGACATACCATCGATATGTCAAGTCATTCACATTGGTCCACCACATACAATTCAATCATTTTACCAGGAGACAGGAAGAGCTGGAAGAGATGGAAAACCTTCTACAGCTGTTTTATATTATAATAACAGGGACATTTCCAAGAACAAACCAGGCATGCAAGATTTGGTAAGAAGTTATTGTCAAAGTGAGGGGGTTTGCCTTAGGGTTCAGTTATTGCAATTTTTTTATGTCAATGCCCCCAAATCACTGAGACCATTGCATGATTTGTTGTAATGTGTGTGAGAAACTGCTCGTGTTCTCTGTGCCATCCAGATCACTGAACATTTATAACATTGCATGTGGTGTAAAAAGATCCTAAACATGTGGTCTTATTGCACTTTTTGTCGAATTTAATGTATACTAGAAGATTTATTGTATATATCAACAATTATATCATTTATATGCACATTTGTTGCAGGAAATATTTACCACGTATATTTTTTTATTAACAGACATACAGTTTTTCAGTAATTTTTCAAAATTAAAATAGTAAATTCTTAATTGTAACAATCACAATGGCCATGGGTATTTTTGTATATTGTACAGTATATGTAATGTAATTTATTATTGGGATCCTGATAACTTTTAACCCTAAATCACTACTGCATGCATCAGGTGGCCTTTTAGTATTTTACTCTGGCTAATGTCAGACAATTTTACTCATCAAAGGAAGCAGTCTAGTAGTGAGAGGGTTAATAATTATAACTGTATTACACATAGCTCTTTTTTTTTCAATTCAAATTCTTATTTTAATTTAGAAAAGTGAAAAGGTATTGAACTGCTGAGATTCTTTGGAATTGTAGACTTTTCAAGCACAGTACTCTACACAGTACTCTACTCTACTATACTGTCTTATTGTGATAAATACATTGTGTACCTTGTACTGTGTTAATCCCAAATATAAAATTAATATAGAATGCTTAATCAATTAAAAGCTTATAATTATTTACATCTTTTTACTAAGAAGATTTAATAAGCATTCTGTCATAAATTAAAATATCAGCAAACCTTCTAATGAAATAAATGTACCGTAATAAATATCTACAAACTTTAATGACTAACATGTAAACGAGCCACACTTTTTAAAGGAAAAGTTGGTTGGATTTGGACCCTCCTACACTTGACTAGGTTGTCCATAATATATATATATATATATATAATTTTATACATAACCATCTAACCCTTAATCCTAACCCAACTAAAAATCTATTAAACAAATAAAATATATTGATTCTTTTGACACATTAGACTTACTGTAGTGCTTTCCATCTGTCATTCTTGAACATTTTCTATTCAGTTTTATTTACATGTATTTTAGAATCTGTCACATGTTACTAATGTAACTCAAATGCCTGTGCCCAGTAAATGACACTAGTTAGTCATTTTCATCATCACAATCAGCTTCATCTTCCTGACATGGGAAAAGCATTACAATGTTTTTCTTGTGTCTGGATAGCCACTTCTCAAAATTTTCTTCTTTCAAGTTGATAGGTGGTTGAATGCCATTAAACGACTTATGCAATCTCCCTGCTGTGTGTTGAAAGGGTCGCAATGCCGTCAAATCAGCCAAAATTAGCTTTTCATCCTCTGCTGATGGATGACCTGTGGCTGTGAGTGGAGGATTGTAAATGCCTGCCAACTTGTTTGTCGAATGCATCACCTATATGTCGTACTCCACCAGATGCTTTGCTTGCTCTGCTGATAGCCTTGTCTGTCTTGTTGGCACCCATTGACTTGATTAAGGATTTGATGTCCTTATTTCTATTTTCTTGGAACGAATCAATTTCAATATTCTTCCCCATCCCACCTTTCCAATTGATGGTTGATGCTAACTTATTTTGATGAGCTTCTGCTTGTGAAAGTAAAACTTCAGTTTGCAGAATCCTGATCAGCATTTCAATGGCATATGCATTGAAACCAGAAGCAGAGAAGAAGTGAAGAAGCAGCTGCTTGTGGAGTGTGGCTAGGTATTCAACATTTCCTGAGGACACTGCATCTTTGAAATCAGCAAGTATCATGTAGCTGATCATAAGGTTGACAGCATAGGATAATATGCCATCATCTTCTGTTGAACTTTCAAGTGTGAGGAATACATACTTATACAAGAACTTGTTGATAATTTCCAAATACTCAACCTTTTATTCTTCTGTTGATAGATGTGCATGCACTGGGAAATTACTGTTTGGTTTTTGGCTTTCTATTTCGAAGAGCTCAATAAGTGCCTCAGTTACATATCACTTGCCAACACTTAGGAAAAACTGTTCGCAATCCTCATGTTGTTTAACATAGGAAAAACTGTTCACAATCCTCATGTTGTTTAACATCAAGCGTGACATTTCTTCTTTGCAACTTCTCTTTGAAGTATCCCAATGTACCTTTTTCTCGCACAAGACTGTTTTTTGAATATCCTCTTGAACACTACCTACATGTAGTGTAAAAGAACCAATTAATAAAACTTAGTGGTTCCATACAGTTTCTTGAAAAGTGGAAAATACATGTTCTAGATCCAAAATCTTGCACATTGATTATTTGTTAAATCAGAAATCGTAATGAAAAAGTGCGTAACTGTGGCACAGAATAAAGAACAACCAGAAGTTCGACTCGCGTGAAAACGTTTTCCCCCTTTTTTCTCAATGAGCATTACGCCATCCTACACCATCCTGGTAAGTACCACCTGCACTTTTGAGGGTGAAATTATCCGGTGGAACTTACCAGGATGGCGTAGAATGACGAGTGATGGTGATGCACGCGATGACGACGATTGAGATGCCTGCGTCAGCATCTAAGTAAGTTCCACCCGATAATTTGACCCTCAAAAGTGCCAGTGGAACGTACCAGATTGGTGAATTCTCATACTGCACGTCATGGCTGTTGGTCATGCACGTGTGTGCTCTCGCTCGACTCGCTTCATTCTACCTATGAAGGTGATTTTGTTTGCTTGCTTACTCTATCCTGAATTATCTGAGTGTTGGAGAACCGAGAAATTCTATGATACCAATATCTTAGAAGCGGCCGGTATTAGTGGATCTTCACAGACTTTCATGGACATTCAGAACCAAATACGAAAGTTCGTATGCCTTAAGAACTAAGTTTATGAAAAGGCGAGCAAGATATTATGCGAATTCGTGCAGTTCATTTAACCCGACTGTGATTATTCTCATACGATGTATGGATACAGGAATTGGTCTTCATCCTGGCCCGGCTTCGACATCATGTAACAAGAGAGTTGACTGTCTTTATCTATATGCGAGGTCACTTCGTAATAAACTGAACGAATTACAGGACTTAGTTAAGTGTGAGAATCCTGATGTTGTAGCCGTGACAGAAACTTGGTTAAATGTCAGTGTTCTTGATTCGGAAATTCTCAACTCTGACTATACGATTTATCGCCGTGACCGAATAGACGGAAGAAGAGGTGGAGGAGTTATGTTGTGTCTTAACGCCAATTCGATCTCATCGCGCCGTAGAGATTTGGAGTCTGAGGGGGTTGAGGCAGTAGTTTGTGAGGTTTGCTTGATTAATGATAGGAAACTCCTAATCGGCTGCTTTTACCGACCACCGAATTCCGATGCTGATTATTTGCAGGGCTTGCTGGATATATTTGAGCGAATGAATAACACGGGGATTACAAATGTGCTGATTCTGGGTGATTTCAATTTTCCTAGCATAGATTGGGTCACTTACAGCTTCCCTGATTGTTTAGCCTCGTCTTTTATTGATAAGTTACATGACTTGTTCTGGTCTCAGTTAAATTTTCTCCCTACTCGCTATGCCAATGACGCTGGTGCCGTTTTGGATTTACTTATTACTTCTACCCATGAATATGTTAAAGAAATTGTCTGCCTTCCTGATGAATTTCCATCAGATCACCTGTTGATGAAGTGTTGTTTTACTATTCCAACAAAGCGTGTCAAGCCAATAAAGCGTATCGTCTATAATTATAAGAGGGCGGACATGAACGAGCTTCATAACTTAATGAGGAATGCCCCTTGGGATCTATGTTTTGACAGTGAAGATCTGGAAGGTTCTGTTCAGAGATGGGTTCATTTGTTCCTAATGACTGTTGAAAGCGTTGTTCCAAAAATTAATGTGAGAGCGACAAATAGCGCCCCTTGGATAGACGCCGAAGTACTGGGTCTTGTTAGGAAAAAGGAAAGATTAAGAAAGAAAGCTAAACGAATGTTAAGTGATTATCACTGGGGAAAGTTTCGTCAATTTCGTTCACGATTGAAGATGTTGATTAGGTCTAAACGCAGAGAATATTTCAGCAGCTTATCATCTAGAATTGTGGATAACCCTAAACGTTTCTGGTTATTCTACCAGGCGAAGTATAAAACGAAGAGGATTCCAAATACTGTTTATTACAGAGAGGAAAAGGCTGATATCCATATCGACAAAGCGAGGTTGTTTAACAATTACTTCAACTCTGTTTTTGAAGTCGATCAGGGAGAACCCAAAATGCCAGACAATTTGTTTGATGAAATTGATCACCCTTCCGAGCAATTTCTGTGTGATATCACCCTAGAATCAAACGAGGTTTACGAGGCCTTGTTATCTCTCAAACCTGGAAAAGCGAGTGGTCCCGACAAAATTCCTGCTAGATTATTAAAAGAATGTGCATCAGAAATCTCTTTGTCACTATATATTATTCAATGATTTATTGGCAGGAGGTTATTTTCCTGATACGTGGAAATATTCTGATATGGTACCAGTGTATAAATCTGAGGACAAGGAAAACATTGAAAATTTCAGAGGTATTTCACTTTTATCCATTCTGTCTAAAGTATTTGAAAGGTGCGTCTATCGTCACACCTTTATCTTCTTCAGACCGTCACTGTACCATCTGCAAGACGGATTCGTGAAGGGACGTTCTACTGTGACAAGCTTATTGAAAACAACGCATTCTTTTGCTCAGGCATTGGATAATAGACAACAAATTGACGCAATTTATCTTGACTTCAGTAAAGCGTTCGACTCGGTGTTGCACAATTGCCTAATAAAAAAGTTACACTATCGGTATAAGAGGTAATTTTTTAAGATGGTTTCACAGTTAGGTCACAGGTCGTCAACATAGCAGGGCCTTTTTTCACACTGATACTGGGGGGGGGCCCATGGCCCCCCCAGTACAATAGCTTTTTTATAAGTGTAGTTGTATAAACTATAAAGGAAACCAGTTTACAAAATTAAAATTATATGACTTCACAATGCCTTAATGCTGTTTTATAACGAAGTGAATAATTTTGAAGAAAAGGCAACACAAACTGTCACAAAGGATCATGTTTTGTCTTATTTGTAATGACATGGCAGTTGCGCGGGAAACTGGGGAAGAGAGCGTGTTAGGGGACTGGTGCTGAATTAAAGTGGTAGCCATTTTGTTTTTTTTTGTTATTTTATCAAAAAAGAGTTTTACCGTATGAAATATGAATTTTTGTTTTAAAAGGGAAATCATAAAAAATTATAATGTATAAAACAGTTAATCTGATCCTGGACGTACCATGTACTTCCATCAAAAACAGGTTGGATTTTGGTCCAATCCTGCAAGTAAGGTAATATTTTGGAGGAGAGAAATGGGTCGTCGAAACCCTGTGTTTTGGATTTGGTCAAAAAAATTTTTATTAAATGTGTGTTCTTGTGTTATTGTATTAGTGGAGGGATGGGAGAAGGTTTTTTTTGGTAAAGATTAGTATTCTGATAAAATAAAAAGAGCAGAGGGGAAGGGGAATTTTTGGTACAAGCTGAACTGAGTAAGGAGTTGTTGTTTCTGGTTGCTTTAGTTTTTTGTTGTGGAAATATTTTCAGATATTAAACTGGTATGTAGTTAATATAATATCGCGGTTAACTTGGGGTTACACCCTGTATACAGCAACACGTCACCAATGAGATTTAAGGATAAAAGAGGTAGGAAACACATGGAATAGGATGCGCAAAACCCGGGTGCTGAAGTAGAAAGAAGCCAAAAAACAGACATTTGCGGAAAAAAGCTGTCAGAATTTTGTACAGTAAAGTCATGAATCATCAGGTTTCAAGCATGACTGGGAGGCATGTTTCTAGCTCACTAGCAAGCCTTGGAACGACACGCCTGCTTTTGAAATAAAATATTGCAGCCACCTCCTCGGGTAGGAGATACAGGATTTCTCAGAAGTTCTTACGTCTATTAAGAGTGGACATTTGTCTTCTTTAAAGTTCAATTAAAGTTAGGATTGGGGTGGTGGTGGGGGGGTTATCATTAGTTTTTTGTTGAGATTAAGAGAAATCTTAAGAAAATAACGTTCAAAATAGATGTGACGTAGTTTGTGTCTATTGTCTCTCCTCCACCCGAGGAATCAACCAAGGTTGCCAAGAGACGGTTGGTATACGTGATATAGGTGGTCGGAAGAAATTTAATTAAGAACAGAAACCATGAAGGTCCCTTTCCATGAATGGCCCCCCCACTGGCAAATCCTTAAAAAAGGCCCTGGAACATAGAACTGTTATTGATGGTCAAGCTTCTTCCTGGTTACCTGTTAGATCTGGCGTGCCACAAGGATCGATTTTGGGCCCACTTTTATTTGTGATTTATGTTAATGACCTACCCGCTGTCGTCGATGTTGATACAACAGTTCAGCTTTATGCGGATGACAGTAAATGTTACAGGTTGATATCCAAACCAGCCGACCAAATGCAGCTGCAAAATGACTTAAATAATCTTTGTGCTTGGGGTGTTGACAATAGTATGCGGTTCAACATAAAGAAATGTAAGCATTTATGCATCACAAAGAAAAAAAATCCACTTGCTGCTAGTTATACCATCAATGGAGTTAACGTTTCAAGAGCAACATGTGAAAAGGACTTGGGGGTTCTTATATCCAGTGACATGTCATGGAACAGTCAAGTTAAGAAGGTCGTAAATTCAGCTAACAAAATGCTTGGCCTAATTTATCGTACTTGTCGTAATGATTGTGATCAACGCACTTTGGAAACCCTTTACAGAAGCTTGGTACGCCCACAACTAGAGTATGCCACACAGGCTTGGTCTACATCAGGTATTGGTAATATTAAGGAAGATTGGTGAAAATTATCCAGATCGTCTATGTAAACTCAAACTTTTACCTGTAAGTTATAGACGTGAAATTTTAGATTTATGCTTTTTATTTAAGTGCATGGCTAACAGAACTGATTTTGATATTTTTCAGTATGTTAATTTTAAGCGTTTTCACTATGCCTTACGCGAGTCTGAACTAATTTTAACAAAGAGAAGATTTAGAACTAATGTTTTAAAGTTTTGTTATTTTAATCGTATAGTGGACAATTGTGAACATGATAAGTTATGACATTTAAGAAGTGATTGTCAAATGGTATAACCATTTTTATTTAAATGTAGATGATTTCTTGTAATTTTAAAGTAGGTTTAAATTTTAAATGTTATTTTTTGTATTTTGTATAGTTGTATTGAAGTAGGTTATTTTAATGTAGGTATGATCTTGTTATTTATTCAAAGGTGGCTTATCTTGTAAGGAAACTGTATATGTCCTGTATTATATTTTTATTATATTTTGTAAAATTAAATGTAAATTTAAATGAGGTTAAACTTGACATACAACATTTGCAAACACAGGGAATGCAACTGTTTCTGTTCTGTTTTCTGTCTGTGACTGTTGTTATGGCAACAATGACATTTAAAATGGCTGCTAATTTGCATTTAAACTAGTTTATTCGAAAACAACGTTGGTGTCCCCCAATTGTTATTTTATTAAAAGTTTTCATCTAGTATGTGTAATTGTTAGGCCAATTTAAAAAAATTCTGCAGATCCAAAAAATTTTTTATTAAGAATAATCACGTTTTTTTTATTTGAAAAATTACCGATCTTCTACAATTAGAGTCATCATCTTCTTTGTCAGTTAACTCTACCATCGTACTCTCATGCTCTTCACAAACCTTCTTACTCTCTATAAATGACAATAATAATTTTGTAAAATTAGACTATTATTAGCAATTTTAACAAAACTAATTATCAGGATGTACAGTACATTAAATTTAAGGTAAATTTATTTATGGTATCAAATACGCTATCATTTTAGTCAGCCAATTTTTATCGGCTGGTCAACGGATAAAAAATGGTGTTTACCTGTTTACTATACATGTATCTCAGTTACATGAAAACATTGTTACATACCTGAACTAATTTTGACTTTGACAAGCTGAAACTTGTGCCACCTTTCATTCGGTTCCCGCCCTTCTTTCATAATTTTGAAAGCATTTGATCCTGGTGGCCAAAAAACATATTTATCTGTAACCCAACAGTCTGGGACAACACCTTCTTCTTCACGGTTACCTTCAATCCACACAGCTCGGACCCACATTTTAATAAAGCCTACATAATAAAAAGAGTATACGTTAATACATATTAATCATCGATAGATAGCGAATAAGAAATTGAGTACAAGCTAGTACTCGCACAGCCATATGGAGGTGATGAGGTGTGAAAGATTTGTTTTGCATTGGTGTTTACAAAGAATCATACCTTATGTAAATAAATGTGATAACGTCTAAATTAATTGAATGTACAAATTAACATTACTTACACAAAAATACAAGCTCCTAAACATTTGTAGACCTTTCAAATTCATGTAGTAATGGAAAAAAGACATAGGCTATATTGTAAGGCAAACAAACAGCTTTGCGAGCTAAGGCTTCCTTTTCCAACAACACTCGTTTTGTCTTGCTGTTCAAGTCTTTTATACTAGCAATGTCAATCAGTTTTGAGCTACAGGGTAATTCAAAGAAACTATTCATGTGGCATTGCTTTACAACATCGCACACTAGTTTACCATCTTGCCTCTTCTCTTTAACAAAGGCAAACTTTTCTGACTGTAAGAGGAAACAGCTGTCTTTGATTTTAGTAGATATACAGAGAGCTCTTATTTTCCCTGCTACAGCAACGTTTGAGTTTTCCAACTCTGTTAACCTTTTGGCAACTTGAACTATCGGATTCTCAGCTTTTCTTACCATTTTCTTTATTTTTTGCAAATAATTTTCAAATGGAAAGGCTGATAGATCATTTAGAGAGCAACCAAAGTTGTCAACATCATCAGCAATATGAAGAAGATTGTGCACATTGTATACGGTGAACATTTCTCCATAAATATTTTTACACTTTTTGACAAAGTAGACCATCAAGTCTTTTGCATATTGCAAGTACTTTTGTCGCTTCTCTTCACTTGCATCCAATAATATGGATAATGCAACAGTCAGTGTAAGAAAATTATTGTAAGCTTCATCGGATACAACATTTCTTAAGACAACAGGTCCAGTATACAGAACAAATTGTCTAAATTCTGTTGCTTTCCACCGTTCTAAATACTGCAAAGACCTTGGCTGTTGTGCAAATTCACTTGGCATTTTCCCCTGTAGTGATTCAAGGTTGTTTGACATCTGATTTATCAATTGAGATGATAGTCGGCACTCACGAGGACCTTTTTTAAGGTAGCACAACATGCGCTTTACAACCCCTAAGCAGACCAGGTGCGTATAATCTAAGGGAAAAGACTTAATGCAGGGTGTACCGAAATTGCTAAGTGGTGTTTTCCGTAATTGATGAAGATCGTAAGAACAAGAAGCAAAATCCTCATCATTTCGCAGTGGAAAAGTTTCTTTCGAATTAAAAATAACTCTTCCATTCCAGGAACCTTGTATTGTGCACCTTTCACATGAATGATAACCATTGTGGTTCTTAATGCATTTCAGAAAAGCTCTTGCCGGGGCATCACACACAAAGGCCTTAATGTTGAATTCATATCGTTTTGTGTTGAAAATAAATTAATTGCTGAGTAGTTCAAATTCCTGGAGAAAATCATAGACATAACCTTCCAAAGGATTTGGTTTACTCTCCCCACAAAACAAAGCAATCACAAATGGTTCAAATTCACCAAAACATGCTAATATAGGCCACATTTGGACATTAGATAACTTGAAAAGAGGTACTCCATCAATGTTCACAATCAGATCTATGGAGTCATTGCTTTCAGCAAAATTGAAATTTTGTGCCAATATTTTCTGTATTCCATTTTGTATTCCAAAGTAGTAATATTTTCCATTACATTTTTCAATAACTTGTACAGTTTGGGGGGTTCCTAGCAGTGTTCGAGCATCTTTTGGAAGACAGTGTCTCTGGCGCCGAAGTATATCAAGTACTTCATTTATGCAAGAACGGGTTATGCTATTTTTAGTAGCCCAGCCAGCAAGCTCCTCTGACAGATCTGGGTTGTTTTCAACATCAGATTGCTCACTTTTCTCAGATTCAGAAGATGATAAAACATTGGCAGTAAAACCAAAATCTGACTCGGATGCTGAACTCAAACTAGGTGATAATTGGTCTGAATTATCTCCAGGATCACCTAGGGCTGGCTGCAGAAAGATCTTATTAGAGCATTCATCTTCACTACTACTACTCGATTCTGCTAATACTCTTATTTGTTCGTGACATTTTCGCCATCTTTTATGATACAAAATGCACCTTAGAAAAGAAAAATAATATAAACACTTACAAAAAAGAAATAAAATTTTATTGAAATAATTATTTTTATTCAAATTATGAAGCATAATATTTTAGAAGAGATATTTACTTGCATGAGACCTACCGTAACTTATTAAAAAAAAGAAATTTAGTGCTGCATAGTGCGAATTACAAGATCAAGTAGAGGAACAATGGTAAACCACCAGTAATGTTGATATAATAAAATGTCAAATATTGATATAATAAGACAGACGAAATGGTGAGACAAAATGAAAAGGAACTTTTAAGTGCAAATGTGAGCGATGTAACACATTTGTTCTAAAAGGGGCATTTATTTACTCAAAACATCAGCATTTGATTTCCTATCAACATCACCAGCAGTTTACCACCGTCTTTCTATTTGATCAGACTCATTTCATTTATAAAATGTTAATTTCAGAATGAACACTAAATAATCCCATTTTAACAATTTTTAATACTTTTGTGTTACTTTAAATTGATTTTACTCTTATTTTTTAATAGAATACAAAAGGGAATTCAAAAATGACAAAAATAATTATGATACTGTGCCTAAATTTTGATAATTTTGGGATTGATTTAAATGTTTGTTAACTGTTAATAATACAATATACTTTACAAATAGTCTATTAATTTAATTTCAGTTTAATAATTATTCAACATTAATTTTGTTTATAATTATATATAGAATATGCAAAAACAATCATAAATTTCTCTATAAATTGGCTTCAATCTGATTGGCTACTCTACTCGACATCTATTTATTGGTATATAGTGAGTACAAAATTGAGTACCAGTACTTGCGCAGTCATGCAGTAAAAAATTTAACATGGAGGCCAATGAGTGAAAGAATTGTTTCACCTTGGTTTTCACACAGGAACAACAGTATGGTTCATTTTTTGAAACAATTTGGTTGACGTAAGCTACACAAACTAGTTTCTACAGTATTAAGACAATTAGATTATTCGCTCTGAACTTCTATGAGCTGATAGTTGACTCGAGTTCAGCTCTCATCAACTATTCACTCAGATATTTCAAGCTCATAATGTAACTGTCAAATATGAAGATGAGCCTACTGCTGCTCTTGGAGCAAATGGTTAAATATGTTTAAATAAATAAAAAAACCTGTTAAATATATATATATATATATATATATATATAAAATATGGAGTGCCATTTATAAAAATAGGTTTACTGTTTAGCATACTTTATCAGACATGTACATGCTAATAGACAAGTATAGAATAAAACATATTCCGAAGAGTAATGCCATCCTGTAAACTCAAGATATGAGTCAAACAAGTGGAACTATAATTATTGAAAATTGTAATATTCTTATATACAAGACCTGGCATGTTTTTGTATTTTCACTTGCCTGATGATGACTTTGAAATAAAGTCGAAATATTACAATTTTCAATATAATTCCACTTGTTTGACTCATATCTTGAGTTTACAGGATGGCATTACTCTTCGGAATATGTTTTATTCTATACTTTTCCAAGTTGTCAGCTGAACTTGGTTTTCTAATAGACAACCGCTTAGGTTATTAGGATATTTGCAGTGGATACCATTTAAAATGAATATAATATTGTTTTTAATTATAGCTTAACAATAAACTTATATAGAGCTTAGACCACTTTGGATTTAGACGTCTTTGACGGGTTTGCCTTGCTGATAAAAATACCACATACAATATTGTAAAACCAGAAGTATAGCATTATATGAGCTTAACAATAAATCTAATAGATAGCCTAGAGTAGAGTACCTTGGACTCAAATGTAAATTCCCTATCTAGACTCTAGACGGCTTCCGACAGTTCAGATTGCTATCCCATGTGCTTTTAGACATTTATCGGTTTGGGGGCTTCGTCTTGGTGATTAAAATGCCATAAACGGTAAATAATATCTAAAGATTATCTAATTTCGAACAACCTATTGTCTAGAATAAAGACAATTTAACTGGGCTGTTGTTTTCTCTCGTTTATAGCAATCAACAAGCCCGGCCATTATACATGTAAGATGGCACAATTCTTGTTTACCCACTTAACGAATAACCAACAAATGATCGTAATCTTAAAAATACTTTAAAAATAATATTAGGTTACTAAAGAGTTCACTCAATTTAGGATGATGAAAGGAAGGCACTCTTACCTGTAAATAATCCAACGATTTTTTTCTGGCTATACGCAACAAACGCTTCCGAAGCAAAAATCCTGTACGAGTCGTGACTTTGGTTACCTAAAAAATAACCAACAAATGATCGTAATCTTAAAAATACGCCCACTAAAGTAACATTAGGTTACTAAAGAGTTAACTGAATTAAAGATTATGAAAGGATGGCACTGTTACCTTCAAATAATCCAACGATTTCTTTAGCAAATTTAGACACCCAAAAACACTTTGAAAGCACAATAACACGAGTCGCAACCAGACACAAAGCGCGTGATGTCTCATGGGAAATCCTATATTCAGACTTAATTTTGCGCATGACTAAAAAACCGCTGCCCGACTTTTGCTTCGGCTCAGTTGCTATAAATGAATTACAACAATTCAGCAGAACGTTGACAAGAAAACAAGCTAGATGGCGAATACAATAATTAAAGTTGGATAACAATTACATTTTAGCATGGTGCATAATCGGTACACCGATGTAAAGTCAATTTAAGTCATATTACGACGTTGATTCAACGTCAGTTTTCAATGTATATATTTCAATATATTTCGTTAATTAGGAAGTAGGAACAAAGAATATAACGTATAAAGAGGCTAACAATATTTTCACACAAAAACATAATTATGAAAAATAGGTTACATAAAAAAAACAAATTCAGGACGTCGTTTCGAGGTTGTTCCAATGACGAGGTTTGACGTTGGATTTTGCCACGTTATACCGACGTCGATTTTTGGTTGGCTGACGTCGCGACGTACTTTCAACCAAAACCCAACGTTGAGACAACGTTGACTGCCTACTGGGCAATGTCTTCAGCAGCATGTCATCAAGTAATATAACCGGAGCTGTCACACCATGGGTGACATTTTGTTGCCTCAAAAGTGTTAGTATGGCTTTTCGATTTTCGATAATGGAATCGAGCTTCACCAGGACACTTGTCTGAAAAGCTGGAATGGTATTTCATAACGTTATTATGATTTTATGATACCTTCAAGACACGATACCAAAAATAACCGGTTAAAAGTGGTTAACAAGTTAATATAAGCATGTTTAATGATGTACTTTAACTGAACATACTTTCATTATTGCTTGAAGGTTGCCTGACAAGTTGAGGGGAACAAAGAGAACTATTCCAAGCATTTGTAGATAAGTCAAATTGATCTGAAAAACAAATATAAAACCAAGTAATATAACTTGAAATACATGAACGCAACAACCCCTCGCCTGCTTTCACATGTTTAGGTCAATACCCCCACCCCCATTAAAATTATGTGTCTCATGTACAGACCTCTTTGCCAAGCTATGTTAGTCAATGTATTAATGATTATCGTTAATTGTGAAATGGCCTAGTATTGACAATAATCGTGAATTTTGGAACTAATCCCCCACCCACCCAGTTCTATAAACAAAATGTTCACTATAATATAAAATATTTTATTCATAAAATACCTTCGTGGACTGAAATGCGTGTAGTCTGCGTGTACAAGCAACATACATGTACATACTGTACACACACTATACGAAGCTTTGCGTGTAATAACTACACGCAAAGCTTCGTGTATAATAACTACACGCAAAGCTTCGTGTATAATAATTACACGCAAAGCTTCGTGTATAATAACTACACGCAAAGCTTTGTGTATAATAACTACACGTAAAGCTTCGTGTATAATAACTACACGCAAAGCTTCGTGTATAACTACACGCAAAGCTTCGTGTATAATCAATACGTAACTACACGTAATTTTTCGTGTACAAAAGTAATACACGTGCAGTCAACTACACGCAAAATGCGTGTAGCGGACTACACGCAACTGCATGCGCGTAGTTAAGGTTGCGTGTAGTGCGAAGCTGCGTGTAGTTTGACTGTACTACACGAAGTATGCACGACACGCACCTGTAAAGTGCGTGTATCGTGGGTGGAAAAACCCCACGCAGGTGTTACAAAACTTTTGAGCGCAAAACGTTTGAACTGTAAGTATACACAGAACTAATAATTACTGTATAACGAGGGGCTTGTGATAAAAATAGTGTAAGGAAAGATTAATGCCATAAACAGAGAAAAGCACAACAGGTTCAATAGAGAATATAAGCCTCACTGACTAAAAATATACCCACACTCACTATCAGGTGGATGCATTGAGTTGGATAAGTCTTGGATGATCTTTCCAATTGAGTCATCTTGACTTGGTGGCGTAAATAATGGTTCTATATTAATTAAAACAAAATGTCTAAACAAAATGCATATGGTATACTTTGCTAGTGGCCAACACAGCACTGAACTTACCCTGGTTCAGGTTGTGTGAAACTTGAACAGGACTAGACAAATTACCAGCATGAGATACTGGACTTGCATAACCAAAATTACCAATTTGTGATAAGGGTTGGCGCATACCCATTGGTTCTTTGAAAAATGAAAAACAAAATTCAAATATTAACATAGTTCAAGTATATGTGCCTTTTGTGGATCTTTTTTAGGTTTTTGTTTCCTGCTAAATGCAGTACATGATGTTTAATACTTTCACTCCCAACTTACGGGAGCTCTCCACTTTTACGACAAGTAAAATCGCTAAAAATACATTTAACATACAGTTATTATACATACCAATATCAGCAATGCTATGTGCAATGCCTTGAAATTGTGGTGGTTGTGGTAAAGATGGACTGCAGCTAATTTCTTTCCTATGATTTTGAGTAAGGACAGTCCTTTTCTTTTGACCGTCTCTAAACTTTTTACGAGGAGGTGTGTTCTCATCGTTCACCCATCACCCTGTTAATACAGTGACATTTTTATGGCCTGTTGGTGACGTATTACCGTAACCCTTTAATATCCAGGGTTGCCTTTAGTATTTTACTCTGGCTAACGCCAGACGATTTTACTCTGGCTAACGCCAGACGATTTTACGCTAGCTACCGCAAGACGATTTTACTCGTCAATGAATTGGAGACCTCCTGGGTCATAAAGGGTTAATGGGCTTCCACTGTATTTTCTAATTATCAACAAAATAGTTAGCCTGTGCCCCAGAACGTTAGGTCTGGGGCACAGGCTACAAAATAGTTTAATAACAACAAAAAATTTACCATCACTATTCACGGCTTTGGAACTGCTTCTTGGTCGCTTTTTTGGTTGTTCAATTTCAGAGTCTGTATCCAAATTAGATGTCACTTCGGTCTTTTTCAGCAATTTAAGTCCCTTCTCGTAAGTATCTTAAAAAAACGGACAAGCTCTTTCAGTAAAAAAAATCTCTGTTGAAATGCCACCAGGCAAGACAGTTGTGCAGTTCAATGGTTAAATTTGGTTTTAACCAGTAGTATGAGAAAACAGTTATCAGTTATCATTTCTTCAGTTATATATTTAAATATCTTTATTGTTATTGTAATTTAAACTATAGGTCACTAACGTAATTGGCTCAAGCTGTGTTAGTGTTCCTGTGCCGTTGCATATTTTTTGTTTACTTTGTTAATCCACCAACGGCGGCCGAAGTTATATAAATAAATAAATATATTTCGTGTAATCGCTGTGGCACGCGCGTCACCAAGTCATCAGACCAGATATACGGACGAAGTCTTGCCTTTGAGTTTCGGCAAGTTTTGGTTTGCAGATGTAATCTCGCATGTCAAAAAAGATCACACTTCAAACGTGATAGTTGAAAGCTGTATAGCTTTCGCACGTGTGAAAATCCAATCGTTCATTTGAAAATGTGTGGAGCGGTGTTGAATAGATTGGAATAGATTCCTAATTAGTTCCACTCGAGAGCTTATAAACAAAAAAAAGGTCGCTTCGCGTGACAAAATTCGCCAGTGGCAAACCGGGCGTAACCTTAAATCTCACAACGTAACGTATAAGGTTTCACAATGTAACGTAAAGTTTCACAACGTAACGCAAGATCTCACACGAGTAGTATAGAGCGGGGCTTAATGGACCCCCTTTATGCAGGAATGTCTCATTAGCATGTTGTGTTAGCTTAATAATTCATGAGTTATGAATAATCAATGAGTCGGATTTTTCCGAAGAGATAACGAAGCATTTCCGATTCCGATAAAACGCCGAGTGCTTGTTAAGATTACGTCATTTTAAACACGATGGCCGAACAAACAATTTGGGCTGAATTGCGGGAAAACAATATCGATATAGAAAAAGATACGTTATGTTTTTACATGAATAGATGCCTTAGAGAGCATGGTGAATTGTATGAGAGCATTATCGACCAAATTAACAGAGATAACTTGCCGAGTAATTTGTATACTATTTATCAAGAGATGGATCTTGTGAATTTCGGTAGAATTATTGCTTATTTGACTCTAGTGTTGAAAGTCAGCGATTATTGCGACACCGAAACACTTCGCCAAGCCACTAAAAGAACTGCCAAAGATTTTAGGCGAATTGACTTGCAGAAATACGAAATAAAACACTCGTGGATACAAAGGTTGATTAGATTCCTAACGTAACTGTTGTGAGGGATGTTAGAGCGTTGCTAAGGCGAATTTGAATATTATTCGACAAGTTTGGGCGATAAAAGTCATTAAAAATCGATTAAACGAAGTCATTAATATTAGGAAATGGTAAATACAGGTTGTCATTTCAATGGATTCCGACCTGATTGAGATTTTAAATTTGCGCGAGAGAAAGATTGAGTGTACACTTTTAACATGCTATGTTGAGGAAATATCGTTAAACATTGTGGGAGACCTTACTTCGTCTGTTCTGAACGAGAGAATCCCTGCACGTTTTGGCAATTGGGGATGTCTTCGAGAGTCCAAAGCCTTTGTGTAAACACGGAATGGTTTGCCGTACTCGTAAAGTTAAGAAAGAAGGGGACAACCAGGGTCGTCTGTTTTACTCGTGTCCTAACGAAAGACAACACACATGCGGATTCTTTGAATGGAAACCTACAGAGAGCTCGCCACAAATTTATAACATTGGGTGTCTTTTCAGCAGTCCATTACAATATCAATACAAGAACGCAGAAACGGGTGAATCCTTTACAAGTAGAAAGAATGACTGAAGACATGTATAGTTTTGTATTCTAATTTAATATGTAATAAATATGTTTGCATTTATATCGTGTCGTTGACTTTTCTATGTTCATTTACTTCTAACCTTTGTCGCGTGAACATGACTTGCTGTGGAGGATTACCACAAATAGCCCTTCGTAATATTTTTCGAAAGATTCGCTGTATATCAGCGTGCTGTGGGGGAGAAATTGTGATACAGGCATCCGAATTAGATGGCGGAACAGTACCTTCACGATCTGTATTACAAGCCAAAAAGTCCGGCAAGTTTTGGCGGCGTAGATGCCTTATACCGTGTCGTAAGAAGTGACGGTAAATTCCAGATATCCCGAAACAAGATAAAAACATGGCTTAGACAGCAAGATACCTATACTTTGCATAAACCCGTACGACATAATTTTAAGCGAAATCGTGTTATTGTTGGAGCGATGGACGAGGAGTGGCAGGCTGATCTAGTAATTATGGATTCACTTAGTAAAACAAATAATGGTTATAAATACGTTTTAACTGTTATTGATGTACTGTCCAAATTTGCGTGGGTGGAACCATTAAAAACAAAGACTGCAGAGAGTCTGGTTAAAGCCTTTGAAAAGATACTAAAGAAAGGAAGGAAGCCTGAAACAATTCATACCGATAAAGGAACTGAATTTACCAACAAACGCTTTCAAAAGTTATTGAAGGACAAACATATTCGATTTTTTACAACACACAACGATACCAAGGCATCCATCGTTGAACGATTTAACCGAACGTTAAAGGGGAAAATGTGGAAATATTTTACAGCAAAGAATACGTTGAAATATACCGATGTACTACAAAAATTAGTATATTCCTACAACCATTCGAAACACCGTAGTATTGGGATGAGACCAGTTGATGTTAATCGAGAAAACGAGAGTATTGTGTGGCAAAAACTGTATGGTGATGAGTCCAGCAAACCCGTCAAATATAAATTCAGCATTGGTGACCAAGTTCGGATTAGCAAAGCAAGACGTACATTCAAGAAAGGCTACTTACCTAACTGGACCGAAGAGGTGTTCATCATCACGAAGCGAGTACCCAGACGACCGCCAGTGTACAAAATTGCCGATTATCACAGAGAAGAGTTACAAGGAACATTTTACGAACAGGAATTGCAAAGAGTTACAAAGACAGATAATTACTCTTTCTATTCTATAAAAGTCACTAAGTCACGCATGCATGGTAAACGTAAAGAGTATCTTGTAAAATGGTTAGGTTATCCAGAAGCTTTTAATTCCTGGGTACCACTCGATAATGTAAAAGATTTAACGAAATAAAAATGTGTGTACCTTACAATTTGTGTTCATTTGTGTATTGTTCTTCGACATGGCAACACAGTTTTATTTAACGCTTCCCAGCAATAGCTCTATGGAATATTTTCCAGATAATACTGTAGCAAATTTTAAAGTGAAGCTTGCTGAAACTATACAACTAACAGGTGACTGGGAAGTAGCTTTATCAGAGTTATATTATCCCCATACATGGAGCGCGATTCGAAAAGGTAATCAACAAACGTTTCTCTATAACGCTGGAACAAAATATGACGATACGGGTATTATCCCAAATGGTTACTATAACACCATTGCTGATCTGGTGGGGGCTTTAAACCGTAGCATGAATAAAGAGGCACGAGCCAAGATAAATTTTACGTATAATCGAAGTACACGGAAAGTCACCGTCGATGTAAAAAATGGGGCAAACGTTTGGTTTAGTGGTGACATTGCTACAACATTGGGGTTTCAACAAGACACCTTTATTAAAAAGAAAACCCTAAGTCCTTACGTAGCAGATGTTAACGGTGGATTTTCAGCCATGTATGTATACACTGATATCGTAGATGCACAGTTTGTCGGTGATGTCAAAGTGCCCCTACTCAGAATTGTCAATACTCAAGGAAGTTATGGTGAAAACGTGAATGTCAGTCTCCGTAACCTACAATATATTCCTGTCAAGGTAAAGTCCTTCGAAACAATTGAAGTGAATATAAAGGACGACAAAAACGAAAACGTGTCATTTGGCTTCGGGAAGTCGATCGTGACACTTCACTTTAGACAGCGAAGATCTTCGTATTTCATTTAAAAATGAGACATACCATTATTCCAGACGTAAAGCAATTTCAACAGCATTATTTAAGAAGACAACAAGGTGGAAGTCTACCTGGTTTCCGAGGTGCACGTATTCAGAAAGGTTACGGCATTGGAAGTTTTTTAAAAGTATTGCACGCTTTGGAATACCTCTGGTGAAACGAGGAGCTCAAGCTATTGGAAGAAGAGCTCTGCAAGCTGCAAAAGACGTTGGTCAAGATGTTCTTGCAGGGAAGAATGTAAAGCAAGCGATAAAAGGGCGTGGTTCTGAAGCCGTGAAAGATCTTGTTCAAAAAGGGGTCCGTCGGATTACGAACCAATCAGGAGCCGGTCGTAAACGCAAACGGGTGAATTCTCCTATAAAAGTCAACACAAGACGTAAAACCGTCAGTCGTTCGCAAACTGTGAAGAAGAAAACATCTGAGCCTACGGAAGCAAAGATTGGACCGTTTATAAAATATAAATCATGAGTCAAGCTTTTAGTGCCCTACATAAAGATTCGTGTGAGTGTGCAAAATCAGAATTAGATTTATTTGTAATGCCTGCTACACAAGTAGAAATGAATAAAGGATTTTGGGAAGATATAGATCCAGTGTCGAGTATTGGAGCTTCAGACACCATAGAGTTTCTGTGTGCTGCAAATTCTGATGTGTATACCGATTTAGCAAATAGTTATCTACACGTGAAAGCAAAAATAACCAACCATGATGGAACTAATCTCGATGAAAATGTTCAAGTCGGACCAGTAAATCTGTGGATGCATGCTTTATTTTCTCAAGTAGAAGTTTACCTAAACAACAAACTTGTCACACCATCGAGCACTGCTTATCCCTACCGATCATATATGGAGACCGTACTGAACTTTAGCAAAGACGCGAAATCATCTCATCTGACCTCAGCGCTGTTCTATAAAGATCAAGCTGGTCGAATGGATGTCGTAAACCCCGTGGCAGTAGATGCCGATGCAAACAAGGGTTTGAAACTGCGGTATGTTCATGCAAGTCAAAGTAAGTCTGTGGCTATGGAAGGCAGAATCCATTCCGATCTGTTTGCACAAGCCCGTTATATCCTTGGTGCTGTACCG
Source organism: Paragorgia papillata (assembly GCA_035771165.1). NCBI lineage: Eukaryota > Metazoa > Cnidaria > Anthozoa > Scleralcyonacea > Coralliidae > Paragorgia > Paragorgia papillata. The sequence goes on from JAWNZC010000354.1 coordinate 8,018,831, forward strand.
ATCAAGCTCAAGCTAGTGCGTTCGAGAAACCCATTTTCCCTAGTGTCGTCAGCAGAGCATCCTGACTTTAAAGTGGTTTTGGAAGAATGTGTATTTCGCGTTCGACGTGTCAACGTCTCTTCGACCGTTATGTTGGCTCATACCCATGCCCTTCAACGTGTCACGGCCAAGTACCCTATCAATCGTGTAAGTTGTAAAGTGGTTTCTGTACCGAGAGGAAATATGTCGGGCAATCAACCAAATATATTTCAAGGCCCTATACCTGATCGAGTGGTCATTGGAATGGTCGATGCAGATGCTTATAATGGTACCTATACCAAAAATCCTTTCAATTTCAAAAACTACGACATTACTTCTCTTGGTCTAACGGTAAATGGGGAGCATTTGCCTGGAAAACCCCTGCAACTGAAATTTGCTGCTTCGAGAGGAAGTAACTACGTGTCCGCTTTCCAAACCTTGTATGCTGGTACTAACAAATTATTTCAAAATGATGGCAATGGTATTACACGAGACGAGTATGCCAATGGGTACACTCTATTCGTGTTTGATCTGACAGCTGATCTGTGTCTGAGCGATCATATTCAACCGATTAAAAATGGAAACGTATCGATAGAATGTCAATTTGGAACGGCTCTGACAACAGCTATAAATATCGTGGTGCTTGGAGAATTTCAAAGTCTTATCGAAATTGACGCCAACCGCAACGTTCTATGCGACTTTAGCAGTTAAGATGAACACTCTACAAATCCTGAACGTCCTGAAAAGTGATCCATTTACCAAGACCGTATTTAAAGACGTGTTACCATCGGATCGTCTACCAAGTCAGATATCGAAAAGACCTAGAGGTTTTATTCTGAATGTGGATCCTAGTAATGGATCTGGTACGCATTGGGTAGCAATTTATCTTACCACAGATGGAAAAGGGGAGTTCATGGATTCGTACGGACAAGAACCGAGCTTTTATAGCAAAACCTTTGAAACGTTTTTACGAGATCATAGCAGTACTTTTACGTGGAATGAACAGACTTTACAGTCATTGGGGTCTCGCGTGTGTGGACAATATTGTTTATTTTATGCTTTACATCGATGTAGAAATATACCCATGTCAACAATTGTTGGCATGTTTACTGATAATAAAGAATGGAATGACATGTTAGTTCGTGACTTTATGCGTAAATATTATTGTGTGTAATAAATACAAGACAAATAATGTTGTAAACAATTCTTTATTGTAATATCAAAGCTTTACAAGGAATAAATTTATTTAACCCATTTATATGGATGTATGTTTTTGTCTCTTCGTTTCTGTTTTGTTCTTTTCAATGTTGCTGGCGCTACCTGTGACGTCAGGGGGGTGTTGTCTGAAATATCTTTAGTTTTATATTCTCGTACCATACTTAAACGATTTTCATTTCTGATAATGCCTTCGGGAACATTCATGTTTCCTAATGCTTTTGCGAAAAGCTGCCATCCAGCAGGGTTGAAATTCTTTCGTTGGCGTAGAGAATCGTTGACCAAGTCGATAACATTTGTACCTGGAATAGTTCGTCCTTTAAACACCATCTGTCCTTGGTCAGTCCACCCAATGAGGTCTTTATTTGCTTTAAGTTTCTTAACCAACTGTCGAGCTCTTGATTTCATTGTTACAGGTACACTTTCTAAAATGTCAGTTTCTATCTCTCCAGGCAACTCGGAGGGTGCTGTTTCAGCAGTCTCTTCTGTATTCACTGATTCTCCAGGTTTGACCTCGTCAGCTATGGGTGTTGTAGGCGATATGACGCTTACACGTACTGGGCTACTCATTCTTTTATCGTAATAACCCAAATAACGTTGCAGCGACTGATCGTACATTTTCACTTTCTCGTCTTGTGTTATATCTTGACGTTTAAGAAGATTTTGCATTTCTGAATCTAGTTCATTCACCTGCGCTGTTAAAGGAGTGACCAAGGGTTTCTTTCGATCTGTCATATGCTCTGGAACTAGCACCAATCTCCTGACGTGTTCCATTATTTCGTTAAAAAACTTGCCAGTTGTTCAAGTACAGGAACTAAGAGAAACGGTAGAAAACCTTCACCTTCTTGTAGAATAACTTTCTTTCTTTTTATTACTGGATTACGTTTATCAGCAACAAACTTGATATGATCGTTATAAGGGGCTAGTTTCCTTGCTGTTTTCGGAGTAATCTTAATTGTTTCACACCACACATTCAAAAGACACTGTCTAATGGCTTCTAATATATCGTCGTCGGCAGCTTTTATAATTGGGTTTCGCAGTTGAGGATTACACTTTGCCAATACTTTTAAAACGTCGCAGTTCCTTCTTATACAAGCAGACATTGTCAAATGATCGTATTGTCCTTGAACAGCCCCTTTTATACTCTGGGATGGTACACGTAGTGGGTGTCCGTCGGAAAGATCCCGGATCTTACTCGGATTTCGTCGGGACATGTCGGAGTGAGATCGACAAATAAGTAGGAATACGGCTCTTTAGTCGCCATCTGATAGGCTTGCTGGAAAAATTTAGTGTTGCTAGGATACAACTGTTTGGCCAGATGAGTCACTTGACTCGCGTCACGAACATTTTTGGTTAACACGAGATAACTAGCGTTAAGGGAAATGGTACGATGATCCTTGCTTTGATGAAACAAGTTTTGCACGATATAAATTACACTGAGATTCCCATGGTGGGATTTCTTAGTAAATAATTTCGCGATAATACTATCTTTCTCCCCCATCATATCATCAATAATAAACAAATTTTTTATTTGGGGGTTAATGCTATCCAACATCGATTGGGGCAAACCTTCAACAAACTGAATCCCTGGAATTAAGGTTTCTATTTCGCCGAACGTATCTTGATACTCTGTATAAAAATACACGATGTTTTCCGGAGGTGGGTCGATCATGATCTTAGCATAAGCCAATAACTGTTTCACAAACGTTGTCTTGCCTGTCTTAGTACCTCCAGAGACCAAGAGTCCAAACGGATGTGTCAGTTGTATCGAGTACGTTTTTTGACTCTCAGGGGTGAATGTAGTTGTCATAGCAGTAAATGGGGCAGATGTTGTTACCCAATCACTGATAGACCTTTTCTGATGAAAATATCTCATATGGCGTAGACGATTACTTGATGTAGCGAATGATTTTTCGCAGACTTCACAAACGTAAGACATGTTCATCCAGTGACTGTCAATCATAAACTGATGTCACTCTTTCACGCAACTGCTTTTTATAAGATTGAATCATTGAATCCTAAGATTGAATCATTGAATCCTAAGATTGAATCATTGAATCCTAAGACTGAATCATTGAATCCTAAGACTGAATCATTGAATCCTAAGATTGAATCATTGAATCCTAAGATTGAATCATTGAATCCTAAGATTGAATCATTGAATCCTAAGATTGAATCATTGAATCCTAAGATTGAATAATTGAATCCTAAGATTGAATCATTGAATCCTAAGATTGAATCACTGAATCCTAAGATTGAATCATTGAATCCTAAGACTGAATCATTGAATCCTAAGACTGAATCATTGAATCCTAAGATTGAATCATTGAATCATAAGATTGAATCATTGAATCCTAAGATTGAATCATTGAATCCTAAGATTGAATCATTGAATCCTAAGACTGAATCATTGAATCCTAAGAATGAATCATTGAATCCTAAGAATGAATCATTGAATCCTAAGATTGAATCATTAAATCTTAGGCACCAGATCAGCAATGGTGTTATAGTAACCATTTGGGATAATACCCGTATCGTCATATTTTGTTCCAGCGTTATAGAGAAACGTTTGTTGATTACCTTTTCGAATCGCGCTCCATGTATGGGGATAATATAACTCTGATAAAGCTACTTCCCAGTCACCTGTTAGTTGTATAGTTTCAGCAAGCTTCACTTTAAAATTTGCTACAGTATTATCTGGAAAATATTCCATAGAGCTATTGCTGGGAAGCGTTAAATAAAACTGTGTTGCCATGTCGAAGAACAATACACAAATGAACACAAATTGTAAGGTACACACATTTTTATTTCGTTAAATCTTTTACATTATCGAGTGGTACCCAGGAATTAAAAGCTTCTGGATAACCTAACCATTTTACAAGATACTCTTTACGTTTACCATGCATGCGTGACTTAATTACTCTTTCTATTCTATAAAAGTCACTATCTGTCTTTGTAACTCTTTGCAATTCCTGTTCGTAAAATGTTCCTTGTAACTCTTCTCTGTGATAATCGGCAATTTTGTACACTGGCGGTCGTCTGGGTACTCGCTTCGTGATGATGAACACCTCTTCGGTCCAGTTAGGTAAGTAGCCTTTCTTGAATGTACGTTTTGCTTTGCTAATCCGAACTTGGTCACCAATGCTGAATTTATATTTGATGGGTTTGCTGGACTCATCACCATACAGTTTTTGCCACACAATACTCTCGTTTTCTCGATTAACATCAACTGGTCTCATCCCAATACTACGGTGTCTCGAATGGTTGTAGGAATATACTTATTTTTGTAGTACATCGGTATATTTCAACGTATTCTTTGCTGTAAAATATTTCCACATTTTCCCCTTTAACGTTCGGTTAAATCGTTCAACGATGGATGCCTTGGTATCGTTGTGTGTTGTAAAAAATCGAATATGTTTGTCCTTCAATAACTTTTGAAAGCGTTTGTTGGTAAATTCAGTTCCTTTATCGGTATGAATTGTTTCAGGCTTCCTTCCTTTCTTTAGTATCTTTTCAAAGGCTTTAACCAGATTCTCTGCAGTCTTTGTTTTTAATGGTTCCACCCACGCAAATTTGGACAGTACATCAATAACAGTTAAAACGTATTTATAACCATTATTTGTTTTACTAAGTGAATCCATAATTACTAGATCAGCCTCCCACTCCTCGTCCATCGCTCCAACAATAACACGATTTCGCTTAAAATTATGTCGTACGGGTTTATGCAAAGTATAGGTATCTTGCTGTCTAAGCCATGTTTTTATCTTGTTTCGGGATATCTGGAATTTACCGTCACTTCTTACGACACGGTATAAGGCATCTACGCCGCCAAAACTTGCCGGACTTTTTGGCTTGTAATACAGATCGTGAAGGTACTGTTCCGCCATCTAATTCGGATGCCTGTATCACAATTTTTCCCCCACAGCACGCTGATATACAGCGAATCTTTCGAAAAATATTACGAAGGGCTATTTGTGGTAATCCTCCACAGCAAGGCATGTTCACGCGACAAAGGTTAGAAGTAAATGAACATAGAAAAGTCAACGACACGATATAAATGCAAACATATTTATTACATATTAAATTAGAATACAAAACTATACATGTCTTCAGTCATTCTTTCTACTTGTAAAGGATTCACCCGTTTCTGCGTTCTTGTATTGATATTGTAATGGACTGCTGAAAAGACACCCAATGTTATAAATTCGTGGCGAGCTCTCTGTAGGTTTCCATTCAAAGAATCCGCATGTGTGTTGTCTTTCGTTAGGACACGAGTAAAACAGACGACCCTGGTTGTCCCCTTCTTTCTTAACTTTACGAGTACAGCAAACCATTCCGTGTTTACACAAAGGCTTTGGACTCTCGAAGACATCCCCAATTGCCAAAACGTGCAGGGATTCTCTCGTTCAGAACAGACGAAGTAAGGTCTCCCACAATGTTTAACGATATTTCCTCAACATAGCATGTTAAAAGTGTACACTCAATCTTTCTCTCGCGCAAATTTAAAATCTCAATCAGGTCGGAATCCATTGAAATGACAACCTGTATTTACCATTTCCTAATATTAATGACTTCGTTTAATCGATTTTTAATGACTTTTATCGCCCAAACTTGTCGAATAATATTCAAATTCGCCTTAGCAACGCTCTAACATCCCTCACAACAGTTACGTTAGGAATCTAATCAACCTTTGTATCTACGAGTGTTTTATTTCGTATTTCTGCAAGTCAATTCGCCTAAAATCTTTGGCAGTTCTTTTAGTGGCTTGGCGAAGTGTTTCGGTGTCGCAATAATCGCTGACTTTCAACACTAGAGTCAAATAAGCAATAATTCTACCGAAATTCACAAGATCCATCTCTTGATAAATAGTATACAAATTACTCGGCAAGTTATCTCTGTTAATTTGGTCGATAATGCTCTCATACAATTCACCATGCTCTCTAAGGCATCTATTCATGTAAAAACATAACGTATCTTTTTCTATATCGATATTGTTTTCCCACAATTCAGCCCAAATTGTTTGTTCGGCCATCGTGTTTAAAATGACGTAATCTTAACAAGCACTCGGCGTTTTATCGGAATCGGAAATGCTTCGTTATCTCTTCGGAAAAATCCGACTCACTGATTATTCATAACTCATGAATTATTAAGGGCTAACACAACATGCTAATAAGCTAACACAACATGCTAATAAGCTAACACAACATGCTAATGAGACATTCCTGCATAAAGGGGGTCCATTAAGCCCCGCTCTATACTACTCACACGTAACGTAAGGTTTCACAAGGTAACGTACAGGTAAGGTCTCACAACGTAACGTATAAGGTCTAACAACGTAACGTCTCGCAACGTAATAGCATACCTCAAGTAGCATACCTCAAGGCTTTGTAAAGACATATTTCGCTATCAAAGGTACATGAAGTGTTTCATAATGAAGTTATTGACTGTTTTTGTTGTATTTTTACGAGTTTTGTGATGTAGGCAAGTTTATCGATTACCGGGAAGAGTAAAAAAACTAAGAAATAACACGTTTTAATGCTTAATAATACCAAGAAACGCAAAAACTAAGCTTCTAAACCTTGTACAGTTTTCTTTGTGTGATACCAATAGCAAATATGTTTTTTAATGTGGCTTTTTTCGTCTCTTTTCATGCTACGAAAACATACAAAGTTTCCGTGGCGGCCATCTTACTACTGCCAATTCGTCATGATTTGTCATCTCCTCTGGCTTCATTTTTGAAGCCAGATGAGCAATCCAGTTTATATACAGATCAGTGCTCACAACCAGTTGGGTCTCAAAATGTAACGCAAAGTCTCACAATGTAACGTACATGTAAGGTCTCACAACGTAAGGTCTCACAATGTAAGGTCTCACAATGTAACGTAACGTCTCACAATGTAACGTGATGTCTCACAATGTAACGTAACGTCTCACAATGTAACGTAAGGTCTCACAATCTAAACCTATTTGATAAATACCTGCATATGAAAATATTCTAATCTTGTGAAATGTCCAGTTTTGTTTATCACGGATCTCTGCCTTGCGAATTCGCGTAGTTATATTGTTGAGTGGCCAAAAACAGTATAACTTCTAGAGTTGAACACGAAAAAAGGATCTTGCATAAATTATCTTACATGTTAGTAGTAATAGACCCCCATCGAGGGACCAAAGGGATGCCGCCTCATTAAATATTCAATTTTTAATTATTCATTCTCAGGCTCCTTTAGGACCCTCTAACCCTAATCTCATTACGTCATTATGTCTCAGGCTCCTTTGGGACCTCCAAACCCTAATCTCATTAGTATTCATTTTATAGCGGCGCGTTACGTCATTATTTCTCAGGCTCCTTTGGGACGTAGTAACCCTAACTTCCCCCCTAAACACTAGCTTTCATCCAACCCCCCGTGCAATACGTCATAACCGATAGCTCTCCGATTATTTTTGGCACTCAACTTATATAAGTATAGCAACCAACTTTCATTTATACACTTTACCCAAACAGTGGGTACGTTAAACGTTTGATAAAATGGATATTATTTACGACGAACTAAGGAAAAATAACATTGGTATCGATAAAGACACTCTGTCTTTTCACTTAGAATCCTTACTTACCGAACAACAGGGGTTGTTCGATTGTTTAAACGGTCGAATCTGTGGAGATAACTTGGTGAATATTCACAGGGAGATGCAGGCGACCAAATTTCGGCGTATTATTGCCAATTTAGCTTTAGTTCTTAAAGTAAGTGACTCCTGTGACGAAGAAACGATCAGAGAGGCCGTGAGAAGAACGATAAACGATTTGAGACGTATAGACTTGACAAAATATAAACGAAATAAAACTATATCCCGATGGCTTGGTTCACTGCTTCTCAGACTGATATTTGCATACTTCCATGTATATTATTGATGTTAATGACTCATTCAAAAATCATTAGTATTTTAAACAAAAGAAGGAGTCTGAGCCAGTCCGGGCGACGTCAGAACTTAGACAAAGAAATCCTGATTAATATGCGCGTAACCATAGAGAGTTAAACAGCGTCAACTTCGCTTGGTGTATCATTCGCTTACTGTTTGTTCTCAGAGTAAGATGGTTGTAATGGAGTGTCTTCACGGTAAACTTGCATCTAGCTCAACAACCAAGAATGGCTTATTCTGGTTCTGTGGACAAAAGCCTAGCTGTCAGTTTTTCTGCCCTGAAGAAGATTGTTATATGTTTGGCAAAGCCGTAGATGCTTTTCGGACAAGTGGCTGTCTACATCCAATCTGTCCTACCCATCAGAAATTGGCGACACTGCGAATGGTTAAAGACAAAATGAGAGAAAGTTACGGGAGAACTTACTACGTCTGTTCTGAGCGAGAGAATCCCTGCTCGTTTTGGCAATGGGGGGATGTCTTCGAGAGTCCAAAGCCTTTGTGTAAACACGGAATGGTTTGCCATACTCGTAAAGTTAAGAAAGAAGGCGACAACCAAGATCGTCTGTTTTACTCATGTCCTAACGAAAGACAACATGCATGCGGATTCTTTGAATGGAAACCTACAGAGAGCTCGCCACGAATTTATAACATTGGCTGTCTTTTCAGCAGTCCATTACAATATCAATACAAGAACGCAGAAACGGGCGAATCCTTTACAAGTAGAAAGAGTGACCCTAAAGAAGCCTACGAAGAATATCTTTTTCAAAAGTCCGTTGACGAAATGGTTGAAGATATTGCAAAACTGAACATTTGTTGAACTAATATAATTTTTGTATTCTAATTTAATACGTACTAAATATGTTTACATTTATATCGTGTCGTTGACTTCTGTTTATTCATTTACATCTAACCTTTGTCGCGTGAACATGACTTGCTGTGGAGGTTTACCACAAATAGCCCTTCGTAATATTTTTCGAAAGATTCGCTGTATATCAGCGTGTTGTGGGGGAAAAATTGTGATACAGGCATCCGAACTAGATGGCGGAACAGTACCTTCACGATCTGTATTACAAGCCAAAAAGTCCGGCAAGTTTTGGCGGCGTAGATGCCTTATACGTATCGTAAAAAGTGACGGTAAATTCCAGATATCCCGAAACAAGATCAAAACATGGCTTAGACAACAAGATACCTATACTTTGCATAAATCCGTACGACATAATTTTAAGCGAAACCGTGTTATTGTTGGAGCGATGGACGAGGAGTGGGTGGCCGATCTAGTAATTATGGACTCGCTTAGTAAAACAAATAATGGTTATAAATACGTTTTAACAGTTATTGATGTACTGTCCAAATTTGCGTGGGTGGAACCATTAAAAACAAAGAATGCAGAGAGTCTGGTTAAAGCCTTTGAAAAGATACTAAAGAAAGGAAGGAAGCCGGAAAAACTTCATACCGATAAAGGAACAGAATTTACCAATAAACGTTTTCAAAAGTTACTGAAGGACAAACATATTCGATTTTTTACAACACACAACGATACCAAGGCATCCATCGTTGAACAATTTAACCGAAGCTTAAAGGGGAAAATGTGGAAATATTTTACAGCAAAGAATACGTTGAAATATACCGATGTACTACAAAAATTAGTATATTCCTACAACCATTCGAGACACCGTAGTATGGGGATGAGACCAGCTGATGTTAATCGAGAAAACGAAGTATTGTATGGCAAAAACTGTATGCTGATGAGCCCAGCAAACCCATGCGTAGTAAACGTAGAGAATATCTTGTAAAATGGTTAGGCTACCCTGAAGATTTTAATTCTTGGGTATCAGCCGATAATGTAAAAGATATAACGAAATAAAAATGTGTGTATTTTACAATTTGTGTTCATTTGTGTATTATTCTTCGACATGGCAACACAGTTTTATTTAACGCTTCCAAGCAATAGCTCTATGGAATATTTTCCAGATAACACTGTAGCAAATTTTAAAGTGAAGCTTGCTGAAACTATACAACTGACAGGTGATTGGGAAGTAGCTTTGTCAGAGTTATATTATCCCCATACATGGAGTGCGATTCGAAAAGGTAGTCAACAAACGTTTCTCTATAACGCTGGAACAAAATATGACGATACGGGTATTATCCCAGATGGCTACTATAACACCATTGCTGATCTGGTGGGGGCTTTAAACCATAGCATGAACAAAGAGGCAAGCCAAGATAAATTTTACGTATAATCGAAGTACACGGAAAGTCACCGTCGATGTAAAAAATGGGGCAAACGTTTGGTTTAGTGGTGACATTGCTACAACATTGGGGTTTCAACAAGACACCTTTATTAAAAAGAAAGCCCTAAGTCCGTACGTAGCAGATGTTAACGGTGGATTTTCAGCCATGTATGTATACACTGATATCGTGGATGCACAGTTTGTCGGTGATGTCAAAGTGCCCCTACTCAGAATTGTCAATACTCAAGGAAGCTATGGAGAAAACATGAACGTCAGTCTCCGTAACCTACAATATATTCCTGTCAAAGTAAAGTCCTTCGAAACAATTGAAGTGAATATAAAGGACGACAAAAACGAAAACGTATCATTTGGCTTCGGGAAGTCGATCGTGACACTTCACTTTAGACAGCGAAGATCTTCGTATTTCATTTAAAAAATGAGACATACAATTATTCCAGACGTAAAGCAATTTCAACAGCATTATTTAAGAAGACAACAAGGTGGAAGTCTACCTGGTTTCCGAGGTGCACGTATTCAGAAAGGTTACGGCATTGGAAGTTTTTTTAAAAGTATTGCACGCTTTGCAATACCTCTGGTAAAACGAGGAGCTCAAGTTATTGGAAGAAGAGCTGTGCAAGCTGTAAAAGACGTTGGTCAAGATGTTCTGGCAGGGAAGAATGTTAAGCAAGCGATAAAAGGGCGTGGTTCTGAAACCGCGAAAGATCTTGTTCAAAAAGGGGTCCGTCTGGTTACGAGCCAATGAGGAGCCGGTCGTAAACGCAAACTGGTGAATTCTCTTATAAAAGTCAACACAAGACGTAAAACAGTCAGTCGTTCGCAAACTGTGAAGAAGAAAACATCTGAGCCTATGGAAGCAAATATTGGACCAGTTATAAAATATAAATCATGAGTCAAGCTTTTAGTGCCCTACATAAAGCTTCGTGTGAGTGTGGAAAATCAAAATTAGACTTATTTGTAATTCCTGCTACACAAGTAGAAATGAATAAAGGATTTTGGGAAGATATAGATCCAGTGTCGAGTATTGGAGCTTCAGACACCATAGAGTTTCTGTGTGCTGCAAATTCTGATGTGTATACCGATTTAGCAAACAGTTATCTACACGTGAAAGCAAAAATAACCAACAACGACGGATCTAATCTTGATGAAAATGTGCAAGTCGGACCTATAAATCTGTGGATGCATGCTTTATTTTCCCAAGAAGAAGTTTGCCTGAACAACAAACTTGTCACACCGTCGAGCACTGCTTATCCCTACCGATCATATATGGAAACTGTACTGAACTTTAGCAAAGACGCAAAATCATCTCATCTGACCTCAGCGCTGTTCTATAAAGATCAAGCTGGTCGAATGGATGTCGTGAACCCCGTGGCAGTAGATGCCGATGCAAACAAGGGTTTGAAACTGCGGTAGGTTCATGCAAGTCAAAGTAAGTCTGTGGCTATGGAAGGCAGAATCCATTCCGATCTGTTTGCACAAGCCCGTTATATCCTTGGTGCTGTACCGATCAAGCTCAAGCTAGTGCGTTCGAGAAACCCATTTTCCCTAGTGTCGTCAGCAGAGCATCCTGACTTTAAAGTGGTTTTGGAAGAATGTGTATTTCGCGTTCGACGTGTCAACGTCTCTTCGACCGTTATGTTGGCTCATACCCATGTCCTTCAACGTGTCACGGCCAAGTACACTATCAATCGTGTCAGTTGTAAAGTGGTTTCTGTACCGAGAGGAAATTGTAAACAATTCTTTATTGTAATATCAAAGCTTTACAAGGAATAAATTTATTTAACCCATTCATATGGATGTATGTTTTTGTCTCTTCGTTTTGTTCTTTTTGATGTTGCTGGGGCTACCTGTGCCGTCAGGGGGGTGGTGTCTGAAATATCTTTAGTCTTATATTCTCTTAACATACTCAAACGATTTTCATTTCTGATAATGCCTTCGGGGACATTCATGTTTCCTAATGCTTTTGCGAAAAGTTGCCATCCAGCAGGGTTGAAATTATTGCGTTGACGCAGAGAATCGTTTACCAAGTCAACAACATTTGTACCCGGAATACGTCGGCCTTTAAACACCATCTGTCCCTTTTCGTTCCACCCGACGAGGTCTTTATTCACTTTAAGTTTTTTAACTAGCTGGCGAGCTCTTGATTTCATTGTTACGGGTACACTTTTTAAAATGTCGGTTTCTATCTCTCCAGGCAACTCAGAGGGTGCTGTTTCAGCAGTCTCTTCTGTATTCACTGATTCTTCAGGTTTGTCGTCAGCTATGGGCGTCGATATGACGCTTACACGTACTGGGCTACTCATTCGTTTATCGTAATAATTCAGATAACGTTGAAGCGACTGATCGTACATTTTGACTTTCTCGTCTTGTGTTATATCTTGACGTTTAAGAAGATTTTGCATTTCTGAATCTAGTTCATTTACTTGCGCTGTTAAAGGAGTGACTAAGGGTTTCTTTCGATCTGTCATATGTTCTGGAACTAGCACCCATCTCCTGACGTGTTCCATTATTTGGTTAAAAAACTCGCTAGTTGTTGAAGCACAGGAGCTAAGAGAAACGGTAGAAAACCTTCACCTTCTTGTAGAAGGACTTTTTTTCTTTTTGTTACTGGTTGACGCTTATTAGCAACCAACTTGATATGATCGTTATAAGGGGCTAGTTTCCTTGCTGCCTTAGGAGCAATCTTAACTGTTTCACACCACACGTTCGAAAGACACTGTCTAATGGTTTCTATTAAATCGTCGTCGGCTGCTTTTATAATCGCGTTTCGTAGTTGAGGATTACACTTTGCCAATACTTTTAAAACATCACACACAGTTCCTTCTTATACAAGCAGACATGATCAAATGATCGCCTTGTCCTTGAACAACACCTTTTATACTCTGGGCTGGTACACGTAGTGGGTGTCTGTCGGAAATATCCCGGATCTTACTCGGATTTCGTCGGGACATGTCGGAGTTAGGTCGACAAATAAATAGTAATACGGCTCTTTAGTCGCCATCTGATAGGCTTGCTGGAAAAATTTAGTGTTGCTAGGATACAACTGTTTGGCCAGATGAGTCACTTGACTCGCATCACGAACATTTTTGGTTAACACGAGATAACTAGCATTAAGAGAGATGGTACGGTGATCTTTGCTTTGGTGAAACAAATTTTGCACCATATAAATTACACTTAGATTCCCATGGTGCGATTTCTTCGTAAATAGCTTAGCAATTTCAGCGTCTTTTTCTCCCATCATATCATCAATGATGTACACATTTCTTGTTTGGGGGTTAATGCTATCCAACATCGATTCGGGTAAACCTTGGACAAACTGAATCCCTGGAATTAGGGTTTCTATTTCGGCAAACGTATCTTGATATTCCGAGTAGAAATACATGATATTTTCTGGAGCAGGGTCGATCATGATTTGGGCATTGGCTAACAATTCCTTGACAAAGGATGTCTTCCCCGTCTTGGTCCCCCCAGAGACCATGAGCCCGAAAGGATGTGTTAACTGTATGGAGTACATAGTTAAACTGAACAGAACGCTTGTGAAATCTTATTTATACCATTTTGGCCGCTTCGTAACTTTAGTAATTCGAATAAGTCTGTGTAATTCATTCAAAATAGTTTCTAAGTCTAAAGGAGTAACTTTAGCACGAATGAGATGAGATTGTCTATCTTCTGAGGACAGGTGCTGCGTGGCAGCCAAATGATTTGATAATTTGAGCAAGCTTTTCTTTCCTCAAATCGGACAATCCTTACGCTTTCGAGGCATAGCTCTAACTGAACATTTTCAGAAATTGTATTGTTTTAAATGTGTCCCGGGGGGACTAATATGAGTCCCGGTGTCCCTATAATTAATACTCACTTTGCAAATGTGTCCCCGGGGGACTAATATTAGTCCCTGTGTCCCTATCGACCCCCACCCCGGTGCTCCTATCACTTGAGTATGTTTCCTATCCCCCCATGCACATTCGTCTATCAATAGATTATATTATAATCCAATAAATGCCCAGATGGCCGAGTGGTTAAGGCGTTGGACTTAAGATCCAATGTGCAATTGCACGCGTGGGGTTCGAATCCTACTCTTGGCAAACATTTTTCTATTTAGCTTCAAATAGGACTATAAAATATGTGAATGCCTGGATGGCCGAGTGGTTAAGGCGTTGGATTCAAGATCCAATGTGCATTTGCACGCGTGGGTTCGAATCCCACTCTTGGCAAACATTTTTCTTCAAAACAAGACGATGGTGTTAATAAGATATATAATGTTCCTATTTACAAGCACACACACACATACACACACACACAAAAGTTAAAAATTATTTACAAGCACACAAAGTTAAAATCCATAAGGTAAAGTGTCAAATTATTTACAATTACTCGCTTATTATATACAACCCGATAATCCTTGGTTTCGCTCTTAGTCAACACATTTTTCTCCTTTCTATCACGCACAATTTTACTTGGAATACTTACAGACAAAGGATCTACCACATCACACATAACATTGAGGTACACCATATCATACATTACATTAAAATTAAGTTTTTGTTGGGTCCTATAATTAAGAGTGATCCCTCTAACTTTACACACGGTTTTACCCGTGTTTGTCTGGTACGCGTAGTTTTTTGGGCCCCCAGACACAAAAGTGGTGATGAAGCTGCTATCCAATTAATCGGTCAGCTCTCCCAGGTAGGAACCGGTCGGCGGTTCCCATTCACCTTCCTTCGACACATAGATCACCGAGTCTGTGTCAAAATACAAGACTCGGCGATATAACTGCTCGAGTACCCCATAGAGCTTGAGACGGGCGTGGACTGTGGTGAAGGCGGCGATAACAACGTTGGTCTTGCCACTGGCCTCCACGAGCTCGTCGACGTTCTCGAAGTGGACCTCAATCAGTTCGTCGTTGATGAAGTTGGCGTCTGTCACGGTGACTTTGTCGCTCGACAACAGGTCGAAGTATTCGGCTGGATCTGAGATGATCTTAACCTTAGTCATGTTGGGCCGCTGTGCAAATTTACCTACAAGAAAGATATAATAGAGAAAAGAAAAAACATTAGACACTGCGTTTTTTAGTTAAATTATGAATAAAATTACTTACCCCAAAAGGAATTCAGCATCAGTTTGGATAGTGCCCTCAGACCTGGGTTCTTGGTAATATGGTTTGGATCCAGCCGAATATCTTCGCTGGCAGCATAATCAGCGATATACTGGGCCTTCTTCTCGTCGGTGTCGCAGTCTGCAGGGAAACCACTCGCCTGAAGAAGAATAAGGATAATAAGTCATAATTGATAAGCAACATGTGAAAAACAATATTAATATCTTACCTCTTGTTTGATTTTGGGGAACGTGTCCACGTAGTCTTTGAAGAGGCCATCAGTGTGCTCGAGGAAATGCCACACCTCATCGACTTTGACCATACGATAGCCTTTTTCCAATGCTTTTTGGAGTTCGAGGGTGACCCAGGTTCCATGGAGAGCTCGCTCAGCATCGGAATGGCTGCATGGTTCTTGCTGGAGATTGTCTGCGCAAGTACGGCATAAAGGCATCATGAGCTTTCCTTGAGTTCTGTAGGGAAGAACAGGATGGTAGAGGCCACGAGGAGGAAGAACGGAACATTTCACCAAGCCAAAGTACTCGTCGATCGGACCAAAGTTCTCCGTGATGATCTGGGGATGCCCAAGCGGGTATTCACCGTATTTATTGCACCACGGGTAGAGGCTACAGAAGTCGACGTATCGGATCCAATCTCCAGGTTGAGCTTCGTAGAACAGGCGTGTCGCGTTGGTACGTCCACCAAAGAATCCGTGGCGAGGTTCCAAAGGTTCGGAGATCTCGAAGTCCTCAAAGATTGCTTTCATCTCAGGGTCCGCGGCAAGTTGACGATCAATGTCACAGGTCCAAATCTCCATGACATTGAATCCTCTGTCTTTCAGGAACTGTATCTTTTCCAAGGTTCGTTGATGAAGTTCGTGCATGGTTAATTCATTGACGGGATTAATCGTGTCTCTGGCGTAGCAGCGTTCACAACCATGCCACAGGCATCCCTGAATCTCCCACGCCGTGTTCGTTTCGGCGTTGTATCCATCGACGAGGTATTTCCCAATGTGTTGCTCTCCATGATTGCGCGCATGTCGAATGGCGATATCATCACGTTGTGCGATGTAAGCAAGCATTTCAGAGCGATGACTGACTGTTTGTTTTCGGGTTTGTACCCACATGGCGGGATGACGGCAATAGTGTTTTCCTTCAAGAAGGTATTGCGAAAAACCAAATTACAGGCGGAGGCGATGGTAAGACATTGGGCGAAGGGGTCGATATCGGTCACATTCTTGAAGAGTTCGCGGAAATCAAGACAGCATTGACGGAGAATGTCGACATCAGACTGACAGTAACTCAAGATTTCTTCTCGGAAGTCGAAGACGTAGTTACGGTTGACGAGGTCGTTGTACCACGCATAAAACTTTTCGCGATCGCCAGGACTCATACCCTCGGGATCGTAGAACTTGGCGTCTGGGAGCGGGCCAACATAGTCTTGGTTCTCTACTCTGTTGAAGAAGTGTTGGAAGTAGCCTTTCTGGAGTTCGGTGATACCAAAGGTCTTGGGGAAGTCAGCCAAACGCATGGGAATAAAGCACAACGAGTCGATGAATTTAATGTTCAACTGTAGAACGGTGAGTGAAAGAATCTTTGCGCCACGAGTAATTACCTCAGGAGTAATACCTTGTTTATAGAGGTATTGCAGCTTGAAGTACCCGTCGTAGGCCTGGAAGTTATGGGCGATGAAGGTGGTATTGGCGTTTTCCCTCTGGAAAAGCCACTCGCAGAATTCGTCCTTGGTATTGAGGCCAGAAAATACCATCTCGTCGCCGCTTTCGTTCTGGACCACGCAGAGATTCGGGATGTGTTGACCGTCGTCTTGGGTGCACTCAAAGTCAAAGAACATTAGGTTCTGGTCTCGTTCGCCGCTGCCGTTGTCACCGTCGACAGCAACATCGTCGTCAAGGAATTCGTTGGGTTGGTTATCGTTGCCTTATCGCTGTCTCTTCTCTCGGATCGGTTGGATGTAGCACTGATGGTTCTCGGGTGTGACGTACTTGGCACAAACGGAGCACCGCACTAAGCCACAGTAATGGTCGTTGATACCGGCACGGGTCACCACGCGTTGACACTTTTGGCATTTGGTGAGCGAAGAACAGAGAGGTTTCTGTTGGCCAACTGCGGCTTTGTGGCTGGCGAAGCATTCGTCGCTTTTAAAAAAGCGATTGCAGTCTTTGCAATACTTCCACTTGACGACTGGGCAGTTTTGTGTGTTGCACAGCTTGCAGAGATCGCCACACGGATGGCTGGTGATCTTGTCATAACATTTCTTACACGTATGGCAGTATTGCTTACGCGCGAGGAAGGCTGGCATACTGGTGATCACATCGTAGTGATTGTCGTGGTGATAGAGGTAAAGATATTTCTCGGCTTCGGGACCAGAATAAATTAGGGCGTTCAAGTGTTCCTTGGAGACCACGTTGAGTTGGTATCCAGGGAGGACAGCCTGGAACTTTTTGATCTCGGGGATCCCACAGGGACCCAGGGGGACACCAGCAGTTTCTTGGAGTTCATAAGCCAAACGACCTTGAAGGGGTCTGTTACATTTTCGGATAGATTCATACTGGGAATCTTTATCAAACTTCGCCTTGGCAACGACGATGGCTCTCGCACAACACAGGTCATCCTTATTCTTAATTTGAACAAAACATTCTTTTTTGTTGAGGTAGCTCTGAAGACTGACCACGTCGCGCCGTTTTCCTGCACCACCATGAGGCATTTCCACGTGGACGACGTTGACGTTGACCGATTCGTCCAAAGTAAACTGAGTGTTCGACTGTACCACGCGTTCCACAACAGCCAGGAATTTCTCGGGGGTCAAACGGTCTCGTTGAAGGAAAGGCAGGGAAATGGGACGGTCGAGTTGATGGGAGTTCATGATCAAACGGACTTGATCGTGAGGAGACATATCGGTGGTTAACCGATCAAATAAGTGCTGAAAAGCACTATTTAATACTGACATAATATCAGACACCCCATGTATATGTAAAGGTTTAAACTGTACAGTATAGTCGGTACCTGTGGTTCGGAACATTCGGACGTTGACCTGCCTTACCGATTTGACGGTGAAGTAATCTTCGGGCTTCAGGCGTTTGGGGGAAGACTCGGTGTCGTTGGTACGCTTTCTCTTGCTCCCTTCTCCCACTTGGTCTTCCAACTGTTCAGGGATATCGGGTTGTTCCTCGCCATAGCACAGAAACTCATCGTTGGCCCAGTCATCGTTGAACTGACGTTTTTCTTCGTCGGTCCAATTGGCCATAAGGTCAGGAACTACATCTGCTGGTGTTTCGATCTCCCGTTGAAGTTCGTCGGCCATAGCGTTCGTCCAAAAGATCACTTTCTGTTGAAGAACAGTCCGTTTTTGCTCCTCAGTAAGAATGAACGACTCCTCCAAAAACTCCAAAGCACTCTCCGTCTCACAACTCTTAATCAGGTCAACAATATCAATCTAGAAACATAAGAGAATTTCGTAAACATACAGGCAGAGTTTTGTTCAATGACCAAACGTTTCATAAATGTTCAATAGATCAACTTACCGTTTGAGACATCTTGATCACAATAAATAGATAACAAATCCAAAAAACACTTCGTAAAACACGCTCCAAAAGACTTTCGATAATACTCGTACGAGAACAGAGTTCGAATGAGACGACGTGACGCTGTACGTTCTCTATGGTTACAATTCCTCTTGCCCCGAACACGTTTCATTGTTTTATTCGTTAATGAGTTTTTAACGAGTTTTTTACATGTGGTCTATGCAAATATTAGTTGCAATGCTGCTTATTATCCTCATACGTCTCCTGAATACCCTATTATTAAAATATACTACACTATGCAAATACATATTGCGTGACAGTTAGGGTTAGGGGTCCCAAAGGAACATGAGACATAATACGTGTGACGTAGAAGAAAACCGGGGGGTTGCGTGACAGTTAGGGTTAGGGGGTCCTACATGAGCACGATATATAATGACGTAATGAGATTAGGGTTAGAGGGTCCTAAAGGAGCCTGAGAATGAATAATTAAAAATTGAATATTTAATGAGGCGGCATCCCTTTGGTCCCTCAATGGGGGTCTATTACTACTCATGTTGGTACAATTTTGGTTTTTAATTCTTTCAAGAAAACGTGGGGCCCACAAAAGCGGGGGATACTCCACAGATGTTGAAGCCACTCTGTCCGATGAGCTGTTATACATGTAGTTTTCTGCTTTTCTGCATGAAGACTGAATTTGTTGAAACATCATGCCACCCCTTTCCAGCTTCTTCTGCAGTTTTCCCAGCCCAAGCTAGCTTTGGCCGAGCACACAGCAGACTTTTAAGGCCACGAAGGCCCAAAGGAAGATAATTTAATTTCTCAGTTGGGCGCAATTTCCTCCTGCGCTCCTGCTGAAACCGCGCTTAGCAGAAAAGGGGCGATGTCCCAACGGGGCCCTACATGTGGGGGTGTCGCACGGGGCCCCACGCTGAAAATATGCCGTGGGTCCTGCGAACCTTAATCCGGCACTGTTCAAAAGGTAAAGCAAAAAACTTACCGAGTCTCTTGATTCTAACCAAAGTTGAGGTACAACTTCTACGGTTTTCTCTTTCACAAATTCCACTACAGCAAAATTGTGGCATCTATATAACAATGGAAATACAAATTAATTTTAGTTTAACCAATCAAATCACAGTACTAGCATTCGGGTGACATTGTTTGTTGACAAAAACTCGCATTTAATTTTTAACGATATCACTTCAGGTCCACTTTAAAAGTGATGTAGTATGGCCATAAAGAGAAGGCAATTGTTTTCAAGGTTTATAACAATGGCTTGTCTTGTTAGAACACTGGCTGAAACTAACTTCTTGCAAGCATTTCTTGCACAAACTTTATGTACACCAATAATTCGAGAGTCACATGGTGCAAGAAACATTGCTTCCGAATTGGTATACACCCGACATAAAAACATTTTACTGCCATGTTGGACCGTCTCAGGGTGATAATTGACCACCACACAGCACGAGGAGTCAAAAATGTAGGCATTGTTAGGATGCTTTGATGAGATTGAAACACCGATATTCAGCCGTTTTTCTTCACAGTTACTAGCTTCACTAAGTCGCTTGACGATTTGGGCTATTGGATTTTTACCAGACCGCACACAACGCTTGAGCGTCTGTAAATAGTTTTCGAATGGGAAACCACTACATTGGTCTAAAGAACCATACACCTCAGCATCATCAGCTAAATGAACAAGGCTATGTACATTGTAGACAATGAATTGTTCACCATATAGTAGCTGAGCCTTTTCTACAAAATATTTCATTAACTCCCTTGCATAACTCAAGTGCGACTGCACGAGTTGTGGAGAAACTAAAATTGAGGCAGCAATACTCAATGCAATAAAATGCTCATAAAGATCAGGTGGCAGGATTCCTTTTAGAACAACCTTTCCTGTGTACAGCAAGAATTGACGGTATTCTGTGGCTTTCCACCGGTCTACCTCCAGAAGGCTTCGTGGTTTTCTTGCAAAACAATATGGGATAGACCCCCTTAGGTTGACTAACTTAGAGCTTATTTCATTTAACTGGCTAGAAGACAATCGGACTTCTTTCTTCCCTTGCTTGCATGAAATGATCAACTTTTTCATGACACCAAGACATAACTGATGCATGTAGTCGATTGGAAATTTTTTATCATATCTATTTTTATGGAACAAAAAGGTGACTCCCCTCGGTGATGTTCTTCATTTGACTGGTTTCTGAATGAAGCATCTGTTTGAAGCTGAACAGTATGTATGTCATGGTAAGTCATCCGACCATCCCATACACCAGACTGGGTGCATTTGTCACATCCATAATAACCAGAATAAAGCTTTGTAGCCTTCACCATAGCCTTAGCTGGAGCATCACATACAACACACCTTAACAATACTTTGATGATTTTATCACCATCCTTAAGACCATGCATGTTGATAACAAACTTCAAGTCATGCACTATATCATGCAAAAAATCTAAATTTGCAGGTTTTGTTTCTCCAAATGTTAGTGTTACTGGAAATATTTTGATAGGGGCAACGTTCATTATGCCACAAAGAACTGGCCACAAACAGCTCTTGGAACTTTTAAATAAAGGAATTCCATCAACATTAAGACTGATTTCCAAACAATCCACTTTTTCTCTAGTACTTTGTGGGTATGAATGAAAATTTTTCAAAAGCAAGTCTGCTAATGGAAAGTGGAGATATTCCATGCCTGACTTAACTTGGGTAGTGACAACCCTAGCAGTGCCTAACAAGGATCTTGTAGTACAAGGTAATGTTTTAATATTTTTAAAAGACTGTCGACAGCATTATGCTTCACTTGGAACTTATTAACCCAGTTAATAAGACCATGTGATAAGCTATCTGAATCTGATAAAAGTTGATTGTCTGTCTCAGAGAGCCACTTTCATCACTTAAAATAAGGGGAGAATTTTGAGTATTATGGAATTCAGAATAATCTTCCAAATTAGTTTGGAATTCATCGTGATGTATTTGGAATGAATTTGCCAATGGCATCACCCGGCTGTGTGGGGGTACAAATTGTAGTGGGGATAGTAGGGGTAGTAGGGGTAGTCGGCTCTTCAGGTAATATATTAGCAATGCTACTTGTTATGCCATTGTTACGCCTTATCAATCTGTTTGCCGCAATCCATTTTCTTTTGTAATTCTGTCGATATGCATTAGATGCCATGATGCTACAAAGAAATCAAATAAACTTTGTTCAAGACAACTATAGCTATTTTACACAAAGCCAAATAGTGTAGTAGAGATGAGATTAATCGGAAAATAACCAACAAAGACCCGGCAGTGGTGGATCTAGCATTACATCGGACTGTGACTCAGATGGAACGTCTACAATAGGGGGGTTGGGAGCATCTCCCCTAGAAAATTTGAAAAATAGAGCCTCTGAAAACACATTTTCTACATTTTGAGAGTCATCTCAAATCATATATTACAGGATTGTTTTCTACATGTTTTGCGCGAATTTTACCCAAATCACGTTTGTACAAATTCCACCCAAATCAAAATTATATTTCGGCTTTCAATACAATGTTTAGAATTTTATAAAGTATGTTGATAAGATTGTATTGCTCCTAAGAATCCATTATAAGTTTTGCAAAACTCAATTTTAAGTTTTGCAAAACCAAGCGGGGATTGGTAACTACATCAAAACAATAATCGGTATGTACAATTAAGCTAATTTTTTAATCGAAAAAGTTTTAGTGCTGCGTAGGCAGTGTGAAATACCAGATCAAATGGTGAAATAGTGAATAACTGCCAATTGTTTCAATTTTTTGCTGATGTTTCAAGCGATGGCCCTTCATAAGAGCAAACTGTGACATCTTGCTGTGAGGAAGGGCCTTTGCTTGAAACATCAGCAAAAAACATTGAAGTGTGTAGCTACCAATGGAAATTACATGTTTATTTATATTCTTGTACATAATTTACACGCTTTAATTTATCTCTAGTATTTATAAGCTCTTTTATATTACTAGTTAGCCACGGTACTTTATATGATTTTACCTTTCTATGCCGAACGGGGATGCCGAATGTGTATCTAAGACCTCAAGAAACAACTGCTTCCAAATTTGCCACATATGATTTGGATCGTTTCCCTGGAAATAGATTTGTTCCCAGGGTTGATTTATAAGATCTTCAAGAAAATGTTGTTCACTAAATCTTTTCATATTTCTAACTTCGGTATAGTTTACCCTGCGTTTGTCAGTTATGTTTATTTTCCTGACCCCAAAAATAAGACTATGATCGCTAATTCCTGTATGAATAACTCCAGAAATTGTGATCTTTTCCGGGTTGGTTGTTATATAATGGTCAAGAAGACTAGCCGAGGTTTTGGTTATGCGAGTTGCTTCATTAATTAACTGAGATAATTGGTATAATTCATATAAAGATGTCAATTTTTTTGTCGGCTGGTCTGGTACGGTTTTTAACAAATCGCCATTTAGATCACCAAGAATATGTAATTCCTTATCTTCATTGTCAATAGCCTTAATGAGATTCTCAAAGCTTGTAAAAAAATCAAGCGAAGAATCTGGTGGCCTGTACACTGAGGCAACAATGAAAGGGCGACTATTTGGCTTACGAATTTCTATGCATACAGCTTCCAAATCTAATGGCACGAGATCAGTTCGATTTAGGTAGTTAATAGTGCTTCTGAGGTAAATACACACACCACCCCCTCTTCGTGATCTATCTTCCCTAACAATGTCATAGCCATCAATTTTTACCTGAGCATCAGTTATAGTATGGTCAAGCCTAGTTTCATTAAATGCCATTAAATCAATCAATTGACTAGACATTGAAATCTTAACTTCGTCATAATGTTTATGTATGCTAACAATATTCAGCAGAGCCATTTTAAAGCCTCTAACACGAGGGATAGAATCAAAATCAAATTTACCTGAAGGATTGCTGCTCACACTTTCCACATTTAAACTGGAATTACTGTTGTCACATGGTGAACGTACTCGAGGTATGTCCTCCACTCTTGGGCACGGGTTTGTAAGGGAGTATGATTCGTGAATCTCCCTCGAAAAATCGAGCCATCGTTATGCGATCTAACCATATTAACATTGTTACGCCTAACTGATTTTGAAAATGTGCATATGTTTTTGCCTAATGCTCTATCACCACTATTGTTTAGGTGTAGTTTAGATCTGTTCAAATATGACTTATCTATATTGTCATTGTCAATGTAATGGACAGCTCGCTTTGCACACAAATCGCGAGTCAGATTATTAAAAGTTGTAATTTTACTTCGAGGTACTCTGCCGTCATTCCGTTCAATGACACTAGAAATTGCTATCGTGTTCGAATATAACCTAACGTCCTTAATGAAACTATCCAGCCTAGCAACGACGCCCTGAGGATCATTGTTTACCAGGTCATTAGTACCCACATGAAATATCATAGCATTATATTCGTGGTTATACAAACCCTCCTGTGCTTTGCTGTGAAGATCAACCACCGTTGCTCCACTGTAAGAATGGCAAACAGCTTTCCCACCAAATGCTTTTCCAATTTTTGATTGATTAATGTTCTTTACCATCGAATCTCCTACCAATAAAACCCGTTTAGTCTGACATTCAGCTCCACTGGGTTGATCACTATCAGTATTACGAGGCGACGCAAACTGGTTGTGTTTGGACTTTTGCATAGCACGGTAATCAGTAATCTGAGTTTCAATGCGTAAATAGGTTTCTTCCTGTTTTGCTTCTTCATCGCATAGTGGCTGAGAGACTTCATCTACCTCGAGAACTTCGAAACGATTTGAGGTTGGCGGTATTTCATTATCATGGTTGGACAACAAGCTAACGTTACAACAAGTTCGCTTCGGCTTTGACCACGAGGATTGCTCTGCCTCTAAATCTAACATAAGCTTAATCGCTTCATTTTCACTTGTTAGATCTTTAAATTTGGCTTTTAGGTTATCAAGCTCATTTTCCAGTTTTCTATTTTCCTCCAGTAACTCACTGACGCTTGGCTTCGAACCGTTCGAATGCTCGCCTTCTTGCATGTCGCCATTACATTACTTTACTTTCATTTGGTTTACTGTCACCCATAACATGGCCAATTCAAGTTTGACTTCCATCATCTCGATTTCTAATTTATTGCAGTCCTTACAATAAGCCTCTTCTCCATCAGTTAAATCAATTTCTTGGCTTTCTTCTCGTTGAGCAACAGACTTTGCCAATTTACATCTGGCCACGGACGTCTCACTAATAACCAATTCGGTATCACAATCCTTTCCATCCTGACCTGTTAAATAATCTTCTAGTCTCGCAATCAGATCATTTTTATTCCCAGACACAGTTAAACCTCTCTCTGCGAGTTCTTTTTTTAGTTGAACAACCTTTAAGCTACTTAGATTTTGTTCTTTCACGAGAAACTCCCCCGACATGTTGTCCGCCATGTTGTCAGAATATGTCGCTTTCGTCGATGGCGTCTGTTGAAGACGAAACGAGTATGTGCCTTGATCATGACATAAAGAACGTCGACGAAGAAATCTCGAAGGGAGAGTGCCCCGAAGAAGTAAATAACCAAGAAGTGGAAAAGACACGCACAAAATTTCCGAGCAGGAAAATAATGAACGATGCTAGTTACAAGGATGAAAGAATCCATCAACTCTTTAAGAGCCGCTCGGGCCATATTGGCGTGTTGACAAAAGCTTACAATAGCATTAAGCATTTAATTGTGAACGACAAAGGTAACGTGGGTGATATTTCATGAAATTTAGAACGTTTTACTGAAGCGTGGCGTAAATATGTGGATGTACATGAGAAATATTTTGTTTTATTGGAGAGCGAAAGTGACAAACAAAACGCTTGTGCTAATTACGAAGAGCAAGTGCAGCGGAAATTATGTCTCGATACCATGGTAACGAAGTGGCGTAAGATGACCAAAATAGAACGTGTAAATAAATTTGTGGGCGGAAGTAAGTGTTCCGAATTCAAAAGGTCAAAGGGCAAGCGAAGTAAAGTGTCAACATCAAGTTCAAGGTTATCGACAATTTCAAAGAAAAAGGAAGAGATGGCACTTGCGCAATTGAAGGTACAGCACCTAATAAAACAACAACAGTTTGAAATTCAAGAACAAGAAATTAAAAGAATGAAGGAATTGGCTGAAGCTGAGATGGAAGTTAATAAAGCAACAATATCATTTGAGATCTATCAACAAGCCGAGGAGGAAAATTGTTCTGAAAGGGACCCCTTTGAAGAATGTCTACTGCCATCTCTGTTAGGAGAGATTAATAAACCCATTGAATCATATGGAATAAATGTGGGGAAAGGAAAGGGAGTCAACAAGACAGATCGAGATCGAACAGTGTTTTCGGTAATTGAGTACAAGCCTAATGGAAATCAAGAAGTATTTTCCAGCATTCTAAGTAAAAAAGTTTGTCTGTTTGACAATACCCCTTTACCAATTGGCACTCTAACAGGCAATTCAGTTGCTTTGAGAAAGGGGGAACAATCATTTATACAAACAACCTCTGAAGCTAATGACCTATTTCCACCAATGACTTTCCAGCAACAGGATCAGATACCATTTGATTTACCTACTGTGCCTATTCGAATGTCGCAATCACAAAATGTGTCAACTTCAGCGCCAGGTGCAACTAATGTCACAACAAGGTCTCAGGACAAGCTACCAAGGAGTATCTTCACATCAGCAGCAAGAAATAATGTTTTGCCAAGTGCAACGACATTCAACACCTCTCCTGGACAGCAGCAAGCACCCATTGGGCCCACAGCTTCAGAGTACAGCAGAACAACAGCCAAGTCACGAAACAGTAGAAATCCCATCCAGCCAAAGAACCAATGGTGAAGAGATAGTACCGGCACTGCGACAAGTTGTCAATACACCTAAAATTGAATATCTTCATTTTAATGGTGAACCTCTCAAGTATGCTACATTTATGCATAACTTTGAGAACTGCTTCGAAAGAGACAACCCTGATGAGTCGAGAAAGCTGCAGTTGCTGATCCAGCATTGTACAGGAAAGGCAAAGGAAGCCATTGAGAGTTGTGTGAATTTGCCCCATGGAGATGGTTATCGTATTGCTAAAGAGACATTGCATGAAAACTTTGGAAAACCTCACATAATTGCCGAGGCACATGGACTTGCCCAATTTAAAGAATGGAGATGGTCCTTCATTGCTAGAATTTTCAAGGCATTTGAACACAGCACAAAGAACATTGACTGGAATGGGTGCTTCTTATGCATCAGATTTGAATCACATGAACACTTTGAGAGAACTAGCAAAGAAACTTCCAATGTACCTCAGAGCCAGATGGACAGAATGTGCTGGCAACCTTATCGAGTCAGACCGAAGACCAGGATTTGAAGATTTTCTGAAATTTATCAAAAAAAGAGCAAAGTTGGTGAATAACGAATTTGGAAAAGACATGAATGATGGCCCTTCAAAATTCAAGAACAGTAGAAACGAAAGGAGTGGAAAGAGCAATGGGTTGGGCTCCAAGACCAACATGTGAAGTTTGTTCTGGCCAGCATCGGATATGGAAATGTGAAAGGTTCAAGAGTATTGAATACTGCCAGAAACGCAAGTTTGTCCTGCAGAATGGACTTTGCAATAAGTGTTTGGAGAAGGGACATATTGCCAAGGACTGCCCTAAGATGAACTTCAAATGTCTTAAAAATGGATGCGGTGAGCAACATCACATCTTAATGCATCGACCTGGCAAGGAAAAGGACAGCCCAAGTCGAGATCAGAGTAAGGAGACTGAACAAGCAGCAATAACCCACAAAGACGAAACAGGGGCCGGTGATAAGAAAGATGGAGATAGTCAGGTATAAACTGAAGAAGCATCCGTTGGCGTTGCAACCACTGGGACAAGGGAAAGCAGAATATGTCTGGGAGTTGTTCCAGTTAGAGTACAAGGAAGAGCAGGCAAACAAGAAGTAGAGACATATGCCTTGTTGGACAATGGTTCAGAAGTGACCTTGTGCCATGAATATGAGGCGCCATAGTGGACAAAAGTCTGAAATACTATATAAGGTCTATTTATTTTTATACAAGGTCTAATTTATAAGGTCTAATGTTTGTATATAAGGTCTAATGTTTGTATATAAGGTCTAATTTTTTATACCGTCTAAATTTGTAAGGTCTAATTGTCTAAAATTTATAAGGTCTAAATCTGTCTAATTTATAAGGTCTAAATCTGTCTAATTTATAAGGTCTACCCTGGGTACGAGAAAATTATTGCGCGGTTAGACAATAATTATACTTTCATCAAGTATATAATGACCTTTTATCGGGGGCTCAATAAATTTCCCGCGGTTCATTTCTTCGAAGATTCGAAGTTCATTGTTCAATGTTCAATCATGGGTGAAATGAACGACGACAGATTTAGAGAGGTTGTGGATAATATAATCACTCATCCATCGTTTCGTCAAACTCTCAGCAACATTTTAAATCAGTTGACCACAACAACAGCCGCCAGTGATACTTCGCTTGTTCATCAATCCAGTTCAAGTAATACAAACACAAATAGAAATCTCAACTCCTCAACAAATTCCCTCGCAAATTCCAACGCTTCTGCCAGCAGCACTGTATCAAGATACACTACTCCAAGTGAAGAATTTTCCGCGTTGTTTAGACAAGGATCCTCGCGTGGCAGAGCACCTACTTTTCAACGTGGTATTAGCCATCGCCAAGGTGCAAGAGCTCGTAGATGGGTAGCAAGTGCGCCATACGCAAGAGCACCTAACAACAGTGATCGACCTCGACGGAGAGAAGAAATATTTAGATCAAAAGAGGTTATATTGTTGCCTGATTCAAAGGCGGATAGGGTTGTACGTGCCCCAGAGAAAGCTAATCTTATGGAGCGCGGATTTGTGTTGAGCGAAACAAGAATTGATAAAAATTGGTCAGATAAGGAGGTTTTTCAACATCTCAACCAATGCTTTGAAGAAAAGCTTAGAAGCGAACACTTTTCATCTGTGGAGGTTGGAGCAACTACTATTTCAACACGGTAGGCTCCCTGTTTTGTTTACAGAATACGGACATTGTTCAAAAGGCTGAACTACTACCATAAAAACAAAATCCATCCCTATAGCAATAAAACATTTATAAAGCTAACTTTTTTTAGGTTTGAAATACTTCTTGGTGTTGGATCAAGTCTAAGGAAACCATGTTTAACAAAAGACCAAGTACTTGATGGCGCTTTGCTCAGCCGCCTTTTTGCTCAAAAAATTATATGGCTCAGACCATTTAGTGATCTTCCATGCTCTCCCCGTCAAACGACATTGGACGAACTTTTTGAGGTGAAAATGACATTACATTATATTAAAAACGCCCCATGTTTTCAATAAGCCACTTTGCTAATACAAAGTATTCCTAGTTACAGTCCCCCCTGGCTGCAAAAACTCATTATTCAGTTAGCCAAGTAATGGGGTGATTGCACCAGGGGAGAAATTTGTTTTAGCAAAATGTCCTATTGCTTGGTAAATCAAATATATCTCCTGATTGAAACAAAATTAATTTTCATCATAAGTAAATATTCAAATATACCACTGTTTAGTTAAGCCTTGATTTTTAAATTATAGGATGATACTCAAACAATTAATGAGAACAACACTGATGAAGATCAGGAAAGATATTCTGAGGCAATAAGTAAACTGGCCTAATAAGAACTTCTTTCGGCACTTACCATCTCAAAAGGGTGTGCAGAGGAAGCTGCACAACTATTGTTAGATGTTGACGAGCCTGAATTTAAACACAGTCAATCATCCTTTCCATCTTCTTCAATAGATATTGACCAGTTTGGTGATAGAAGTGGTCCATCAACTTCTTCATATTCATCAACAGATATTGAAGAGCCCAGTATTTGTACCTTTCCACCTGCTTTTCCATCTTCTTCATCAGATTCAGATCAGGACCTCATCCTTATTTCAACTCAAAATGAATCACCACATAATATCCTGCAGAATTTTTCTAATATTGCTATTGATTCTAATAATGATTTATGGTTAGATGCAAAGAGGGAAGATCTGTGGTGCATCTGTTTAGCATTCTATAAGTTGGCTCTAAAGCATCCTGATAGGCTGAAGAAAAATCTTTGTGTGAAGTTCATAGGATCTGGAGAGTTAGGTATTGATGTAGGTGCTCTACGCAACGAGTTTTTTTCTTTGTGTTTTGAGGAGGTTGTGAAAAGATTGTTTGAAGGAGACACAGCTTTGAGTCCACGAAGGGGTATAGGGTGTAAATCCATTCAATTTGAGGTTGTTGGAGAATTAATTTCTCACTCTGTCTTGCAAGGTGGCCCAGGTTTTCCATTGCTTGCAAAATGGGTGGTAAACTACATTCTTGGTGAGGAACCTTCCACTTTGCCAATTTCCAAAGATTTTATTACTCTAAGTGAAATGACATCCACTCTATTAGAGTTGATTGGAGAGTTGGATGAGGCTAAGACGCAAGAGAAGTGACATTATATCTTGGAAACTTGTCCAAAATCAGCTTCATTCTGGGAAGTTATTAATTCATCTGAGTGGTCGTGTACTGAGGTGATTAATCTTGGAAATAAGGGGTGTTTGGTTCATGAGTTAATTTACAATGAGCTGGTAAGGTGTAGAAAGGATCAACTTGATTCATTATGCAAGGGTCTAGAGTCATTAGTATTTCTTCGCATGTTGAAAATGCATCACAACGTTGCTGTTCATGTTCTCTCCTATCATGTGCTTGAGCTTACAGCAGAAATATTCACATCATTTCTCGAAAGCCATCCAAATTCAAATGCTGAAAAGCAGGCATACCAGTGGCTTCTTGATTACATTGCATCCTCAGATTGTGTGAATTCAGATGATTTTCCCCAGGGTAAACTGAATACATTATTGAAATTCTCAACTGGTTTGTGGAACATTCCACCATTACAAGAAAAGATTAATATACAGGTGAAGTTTCTTGATGATGATGATGATGATGAAAAGTTGCCTAAAGCTGGTGCATGCAGCAATATCCTTTGCGTACCCACAGTCCACTCATCAAAACAAGCCTTTGGCAGGAATATGGATGTTGCATTGAAGTATGGACATTCTGGTTTTACAGAACATTAAAAGATACAATAGTGAAGAACCATGACTCCTGTTTCAAATTTTAAAACACATCGTTGACATGCAATGATTTTTTCTGTTCATGTTCTGTTTTGAATAACACACAATTGTTAAAAGAAAAACATTTACATGATATATTTTATATATAATTAGTAAATTACATATGTACTAAAATATCAATTTTAACAAGTTCCAATACTGTCAAAGTTCATATTGAGCAGAAGTGGACACTAGGGGGACAGTATTGAATTCAGTATGAAATTCATGTGCTAAAAAACTGAAAAGGAAATCATAGTATTGCAAGAAATATTCCTTGTATAGAATTCTTATAAAATTCTGCCCCTCTAATGGTTTGCATCTTGTCAGCAACTGATATGGAGGTATAAAAATAAGTTAGAATAATAAAGGTTTTTGAAAATGTGTAATGTTATTGTGTTTGAAGTACCTTTCAATGCTGAAAAATGTTTATAAACCTGCTTTGATTGTTTTACTTTTTGTCTGACACATATCCTTCTCAGCCACAATCTTATCAGTAAGTTAATTAATAGGCCTTCATGAGTCACACTGCTGTTTGATCACGTACATACTAAGCTCAATTGGCCTGTGTTCCAGTCAACTACACTACTAAATTGTAGTGGACTGGTACATGGGCTAAAGCTGAATTTGAATAGCATGAGGTAATTTAGGTATGTAATAAAGTGTGAAACTCATATATGGACATTATGAATAAGGAATTGTGAGTTACTCCTGCAACAGGTTAATTAATACACCTACAGTTTGTTGATATACATCTATGCCTTCATTGTTGTCTTCCATTAAAGGGTTTACCTGCTGCTGTAAGAATACTTGCTGATTTTCATTTAACTGAACAAGGGATGAAGGAATAACTACATTGTTGTCTGTTTCAACTTCTGGAAATGGGGCCTCTTCATCGATTCCATAATCGTTCCAAGTATTAACAGCGCATCTTCAACTGATTGGGGATCAACATGTAATAAATGATACATTCCTGAATACCATAACTGAAATGGTGATCGATTATTAGCACTAGAGAGAGGATGGTGAGCCCAGTCCCTCTCCATCTCTTGCAGTGCTCTGTTTATCCGAGGCAGATAAACATAGTGAAGGCTAAATAGATGGAGTTCATTAACTGGATCCAACATCTGGCATTCTCCCAAAAAATAGAAAATATTTTGGAAGTGTAGCACAACAACCCTTTTCACCTCACCCCATAAACGTTCAATACGCTGATTATGGGCTGATCTGCCAGTAAGCATGCTTCCTCTATTAATGCCCTTTACATGAAGCATGTATCGAGCAACCTCAACATTTTCAGTCCCAAAATCAGACCGCACTCTTGAAGGTTGACCATGAGCAGCAATAGCTGCTTTAAAAAGTTCAAGAACTGTCTGGGATTTGTTGTTGGTGCTACATCGTAGATAAACAATCAATCGGCTGTACCCGTCAATCCCTCCATGAATGACAAATCGCCATCTGATAAGCTTATGATTGCCATCGATGTGCCTAAATTATGAAATGTAATTAAATTAAATTATTGAAAGTTATAACATCCTGTACTAGTTATATAAAAAAATATTGAAATGAGGCCAGAAGGAACTTCACTAGAAATACAGCATTAATGAAGTGGAATGGGTACAGTGCATGTGCATAACTTTGGCAATTTTGAGTCTCAACATACCACAATGAGTTTGGTCCATGGACGTTGTAACGCCTTCTCACAATACTTATCGTTCTTCGTAATGCTCGACTTACAGGGTCAACAATGTTTATTGCATCCCTCAAACGTCTGCGTTGTACATGTATTCCCCGCGATCTACATGCCCCTGAAATGTAACTCTCTCCAGCGTTTGGAAGAATACTTAAAATTTGTCTGATGACAGTACATAAATCATCTTCAGATATATCTGAATAAGTACAATGAGGACCAGATCTGCTGGACGTTGACATACCTAATTCTATCCTTCTTCGTTGAATTGTTCTTTCACTTACGCCCAAAGATGATGCGACCTCTTTCCACGACCTGTAAACATCAAAAGAATGCTCTAGTTGTTCTTTCGTAATTTGTAATTTTGGTCTACCTAATGTACCTTCTTCAGAAGGAAGATAATTGGGGTATCGGAATGCAACTCTTTCGTTACTGTCAGCGTGTGTAGAAATGACACCCTCGAATCTTAGGTAAAGGGCATGTATTTCAGCAACAAGGTTGTTAAAATAAGCGATTAATTCACCATCGCTTTGACTTTCTTCGAAACGCTGACACAAGACGTTGAGTACATTTAGAAAGTCGCCAATCCATCGATGCCAAAACTCCAAAGCATTCAAATTTCCGCTGAACAGCTTGTTCTAATTTATTCGGCAAATCAGAAATGAACTGCTCAATATCTGCTTCGAAATTCATTTCATTTTATACATATCCTTTTCATAATCCTTGCTATTTTGATTTTTCTATTATGATTTTCTTTACAAAGGCTCGGAAAGTCTACACAATTTATTGAGCCCCCGATAAAAGGTCATTACATACTTGATGAAAGTATAATTATTGTCTAACCACGCAATAATTTTCTCGTACCCAGGATAGACCTTATAAATTAGACAGATTTAGACCTTATAAATTAGACAGATTTAGACCTTATAAATTTTAGACAATTAGACCTTACAAATTTAGACGGTATAAAAAATTAGACCTTATATACAAACATTAGACCTTATAAATTAGACCTTGTATAAAAATAAATAGACCTTATAAAAAATTAGACCTTATATAGTATTTCAGACTTTTGTCCACTATGGCGCCTCATACATGAACGGCTAGCCAAGAAGTTAAACTTGGACGGTGATAAGCTAAAGTTTACGTTAACTGGAGTAAATGGTTCGGCTGAAGTAGAGAGCCAAATTGTAAATATTGTTGTGAAATCTCTGGACGGTGCTACTGCTGTTGAATTACCCAATGTGAAAACTGTGGAACGATTGCCAATATTGAAAGGCTGTGTACCAAAGCAAATTGATCTTGAGAAGTGGCCTCATCTACAAGGCATCGATATTCCTGAATTGAAAGATGGGGACGTTATGCTGCTGATTGGTCTAAAGGAAAGACCAAGTTTGTTTCTTCCATTGGAAAGCAGGGAAGGTGGTGAAGATGAGCCAATAGCTATTCGATACAGCCTGGGATGGATGGTCATGGGTCCTATCGGTGGCAAGAAAGAAGATTGTGATTATTCCGTGAACTTTACTCGAACCAGAGATGAAATTCTAGTGGCAGAGCAAAACGATTCTGGAGTTCTTGGATGCGCAGGGAGATGTTTGCTGGATGGTACGGAAACTTTAAATCCAGATAGAAACGAAAGAGGATGGTTGAATATGGGGAAGACAAATTGTCTAAATATCGATGGTGACCAAGATAGACCGCACAAGGTTGAGGATGACATTTTAACTCAGCAGTTAGAACGACTTTGGAATACTGACTTTAACGACGCAGTGGTGGACAGCAAAGTGAGTGCCTCGGTGGAAGACAAAAGAGCTTTACACGTGATGGAAGAGTCAGTAAAACTGGTGGATGGTCATTTTCAAGTGGCATTACCTTGGTGTCAAGACCCTCCAGTTATTCCTAACAATAAACCGATGGCAGAAAGAAGACTTCAATCCTTGAAGAATCGGTTAGAAAGAGATAGTGATCTATTTGAGAAGTATAAAGGTGCTATGCAAGCACCTTACCGAAAGAAGAATTAGAGAGAGATGATGGAAGAGTCTGGTATCTTCCCCACCACCCAGTCACCCATCGACTGAAGCCAAACAAAGTCAGAATTGTATTTGATTGCGCTGCCAAGTATAGAGGTGTTTCCCTCAATCAGCAATTGTTACAAGGTCCAGACTTGACAAATTCCCTGGTAGGCGTTCTCATACGGTTTCGTCAAGATCCTATTGCGGTAGTAGCTGATATCGAATCCATGTTCAATCAAGTGTTGGTAGAACCCAAAGATTGCGATGCTTTTCGATTTCTCTGGTGGGACAATAACGATCTTGAAGAAACTCCGACGGAGTATCGGATGGTAAAGCATGTCTTCGGTGCAACGTCCTCGCCTAGTTGCGCAAATTTTTGTTTAAAGAAAACAGCATCAAGCTATGGGGAAGAATTCGACCCAGAGGCGGCCAAAACCGTCGATAGAAACATGTATGTGGACGATTTAATGAAATCGGTGGACCACAAAGAAAGAGCCATAAAGCTGGTAAAACAACTACAAGAATTGTTGAAGAAAGGGGGCTTTAGATTAACGAAGTGGGTTAGTAACAATCGAGAAGTTCTGGCTGAAATACCAGAGAGCGAGAGAGCAAGTTCAGTTATCAACTTGGATATCGACGAACTACCAACGGAGTATGCCCTCGGATTGAAATGGAACGTCGAGACAGACAAGTTTGTATGGGAAGTTCGTGATGAAATGCTAACCTTAGCACAACAAAGAGCGCCAACAAGACGAGGAATGCTGTCCGTGGTATATTCTCTTTTCGACCCGCTGGGACTGATCGCTCTAAGCTGCTGTTGCAAGAATTGTGCCGAAAGAAACGGGGCTGGGATGACGAAATCGATTACCAAGAGAAACAACAGTGGTCACGCTGGCTAGAAGATCTTCCAAGGCTAGAAGAAGTGAAGACAGAACGCTGTTTTAAACCCAAAGAGTTTGGTGAAATCAAGAAGTGCGCAGTTACATATTTTTTATGATGGATCGCGAGTAGGATATGGAGCAGTAGCTTACCTGCGAATCGTGGATGTGAATGAGCGCATTCATTGTTCCTTTGTACTGGGGAAGGCTCGCCTTGCGCCAATTCGTGAAATCACAATCCCGAGATTGGAATTGTCTGCAGCAGTAATTTCCGTGCAACTCCGTCAAACGATTGAAGAAGAATTGGATATGAATGTGGATCAAGTTATTTTCTGGACTGATTCTACCACAGTATTGAAGTGCCTCAAAAATGAAACGAAGCGTTTCCACACCTTCGAGTCCAATCGCCTTACCACAATACGTAATGGATCATCTGTTTCGGAATGGAGATATGTCAAGAGCGAAGACAACCCTGCTGACGATGCATCTAAGGGATTGAAGTTGAATGCAATACTAAAGGACGACCGATGGTTAAACGGCCCAAAGTTCCTGTGGAAAGATCAAAGTTCGTGCCCACAAACATAGAGGTGCCGCCTTTAAACGATGACGATCCCGAAGTCAGAAAGGAAACAAGGATCTACGCTACGACGGTCAGTGAACCAGCCCTGGAAGCCTTACTGCAACGATATTCTTCTTGGTGGCGGTTGAAACGAGCGGTTGCTTGGTTGTTGCGATATAAACAGTTCCTGAAAACAAGAGTCAAGGTTTCCTCAAAAAGAGAAAGTCTATCTACATGTAAAGCAGGTGAAGATGAAAAGGAAATGAAGACTGGGAATTTAGAAGTCGACGAGCTGTGGACAGCGGAAAGCGATATTATTCGTTATGTTCAGTTTACCTCATTTCCTGAACTGACAAGAACATTTGGAAATCCTGAACCCGAATCAGGAAGAAAATTGGTAAAGAAGACGCTTCCGAAGGGTGGAGCATCAGTATACAAGCTCAACCCAAGGATGAATGATGGATTGCTAGTAGTAGGAGGACGGCTCCAAAATGCACGAGTTGATGAAGGGGCAAAACACTCAATGATCCTGCCTTACAAGCATCACGTGACCGATCTAATCATCAAACATCATCACGCAGTGGTTGGCCACATGGGACAAGAGTCCGTGCTAGCATCTTTAAGAGAAATTTTGGATCCTGAAAGGAAGATCGGCAGTGAGACGAGTAGTAAGCATGTGTGTTGACTGTCAGAAGAGAAAGAAACCAACAAGTGAACAGTTCATGGCTGATTTACCCCAAGACAGAACGACAGCATATGAACCTCCTTTCACATCAGTAGGCGTTGATTATTTTGGACCATTGGAAGTCAAGCAAGGGAGAAGCCGTGTAAAACGATATGGTTGTATCTCCACGTGTTTGAATATACGTGCTGTTCATGTTGAAATTGCGCATTCGCTGAACACGGACTCAATGATCAATGCATTGAGAAGATTCATAAATGTGCACAGATACCCCGAAGAGATAAGAAGTGATTGCGGGACGAATTTTACAAAGGCCGACAAGGAGTTGGAGGCTAGTATCAAGGAGTGGAACCAACAGAAGATTGGAAATTTCTGTGCTCAAAAAGGAATTAAATGGATTTTCAATCCCCCAGGAGCCAGCCACATGGGAGGAGCATGGGAGAGAATGATAAGATCTGTACGCCAAATTCTTAAAGTCCTGCTAAAAGAACAGATTGTCTGTGATGAAGTATTATCAACTGTCATGGCGGAGGCAACGAATATTCTCAACAACAGACCTCTGACTCGAAATAGCAGTGATCCAAGGGATGAAGAGCCTTTGACCCCAAACCACGTATTGCAGTTAAGACCTTGTTCCTCATTACCACCTGGAGTGTTCAACAAAGATGATCAAGACAACCAGCGCAAATGGAGACAAGCTCAGTATTTGTCTAACTTGTTTTGGAAACGTTGGACAAGGGAATACCTCCCAAACCTTCAAGAACAACAGAAGTGGAATGAAATAAAGAAGAATTTGAAGATTGATGACTTAATACTCCTAACAGATGAAAACTTTCCAAGAGGGCAGTGGCCGTTAGCTCGAGTAGTGGAAGTGTTTCCAAGCAAGGATGGTTTAGTGCGTAGCGCTAAAGTTAAAACAAGTTCAACAGTGGTAACTCGTGCCAAACGTCGTCGACGAGGAGAAATAAAGATGACCACGATAATCCTTACTCGCCCAATAACGAAGTTATGTCGTCTTGAAATGGATGAAGAGTGTGAACAGACTGATTGAGTATATTACTGTTTATTGTGTTAAGCATGGTAGCTATTTTTTGAAATTTGTAAATGAACATATGCATGTAAAATGTTCATTTAGGGGCCGGTGTAGCTACCAATGGAAATTACATGTTTATTTATATTCTTCTACATAATTTACATAAATTATGAACACGCATGCGTAAATGCGCTAATTTATGCGATTTCCATGTGACTAAAATCGAAACTCAAAGCAGTGGGCTTCACTTGTGGATAGTTATATTTTAATAGTTTTGTTTGGGATTTGCAAGGAATTTGCAGTATGTAGGACGGATACAGTCGGTGAGTGTGTAGTATAGAGTAATTGTAGTTTATATTGTCTGTGTGTTATTTTAATTTGTAAGTGATTGTTATGTATATTATATGGATTGTTCATTTGTTTTGGAGTCATTTGTCGTGGATGTGAATGAGTGTTTTCGCGTATCATACCGTATGTCATACACTGAATAGGAGTTCAGTACAAAGTGATTGGCAGTTATTCACTATTCAATATTTGATCTATTTTTTTAATCAGCTCATCTCTGTACTGTAGATGCTAGACCATAATCCATCAGGGAACTCTGCCCAATACCAGATGATTTTACCTTTAGGATACATTTAGGATATGAGAATTGCTAAATGGTGGTAAGCTGAAAATACTGTTTGCAAAAATTGGTTACATTTTGAACAAGTTTTATATGTATTTATTATGTACATGACAAAATCACTGCATCCTGATTAGTCAAGAGGAGTGCAAATAATTTAATTGCAGTGCAATTAATACAATAATTGCACTCAATAAAAATTCTATTCTGCAATGTGGTAAAGTTTTCACTTTTCCAACAACTTGCTGTACTCTGTGAAGGTGTGGAAGAAGACAAATGGGAAAATGTCATAATTTTGTCATGTATAATTATAATAAATGAGTATTCATATAATTTCGCTCTCGCTATAATTGCACTCGCTATCATATGATTACCTATACTAAGTGAGTGGTTTTATGTAATGGCAAAACAGTGATATATTTCTGATAGTGAAGATATCAATCACATAACTAAATGAATTAAACTATTATGAATTCTCATGAATGCTGAAAATAATTTTGCTGTGATTACAAGTCTGAAAGCAGACCTTACAGGGCAATACAGTATTTAACTATGTCTGTCAGATCTTTATCGCAATCTAATTTTGAAGAAGTGCACACGATTAACCCCTTCCCTAGCTTAGGTATATGTGTAGGGATTTAAAGCCTGTTTAATAAATCAGAAAATGAGAACTAAATGTTTTACATAATATAACTGCATTACTCATGCTGGCAATAGATCAGGTGTTGGTAACCACAGCTTAATCATTTTTTTATCTAAGTCATAACATATAAACGTTTCTTGACAAAATCACATTATTATATTCCATGTGTAAAAGCTCATATTTATCATGTTTTTTGTATCTCATTGGGCCAAAGGGTATTACATGAAAGTCATGAACTGCCTTAATATGTTATCCACAGGTGAATAATAAAATCGTTCAGACTGAGACTAATTATCAATTGGTCACAATTTTATGGAAGTGCTAGTCTCCATCTACAACTTTACTGGTTGCTTGGCTCGCTTTCCTTGAAGAGGTGTTTTGGCGACCATCTCGGTACTCAAAATTCCTCATTCCTCGTGCATCATTTTTGTGACAGGATGATGCTGCATGACATTGGTAATCAGTTATAACGAAGTCAACAAATGAGGAAAATGAGGCCTTGGCATTCTAGTAAATCTACCGATTGGTTTTTTACATGACAACATGCATTGCATGTATTTTAACCAGATCGCATAAAAAATCCCACGCATAAAGTCAGGCTACATTTGTCATTTCTCTCCTTATACAAATAATGCGTGCTAAAATAGTTATTAACCGCTCATTAGTGCTTAGTATAACTTGGTAACCTATAATAATTCGTTCGAAGTATTCGCATTTTGTGAAACGACATTTCACACGTGGCCGAAAGCCCCAATCGTAGTCATCCAACATTGTCATTGAACACAAAATGCGTTACACTCTGGGCTTACACAATAACAATAAACTTACTAACAAGCATAACAATCTTACCTTTTCCCAAAAAGCGTTAAAGAGTGATGAATAGAGGAGTACACAAGGGAATAGTCAATAGAATTCTCAGTAGTGCCAGTGGTCGATGACGAATGACAGTATTATATATGTCGAAAGTCGAAACCCAATGATACCCCAGGATGCAACGTGTTCCCAGTTAGATACCAGTCTCTCTGGGACTTGTAACTAGATTACGAATTTTTCCGCTGCAATTCCGATCATTCCGAATAGTTTCCGAATGGTTTACGAGAGTGCACGAGTCATGATATGCCCAAAATATATAGAGAATATTACATGACCGTGCGGAGATACGAATTTTATCTTCGAGTGTTGGTAATATCTCAAACGAGTGAGCGAAGCGAACGAGTGAGAGATATACTAACACCAAACGACATGAATAACGTGGTTTATTTTTGTTGCACTCGCATATGATTATTTTGCTCAAAGAAAGCTGGTTTTAAAACGCCACAAGACAAACTGAAATCACTGAACAAACTATAGCTGCGACCGAAAAGGCGGGATTTAAACATCAGTTCTGATCGGTCAAACGGATTTCTAACGCGGCAGATCATTGGATAGTTGAACTGATATCTTTACGTGTAAAGATATCGTATTTTTACGTCTGTATCACACTTAACATTATGAAATAAAATGTTTTCTACTCTTGACCATAGCGAACTGAGTCAATTAGGCTTTAATACTTCATTGAAAACCGCATTGCGAGTTATTTCGAACTATCGATTCATTTCTAAAAAATATTACGGCATAAATAAGGCAAAATTTATCCTGCCGAAACCATGCATGTTTGCAATATATAGGTGATGTCATTCTCGTCCCCAGAGCCCTTCGATTCTCTTAGCGCGGCCGCACGAGAAGTCAAAGGGCTCTGGAGACATAGAAACCGGAAGTCCTAGATTATAGGACATAAGGGACTTTACAACGTCAAAACATGGATCAAATTATCCCAGTATTCACAGTGGGATTGGAAGTTTAAATGCGGGGCCGGAAGGGGGCTCTAGGCAATTTAATGACCTATACGCATCCTTTAGAATTAGGGAAGGCCCTAGGGATCGAGAAATAATTTAAATATGGGCAGTTAGGTTTAGTTTTGCCAGTTTACCGTTTGCCACGAGAAGCAGCCAGGTTGTTCAACAAACTCGAAGATTTGAAGCTCTACTAATATCGTGCCGCAGCTGAGCCGCTTGCTTTTTGTCCTACTATGGCTGACCCTGTGCAACCTGTTGCGATTGATGTTGTTCAACTGTTAGAAGCGGCCGAAGGTCCTCAACAAGCCCAAGAAGACGTTCAAGCGGAACCGGCTGATCCTCTAGTCGAGAACGTTCAACCCCCTCAAGCTCAAGTTCAAGCCCCTCTTGCCCCGGCTCCACAGGTTAGTTGCGATTTCGTTTCAATTGCATGTGTACATTGGTCCTCTCGTTTTCTTCATGTGTGTGAGCGAGCCATTTTGGGGTTGTGGGCAGTCAATTTCGTTGTATGCATGTTTCCTGATTTATTCATTTCTTATATACTATATAGTCCATTCATTTACATTAGTTGTGTCAGTCATCCTTTATGTTCTCGGACGGTGATGGGTCCTTTTATGCCCTCCTTTCGTCCGCGTAGATTTTTAGTTTTAGTGCCTAGTGGTGCATGTGTTTAATTCCTGTGTTTTGCCTTTGAAGTCTTGTTTGCTAATTCATTAATTAGTATTCTTGCTTGCTTCATTGCACTCGAATTGCCTTAGGTTTTGCATGTTTCCTTAGTGTGCGGGGGTGAGCGGTGGTTTTCCCGTTTGTAGCCCGCTTGGTTTGAAACTATTCAAACCTGACTGTCTCTTTGGGCTTAACCTAGTTGGAGTATTGTGCAGTTTACTGTGGGTTAATCTCAATAATAATTCAGCTGCGTGCTAGACCCTTAGAACCCGCCTGTCGTGTGATGTTTTGTTGTACAGTACGCTAGTCCCCTGTACATAGCTGTGTGCTGTTCCCCTATATCTTTCCTGTGTGCTATTGTTGCTCTGTGCTATTTCCTTTTATTTTTGCTGTGCGCTATTGCCTCAATTTGGCTGTGTGCTATTCCCTCAGATTGGCTGGGTGCTATGTTTGCTGTGTGCTATTCCCTTAGATTGGCTGTGCGCAAGGTTTGCTGTGTGCTATTCCCTTAGATTGGCGGTGCGCTCTGGTTGCTGTGTGCTATTCCCGTAGATTGGCTATATGCTGTGTTGCCTGTGTGCTATTCCCTTAGTTTGCCTGTGTGCTATGTTTACTGTGTGCTGTTCCCTTAGATTGGTTGCGTGATATGTTTGCTGTGTCCTACTCCCTTAGATTGGCTGTATGCTATGTTTGCTGTCTGCTATTCCCTTAGCTTGGCTGTGTGCTATGTTTGCTGTATGCTTTTCCTTAGCTGGGTTGTGTGCTATTCCCTTAGCTTGGCTGGGTGCTCTCTTTGCTGTGTGCTATTTCCCTTAGCTTGGCTGTGTGCAATTTTTTGCTGTGTGCTGTTCCCTTAGCTTGGCTATGTGCTTTCTTTGCTGTGTCCCATTTTCTCTTAGCTTGGCTGTGTGCTATTTTCCTGTATGTTATTCCCTTAGCTTGGTTGGGTGCTCTTTTTGCTGTGTGCTATTCCCTTTGCTTGGCTGTCTGCTATTTCGCTGTGTGTTTGGCGTTTTTTTATTTTTAGCTGTTTAGTGTGGTCTATTTGCTGTGTGCTATTCCTTTATAGCATAGCTGTCTCCTATCCTCGCTGTGTGCTCGTTCCTAAACTGAGCAGTGTATGGTTTTGTGGTTTGCTACTCCTGTTTGCCGTGCCTTCGTTCTTATAATTCGGCTTTGTGATTGTTACACTAATTGTTTTACTGATAACTTTATTGAGTATTTTTTGTTGTGTCCTGATAACCTGCCTGGGTGTTGTTTGCTACCAGGCGGGTCTTTTGGATCTCCTGTTGGCGCGTCCTTCCTCGCGTCTGCATGCCGTGCGGCCTGTGTTCGCTATCTAGCGGACTGATCCGAGAGGGGTATACTTAGAACGCCCTACACACTGTCTACGACGTGTATCTCGGGTCGGTCTGCCTGGTGGTGTTCAATTTGGCCGGTGTTTGTTTGGGAATTTGGTTTGTTCGGTTCTCATTTTGCATGATTTTGTTTGTCTTCTCCGGTCTGCGGTGTTGAGTGCAGGCTGTTCAGGCGGCATATCTGCCTTCCGGCCTACCACTGGGTAGACCTACCCTGTTGTTGTTTGTGTGTGGGGGGGGGGGGTGGTCCCTCCTGTCTGTCAGTCGTTGGCCCTTTGTAAACCGTGGGAGGTTGGTGTGCTGATTCGTGTTATTACTTGTGTTTCCCCCGTTTTTAGCCTGGTACGTTGGCATATCTCACTGCTCAGCTCCAGCTTCTCCAACAGCGCTCTGACGCTCATTCTGTGTCCCAGGCGCTCACTATCCTTCAGGGCGAGTTAACAAAACCCGAGGGAGTGTTCGATCCCTATTCCGCTATGGCTGCTTTG
Organism: Paragorgia papillata; assembly: GCA_035771165.1. Classification (NCBI taxonomy): domain Eukaryota; kingdom Metazoa; phylum Cnidaria; class Anthozoa; order Scleralcyonacea; family Coralliidae; genus Paragorgia; species Paragorgia papillata. The sequence continues at coordinate 8,062,433 of JAWNZC010000354.1, forward strand.
GAAAGCCTTGTCGATATCCCCCGGGAAAACCGTGACGACGCCGCTTCAAGATACAACTTAATGGATTC